>CM065176.1:25027975-25230400 GCA_033026295.1 Channa striata | reverse complement strand
TAAATCACTTTCAATTTCCTTGGCTTGACACTGGATTCTACAAGTTTCAAGAGCCACGTCAAAGGGATTTTCAATCAGTGAAATTCAATCTAGAAAAGCCTTGAACAGATCAAGTCATTTAGAACATTTGATGCTGCTAGAATGTTTCTTCACTCAAGAACTTTACAAAAAATCTTAAGTCACTACTGTAATATTTTAATTTAATGCAATTTATTGAGTTTGAGAATTTTAGGGGTTTTAAATATTCGTGGAACCTTATAGTGACTCAAACAACATTTGCTTTAACATTACCATAACGAATGTTGGATAAATAGAGAGGTTGCGTCAGGAAGGGCATCCGGCGTAAAATTTTGCCAAAATACAATCATGCGAGTCATCCATACCACTTTCATACCGGATCGGTGAGGCCGGGTTAACAATGACCGCCACGGTGCTGTTAACCTACAGGGTGCGGTGGAAATTGGACTACTGTTGGTCGAAGAAGGAGGGAGGCAGAAGGGTTCGTGGTCAGAGAGAGAAGGGAAAGGCAGGAGCTTAGATTTGAGAGTAGGGACTCTTAACGTTGGCACAATGACAGGGAAAGGTAGAGAGCTGGCAGACATGATGGAAGAAGGAAGGTAGATGTACTGTGTGTGCAGAGACAGGTGGAAAGGCAGCAAAGCACGTAGTATTGGAGGAGGATACAAACTGTTCTACCATGGTGTGGATAGGAAGAGAAGCGGAGTAGGAGTGATCCTGAAGGGAGTTTGTGAACAATGTTCTAGAGGTGAAAAGTCTCAGACAGGGTGATGAGCCTAAAGCTAGAAATCAAAGGTGTGATGGTGAACATAGTCAGTGGGTATGCTCCACAAGTTGGCTGTGAGTTAGAAGAGAAGAGAGATTCTGGAGTGAGTTTGATGAGGTTGTAGAGAGTATCCCCAGAGGAGAGAGAGTAGTTGTTGGAGCAGACTTCAATGGGCATGTTGGTGAGGAACAGAGGTGATGAGGAGGTAATGGCAGGTTTGGTGTAAAGGACAGGAATCAGAAGGACAGATGGTAGTGGACTTTGCTAAGAGGATGGAAATGGCTGTAGTTAACACTTACTTCCAGAAGAGAGAGGAACATAGAGTGACATACAAGAGTGGAGGTAGGAGTACACAGGTGGACTACATCCTATGTAGAAAGGTCATTTGAGAGAGGTTAGTGACTGTAAAGTGGTGGTAGGAGAGAGTGTAGCCAGACAGCACCGCATGGTGGTGTGTAAGATGACTCTGGTGGTCAGGAAGAAGAAGAGAGGAAAGTCAGAAAAAGAAGACCAAGTGGTGGAAGCTAAAGAATGAAGAAACTTGTGAGGAATTCAGGCAGAAGTTGAGACAGGCTTTGGGTGGTCAGGAAGAGCTTCAGATGATTGGGAAACTACAGCAGAGGTAATCAGGGAAACAGGTAGGAAGGTGCTTGGTGTGTCATCTGGTAGAGGAAAGATGATAAAGACACTTGGTGGTGGAATGAGGAAGTACAGGACTGCATCCAGAGGAAGAGGTTAGCTAAAAGGAAGTGGGATGTAGAAAGGACTGAGGAAAGTAGACAGGAGTACAAGGAAGTGCAGCACAGAGTGAAGGGAGTGGCAAAGGCCAAACAGAAAGCTTACGATGAGCTGTATGACAGGTTAGACACAAGGAAGGACAGAAGGACTTGTACAGGATAGCCAGACAGAGAGATAGAGATGGGAAAGATGTGCAACAGATAAGGGTGATTAAAGACAGAGATGGAAAGGTGCTAACAAGCCAGGAGAGTGTGCAGAGAAGATGGAAGGAGTATTTTGAGGAGCTGATGAATGAGGAAAATGACAGGGGAAAGAAGGGGAAAGATGTGGATGTTGTGGAGCAGGAAATAGGAGAGATTAGAAAGGATGAGGTGAGGGAAGGCTCTGAAAAGGATGAAGAGCGGAAAGGCTGTTAGCCCTGATGACATACCTGTGGAGGTGTGGAAGTGTCTAGGAGAGACAGCAGTGAAGTTTCTGACAGGTCTGTTTAACAGGATTTTAGAGTGAGAAGATGCCTGAGGAATGGAGGAGAAGCGTTCTGGTGCCGATCTTTAAGAACAAGGGTGACACGCAGAACTGTAGCAACTACAGAGGATAAAGCTGATGAGCCACACAATGAAGCTGTGGGAAAGAGTAGTGGAAGCCAGGCTTAGGAAGGAGGTGGAGATTTGTGAGCAGCAGTATGGTTTCATGCCCGTAAGAGCACCACTGATGCCATTTTCGCTTTGAGGTTGTTGATGGAAAAATACAGAGATGGTCAGAAGGAGCTGCATTGTGTCTTTGTGGATTTAGAGAAGGCGTATGACAGGGTGCGAGGAGGAGCTGTGGTACTGTATGAGGATGTCGGGAGTGGCAGAAGTACGTCAGAGTAGTTCAGGACATGTATGAGAGGAAGCATGACGGTGGTGAGATGTGCCGTAGGTCAGACAGAGGAGTTCAAGGTGGAGGTGGGACTACACCAAGGATCGGCTTTGAGTCCCTTCTTGTTTGCTATGCTGATGGACAGGTTGACAGATGAGGTCAGACAGAAATCTCCTGGACAATGATGTTTGCAGATGACATTGTGATTTGCAGTGAGTAGAGAGCAGGTGGAGGAACAGCTGGAGAGGTGGAGGTTTGCTCTGGAAAGAAGAGGTATGAAAGTCAGTCGATTGTCTTGCTCAAGGACAACAGGTTCAGGAACCAGGAATCAAACCACTAACCCTGTGGACCGTGGACAACTGCCTGAGGAGGCCCATGTTTGAGGAGGTTTGCACATAATGTAGATCACCCACTCTCCCTTTGCCAAAGCTTCCAACACATCATCATGTTTCCGTCTTCATGTCTGATGGTGTTAGACAGACGTCTCATCTTTTCATGAGTTTTGCTTCTGACACATTTTCTTTGCTTGGGTCCAAACACCTTCAATATTCCACAAGACTTTGTTTCAGTCACCTAAAGTCCAGGTTTGGGCATCTTGGCCTAGTGTCACATTCTCTTTCAGTTTGCCAACCTTAGTAGGTTTTGTCTTGGTAGGACTGTGTGATCAGTATGGAGTGGCATCCAATCTTTCATTGCCAAAGCATCTCAAATTATCACATTTCCACCTCCACGTTTTACTGTTGGCGTTCAATTCAACTCAGTTAAACTTTATTTATAGTGTCGTGCAGCCACCTGAGCTCGTTTCAGGAGCTCTGTGTCTCTTCGTTTGGATCCAAACACCTCAAACTTTACCTTACCATTCCTCCATTCATCTAAGTCCACGATTTGTGCATCTTGACCAACTGTAACCTTTTCTTAGGGTTTGAACACATTAGTAGGTTTTTGTTCTGGTAACTGCCCATGAAGCCAGCAGACTCCTGCTCAGTGTCTGTACACACTGGTCATTCAGGCCAGGGTGAGAAAAAGGCCCAATCTGAAGGATATAACTGGGTTCGACTACAAGCTGCTCGGACTAGTAGCCAAAGCTTTTCTTGGTACTGAAACCTGTTTGTTGCCATGGTTACTGAGCTCAGAGAGAGAAGTGAAACCCTAAAGACCAACAGAACCAGCAGCCTCCTCTGCTGCAACCAACAGGCTAGAGTTTCTTTTCTCTTTGTATCAACTTTCTTCATGTTGTCTCTGTCTCCTCCTCCAGTGGGTCCAGTCGTCCCCATCCTGAATGTGCCGCCCCCATCCGGTGAGGAGCTGCAGCAAGGGAAGGTCACGTTCATGTGTCTGGCCAACAAGTGCTTCCCCTCAGACTGGGCTCTGTCCTGGAAGGTGGACGGCAGCAGATGCAGCAGCTGGGAGGAGACCAGGGAGCAGCAGCCTGAGGATCCCTGCAGACCAGAGGAAGACCAGTCCAGTCAGGACTCTCAGAGTCCAGTCTCACAGATCCTGAGGACAGACCAGTGTTCCCAGTTTTCACATGACTCACTGGGACTTTACTACTGGTTTACTCTGCCCCTGCTCTCTCTGCAACAGTGTCTTCACATTCTTTCAATAGGAATATTTACCAGTTTGTGTTAGAGTTTAATTTCTGTGCTTGCTGATAATAAAGACGTGTCTATCAAATCAGTCCTCATGTTTATTCAAAGTGTCGTCATCTTGCTAATTCGGACTAAAATATTATTTTATCCAATGTGACTTTAGAGAGTTTGAAACTAATTAAATTTCATCATTTGTTTATTAAGATATAGTGAATATTAGAATTGACGGTCTTTATACTATTTGCTACATTGGCCCCAGATTTCTTTGATATAACAAACCTTTTAAATAGTCGAGTTAAACTAAATCTAATCTGAACAGATGTGGCTGAGGACTCGGCTGTTGTCACACGTTTAAGGGAATTTAAAGTTGTGTCTCTTCTTAACAAAGTGACTCTGCTGGTTTTAGAAACGTCCAGATTCTGTAATGAACCTGTCGGGTAAATCTGAGGAAACTTTTTTTAGCATCATATGAATTGGGATAATTCTCAGCTTGTCAGTGTTTGTTATAAATACAAGTTATGTGGATACATGACATTTGTTGAACTTCAGAATGAATCTGAAAAATTGTTGAAAAATAAAAACACCTTTTCAGAAAATATGGAAATCGCCCCTTTATTGACAAATTTGATTTACAATGAAATTATTCTACTGTAACTCACATTTGAGCTGCAGACGTCAATGTCTCTCTTGCTAAGAGTCTCACCCTGAACGAGGAGTCCCAGGGTGGACGGCAGCAGACTCAGAGACATCGTCATTGTGCTGCCGGCGTGTCAGTGGCTCTGACAGGCCTGGACAGACACTGATCAACACTGGTCTCTTAACAGCCGGGAGACAGAGACAGTGTTTGTGTCTTTATTAAAGGACATTTCAACATATTTCCGTCCTAAATCTTCATTCTTTCTGGATGTACATTATTCCCGTGTCGTCCATCATTAGAAAGAACCACAGAAAAACTGACATTACAATAGAAGAAACACTAGAGCCTGTGATGTCTTAATGACTATATATACGAGTGTAAATGATCACAGGGACACAGTGAGATCTGCTCTGGGAGGAACCACAACCATCACATGTCAGACCAGTCCTGCTGTAAACCAGCATGTTTCACACCAGGTATTATACTGGTACCAGCAGAAAGATGGAGAAGCTCCCAAGTGCATCAGGGATCCCAGATCATTTTCCCACATGTGTTTATCTAATTCATAAAAACAGGTTGTAGTTATAATTTTCCAGGTTGAGAATCATTTTCTGAGCAGATAAACACAAATGAACAGGTCCCACACAACATCATAATGTAGTTATGAACAATGACACAACTCTGCTCCACACTGAACACACAAGTCCAGCCTCCACATCAGACGGATCATTATTCTCCTACTTATACAGGAGGCAGGATCACAGTCTTTATATTCTGCACATTGTTTTCATCTTTCTTTGCTGTTAGTCTGAAGTTATGTAGAAATGTGCAAATATTATAAGACATTACAACAATGACATTTGTCATGTTCCCATTAGTAAAGTACAAACACTCCACACATTTTCTTCATCACCAACACAAACCTGACACCAGCCTGATTTAGTGGCAGTAACGAAAGAAACATCCAGATGTTCGTCTAAAGTCAAAGTGTCAGTGGTGCAGAGTGTGTGTGATGGTGAACAGAGGGAACTTTGGTTTCAGCAGCTGATCTTCAGTCAGCAGAGTTTCTGTCCACAGGAGACACTCTCACACCTTCACACTGCACAGAGACAACGAGGAACCAGACCCAGGATCCAGAACCCAGGATACAGAGGTTCAGTGAATGTGGTGTTGAAGGTGTGGAGGTGGATCAGTTTGTCAGAGGAGACACTGTAGAAGGACAGAGAGCCAGCAGGACAGTCCACATACACTGATACTCTGTGAGAGACAGAGGACGAGGAGGAGATGGGAGTTTGTCTTTTATTGTGACAGACAGAGTAAAGACCATCATAGCAGCTCAGACTCCAGGACTGATTGTTCCATCCAAACACACAGTCATTACTGTCTCCTCTCCTTCTGATTCCTCTGTAACTCACTGATAGAGAAACTCTTCCTCTCCACTCGACCTCCCAGTAACAGCGACCAGTCAGACCATTTCTACACAGCAGCTGAGGCAAGAAGTCTTAAATCTGTCTGGATGATCAGGATATGACTGATCCTCCTCCACACGTGTCACCTTCCTGTTGTTGTCAGACAGTTGTAGTTTTCTGTTCACTGTGTTTGGGTCCAGTTCCAGTTCACAGGCATCTGATGGACAGAACAAGACACAAACAGCTGCAGTTTATCATCTGCTGATTTATCAGCAACTTTACTGACAATTACTGAAAGTCAATCATTCCAACTTCCATTTCAGATTCAACTGGGAATAATTTCAAGTGAAATGGAGATTGATTCAGATTCATCTGTGAAGACTGTTGCAAACTTTTTCTTGATGTCTGTATCAGTGTTATAAATAATATTGATTTATTGATGCACGTCTATACTGAATATTTGAAATAATAAATCACCTTTCTGACAGTTTTAAGCTACAAACTGACAAATGATTCATGGCAGAGCTGCTGTATTAGATTGTACAGGTGTACCTAATAAAGTGGCAGCCCCTGCAGCCTCCCTCTGTCTGACACATACTGCTGCAGTGCACATGCAGCCCTGCCCCCCCTCCTTCAGGAACCAGGTTACTCAGAGAAACCATCTGTTGTCAATCAAAACAACATACGCATTAAAAAACCTGTTTCTGGACATCCACATATACATTTGAAGAAACTCACCGAGATGTTGTTGGGACAAAGAATGTCTCACTGGGATTAGCATTATATCATTTATTTATTTTTAAAGCCTGATCTAACAAAAGTGGCATTTCCTTAATTTCAGAAAGAAGCTGAGCAGAATTGAGCTACAATAACAATGAAACACTAACCATCGTTTCCCCTGATGATAATAGAGGTTTTGTGCGCACCTGTTTGGTTATTTATGTCTCTGCAGCTTTGGTTGGAGAATTCCAATTAAAACAATGTAGTATTAATAAAATAATTTGTGCTGTAAATCAGAAAGCCTCTTCTTCATGCAAAACCTCTATTATCCTCCTGCCAAACATCTTCCAGAGATGGTTCTGTTTCATTAGTTTGCACATCAATCCTCGTGTCTGCTTCAGCGTCTGTAGACCTGTCAGGGAAAAGAACAGCGACAAACAAGTGCCGTTTTCTCATCGAGCCTCATCCACAAAGTTCTCTACTAATGTCAGAGCAGCTTCATTTCACACAACCACTGAGCAGGACTGTGGATATTTGTAGTGAGTGTTTGATGAATTCAGCACATGGAGCTGGAAAGCAGCAGATCTCAGTCAGCATTACTAAAGCTCCCAAAGATGATCAGGGATTTAGTTTATTGGCTTGTTCTGGAAACGGACTTGACAAAGTTCTTCACAGTAAAGAACTAAATGAGCCTCGAATGGAAAAAAGAAGGATCCAATGATCCAAACTAAAGTCAATAAGTCGTTTCCACCTTATCACCTGCAGCTGCTTCTAGAAAACCATGAGGACACTGGTCTGAAGTCTGTGTGACATGCTCACATTCAGTTTCTACAAATACCAGATGATTCATGGTATTTGTGTGGATGTATTGGACATCTGGCCCCAGGTTTCCCATTCAGGGAGGAACTGGAAGATAAATCCACCTCAACTTTGGTTGTTGTGTTTGTGATTTGTAGTCACTTGTTGAAAACAGATGATTTAAAGGGATGAAACACGTCTTTGTTGATATGAAAAAAACTGAATGAAACTTAAACACAAATGCTTTTCTATTTGTTTTCAGTTAAACCTGTCTTCTCCGAATGTATTAAATTGAGATGGTTCATTACGTTGAGTCTTTGTCTTCAGTTCTTCAAACAAAACACCTGACAAAGGAAGACGGAACAATTCACAACAGTTTGTTATTTGTAGCTTTGTTGAACACTGATTTATGAAACACGTCCAGAGAAGAAAACTGAAGGAAACTAAAATATCAGTCAAAACTGATTAGTTTTGTTGGATCACTGTTAATAAAATGTTCAGTTTGTTGTGTTTTCAGTTGGTTTTTAAATGGATTGATTGAATTCTAACATCTTTCCAGCCACACGGACAAAAAACAGAAGCTAAATCCTGAATGAAACTCGAATGAAGACATTCCTATTTGTTGTTCAGTCAAGCTAAAAAGCATCAAATCTAGTGGAACATGTGCAGCTGATCTCAGGAATAAAACGTAAAACACACTCACACTTCCTCAGACCAGGTTTCAGTCTCTGTGGTCCACCATGGTCCAACCTGAAGGAGGAGACAAAATCAGAATCAGCTTCATCCACCATTAAACATGAACCAGAGTTCCTCAGTTAGTCAGAGACAGAGAAACAGTGTGAGATCTGCTGTTGTCTGTCCATCTGTCCATACCTGAGAGTGTCCAGTCTCCAGAGTGGACCCTCCAGTCCAGCAGACAGCAGCTTCACTCCTGAGTCTCCTGGATGGTTGTAGCTCAGGTCCAGCTCTCTCAGATGGGAGGGGTTGGAGCTCAGAGCTGAGGCCAGAGAAGCACAGCCTTCCTCTGTGATCAGACAGCCTGACAGACTAAACACACACAGAGACAAGTTTCCATAACAGGACAAGACATTTGCTCACATTCATCTGGTGGAGACGAAAACATAAACTAAATCTAGGCTATAAAATGTAATAATTCAAACTCATGCCAACTGTAAAATGAATGTGGGTTGTGGACCTGCTCTTTACCTTTGCATAAATACTTTAGAGGTCAGAGACATTTGTTACACAAGTAAAAAAGTACTTTCCTGCTTATGATCTGCAGATTTTTAAGTGAGTTATAGTAACTAATGTCCATGATTTGTTACTTTCAGTGACATTGGAGTCATGTAGTTAGTCTGAACTAAACTCTCTCCATTAGTTAATCTTTGTGCCACCAAATGTGATATTTTAGTAGTTGATGGGATTTTTCTCTTCAGACCAAACATGTTGGAGTCCAGCTGAACATAGTTGAGGAACTTTACTCAATACAATTTTTAATAACAAGTCAAGTTTCTGTGGTCAGAACAAAAACACGCTGACAATCTGCTGAGACAGCAAACCTCTTAATAACTATAGTAATACCAAACTACTTTAAACATAATGGAAACAAACAGCCTCAACAGTCGTTGCTCAATACTGGAATTTTTCGTTGTGGCTATAACCTGTTACTAGAACAAAGTTTTATGAAATGTTTATAACCAGAGTTTAAACAAAAAAATGTAATTTTGCTGAAAATACAACAATCAAAATGAGAGAACAGAAGTGACTG
Source organism: Channa striata (assembly GCA_033026295.1). Classification (NCBI taxonomy): domain Eukaryota; kingdom Metazoa; phylum Chordata; class Actinopteri; order Anabantiformes; family Channidae; genus Channa; species Channa striata. The sequence continues at coordinate 25,221,096 of CM065176.1, read as the reverse complement.
CAGCAGGACAAAGAATGCAACTACATTTGCTAAAGGTTACAACTGTTAACAATTAGTAGGAAGTGGACAGGCCATTGCTTTGAATGACTTCAGCACTTGCGGCCACAGGACATCACTAATCTCTTGCTCTGCTGTGATTTCTTTCTACTCTCTCTGTCTCCTCCACAGTTCGGTGACTGTAGTGGGTAACTCATGAAATATGCTCAAAATACTGATATTTTACTCCTTTTTGGATCATTTAAAATAGGACTAAGCAGTGACCTTGACATTTTAAAAAAAGTTAAGCTTGTCAAATGACTGACCTGAGAGTTTCCAGTCTGCAGTGTTGTTGCTTCAGTCCAGACAGCAGCTTCACTCCTGAATCCTGCAGGTCATTGTTACTCAGGTCCAGTTCTCTCAGACGAGAGGACTGGGAGCTGAGAACTGAGGACAGAGCTTCACAGCTTCTCTCTGAGAGGTTACAGCCACTCAGTCTGAAGAGAAACCAGCAAAACAACAGAAACAATTACAACCAATCAAATGTTGATCCACTTAAACTAAACTGGTCTATGTGCACATACAGAGCTTTGTTGGAGGCTTTGACCACTGGCAGCAGCCTCAGAAGAGCCTCCTCTGAAGCAGAGTATTTCTTCAGGTCAAACATGTCCAGATCTTTGTCTGATGACAGTAAGATGAAGACCAGAGCTGACCACTGAGCAGGAGACAGTTTATCTGTGGACAGACGTCCTGATCTCAGGGACTGTTGGATCTCCTCCACTAGAGAACCATCATTCAGTTCATTCAGACAGTGGAACAGGTTGATGCTTCTCTCTGCAGACAGATTCTCACTGATCTTCATTTTGATGTACTGGACTGTTTCCTGATTGGTCTGTGGTTCACTTTCTGTCTGTGTCATCAGGCCTCGTAGGAGAGTTTGATTGGTCTGCAGTGAAAAACCGAGTAGGAAGCGGACGAACAAGTCCAGGTGTCCACTTGGACTCTGCAAGGCCTTGTCCACAGCACTCTGGTGGAGAGGCTTTAGTTTCAGTTTGTCTCCTAATATTTTGGATGACTTTAATGTTGATTGTTGTTCTGACATCAGATTGACTCCAGACTTGATGAATGTCAGATGGACATGAAGAGCAGCCAGAAACTCCTGGACACTCAGATGGACGAAGCAGAAAACTTTGTCCTGGTACAGTCCTCTCTCCTCTTTAAAGATCTGTGTGAACACTCCTGAGTAAACTGAGGCTGCTCTGATATCGGTGCCACACTCTGTCAGGTCGGATTCATAGAAGATCAGGTTTCCTTTCTGCAGCTGCTCAAAAGCCAATTTTCCCAGAGACTCAATCATCTTCCTGGTCTCTGGACTCCAGTGTGAATCTGTCTCAGCTCCTCCATCATACTTGATGTTCTTTAATTTGGATTGAACCACTAGGAAGTGGATGTACATCTCAGTCAGGGTCTTGGGCAGCTCTCCTTGCTCTCTGGTTTCCAACACATCCTCCAGAACTGTAGCAGTGATCCAGCAGAAGACTGGGATGTGGCACATGATGTGGAGGCTTCGTGATGTCTTGATGTGGGAGATGATTCTGCTGGCCTGCTCCTCATCTCTGAATCTCTTCCTGAAGTACTCATCCTTCTGTGGGTCAGTGAACCCTCTGACCTCTGTCACCATGTCAACACACTCAGGAGGGATCTGATTGGCTGCTGCAGGTCGTGTGGTTATCCAGAGGCGAGCAGAGGGAAGCAGGTTCCCCCTGATGAGGTTTGTCAGCAGCACATCCACTGAGGTGGACTCTGTGACATCAGTCAGGATCTCATTGTTGTGGAAGTCCAGAGGAAGTCGACACTCATCCAGACCGTCAAAGATGAACACAACCTGGAACTCTTCAAACCTGCTGATTCCTTTGGTTTCAGGAAAGAAGAGATGAACAAGTTCCACCAAGCTGAACTTTTTCTCTTTCAGCACATTCAGCTCTCTGAAAGTCAGTGGAAATGTGAACTGTATGTCCTGGTTGGCTTTGTCTTCAGCCCAGTCCAGAGTGAACTTCTGTGTTAAGACTGTTTTCCCAATGCCAGCCACTCCCTTTGTCATCACTCTTCTGATTGGTCCATCTCTTCCAGGTGAGGCTTTAAAGATGTCTTCTTGTCTGATGGTTGTTTCTGGTCTGTCTGGTTTCCTGGATGCTGTTTCAATCTGTCTGACCTCATGTTCCTCATTGACCTCTCCAGTCCCTCCCTCTGTGATGTAGAGCTCTGTGTAGATCTGGTTCAGAAGGGTTGGGTTTCGTGGTTTAGCGATTCCCTCAAACACACACTGAAACTTCTTCTTCAGGTTACACTTGAGTTTACGTCGACACGCTGCAGCATAGATTCCTGAATGAACGAAGAAGAAATTAAATCAGTGAGTGGATCCTTCAGAGAATCAGAGAATCTAAACATTTCAGTGTGTCTGTAGAGTTTTTCTTCCTCCATCAGTTTTATCATCAGTGGAGGACAAACAGCCTCTGATCTGATACAGATGTGTGCAGCATATTTACAGCAGACTTTGGAAATGTAAACCTCTCTCCTGCTGTTTCCATCATGTTCAATCTGTTCAAATCCTCTTACTGCTCTGCAGACAGTCAGCCAGCTCCTCCTGCTTCATTCTCCTCAGGAAGTTCACTGTGATCTTCACTAATGACTCTCTGCTGCTCCTCCTCTGCTCTTCATCCTCACTGTCCAACACCTCCTCATCCTCCCTCTGACTCTCTGAGCATTCTGGGTAATCTGGTCTCAGGACCCTCTGGATCTCCTTCAGCTGGTTCTTCACAAAAGTGACAATGTTGTCCTCCAGCAGCTGGAACAGAATGAGAAGTGAACATTTCATTTCAACTGGTAGAAGACAACATGTGATTCATGTGTCAGTCTGAAGACCTGCTGGTCTGAACACAGCAGCATGGACTCTGTTAGGACCTGAATGGTTGTTGGACATTCAGTCTGGGTTTGATGTAGTTCATAGTCAAAGTGGGATTGTACATGTACAGACCATAAATATGGAGTCCAGGTCTGGTTGATGCTGCTGGACAGACTGATCACTGTGAACCTCTGAGATCTGCTGCTCAACTCTGGGGAGAAAAGAGAAACTTTAAAGGAAATTACAATGAGTCATTTGACAGACACTTTTATCCAAAGCGACTGCTTGACTTCATTTGTTAGTGATGGGAGCATCAGATGCTGTTTGTTGGCAGAGCGCAGTGGGCAGGAGGTTTTGTAGAAGGAAGAGACATCAAGGAAAACTTGGGTTATTGGTTTCTTTCCTAAAGACACTTTGACATAGACTTAGAAGTACTGAGGACTGAACCACTGTCTTCTCAGGACAGTCAGATAAAACCAAAATATCAACAAATTTGTCCTTTTCTTTTTTGGGTTTGTTGTTCCAAACAAACTCTACAGCAGGGATGTCCAAAGTCTGGCCTTTTACAAGCTGCACAATATAACAAGAAGAAGATTCTCATCCTGTAAGTCTTCAATTCACTGAAACACACCTGCGACATTGTCCTGTCAGATTTTTCATCTCTGCCTGAACAGCTGTTCGGACAACGCGTCCAGATTTTGCAGCTATCGAGGAAGTTGTTGTTTTTTCCTCGACTTTACAATGGACACAGATGATGTTCCAGACCATTTTTCAGCTGGAGCTCAAAGCTGCAGTGTGAGTTCAGTTTGAAATTCTTACGGCACCAGCAGCTTTCCGCCAACGTTAATAAAGACACCCTGGATGAGGAGGTTTCATGGAGATTTGGCGCTTGCTAAGAAAATGCTGAGCTTGTTTGAAGGTTTGTATTTGTGTGAAAACATTCTGACAAATAAGAGCTGTGAGGACACATTAAAACAACAGCACACCTGCAGACACCTGAGATCAATAAAATAAATGTAGTGCAGATGAAATAGACCTGGACTTTGTGCTGCAGGCCAGATCTCATTAATGCTGACAAGTCATTAGTCACTGAATTCATTTTTGATAAGATTAAAACATTCATAAATTCAGACAAGTTGTCAGTTTTCACTTTAACAGAATAAACTTTTTTGTTCAATTAACATTTATATTTACTGATATGTCATATTTCAAAAGTGAGCCCTGCAATCGTGGAACTAGTAAAACCCTGTTTGCTAATTTCTCTGTTAGTTTATTCAAAATTCTGTGAACATTGAACAGTCATGGTGATATGTTTCATGTTTCAAATGTAATTTGACTCAACAGTACAATTACTTGAATATTTAATTACTGGGATATGAATGTTCAAATGAGCCAAAAGACTGGCTTAAGATTGTTAAAATTAAAATAAGGCAAATGTAAACATTATTCAATGTTGCTGAATGGCTTGACAAAATTTGTTTAAATATTACTCTCTTATTAACTCTCTTATAACAATAATATATAATGATAATAATTATTATCAAATTTATATTTATATAGTGACACAAATCATGGACAAGAGATGAGACCAGACTTACTCCATCAAATCAACCCTTTGCAAAAGTTTGGACATCCTGAGACTGTTATTATCTTGTGAAGGAAGGAGGCTGAGGATTACTGAGAGTCATTTGTGAGAATCATCAATTCAACAAGTGGAGATTTGTACAGGATTTTCAAGAAATAAAAAGCAATCTCTCCATCTCCAGCTCTGTATAAAAACCACAACCAAACATCCACTGATTTCATTGTCCTGTAAAGAAACTTTAATGATTCCATAAACCAACAGCTGTTTTAATAGTCACAGATCAGCATGTTTTCAAAGCAGGAAGTTCAGTTGTATTCAGACTGTAAATTATGGACCAAGTAGTTATTATTTTATCATCTGGCCAATCAAATAAAGGCAAAGTTCAGTTTGAAATTCATCTACCCCAATCAGCAGGTTGTTCACATAAAGTCTGTTTAAAGTTCAAATGCCACCCATGGACCAGTCACTCTTCATGGAGACACAGCTGAGGTTCAGCAAATCTGGTCTCTGCTTCTTCATCCTGATCCAAACAAACCAGAGACAAATGAAAAGTGGTTTGAAGCTGAAACCAGATGATTTGTGTGATGTGATGAGTCTTCAGAACAGCAGCAGGATGAAATGTTGAACTTCTCTCTTGCAGATAATGAAACTCAGTAAAAGACATCCTGGATGAGGAACGCTTCTCCTGTTCATCAACATGGAATCTGATGAAAATATCCTTTCTCATCTTAGTTGTTAGTGGACTAATCAGTGGTTGGCTCTTTGTGAACTAAGACATGGGAGTAGTTCAGGAACCCTCTTCTAAGCTGTTACTGAGGAGCTGGCTGGCAAAGCTGATGACAGACAGACAAGTGTGAATAATGATGGTGGCTCGGTACAAGATCATGGACAGTTAGAGATTCTCATCTCACCCCTGGTCTTCGGTCTGTCTGCTCTGAGACAATCCCACATAACAGCAGTGGTTTTAAGATGCTAGGAGGACTCCCTCCTCTGTGTCCACCACACTGATGTCATAGGAACAGTCTAAACCTGCTGGGAGGCTGGAAGCTCAGTCTTTACAACAAAAGGTTTCATTACAGGACACATTAGTTTGTCAACTTCCAGACACAGACATGTCAAAGATACATTAGAAAACAGTGAAGGCTGCTTTCACATCAGACCCACTGAGCAGGTCCATCTTTTACTTTACTAGCCTCTGGGACAGTCCACACATGGACTAAAGAGCTTTTGTCAAATCAAGTCTGTCTTAGTTTGGTGTGTTTTGGATAAAATGCAGCTCAGCCGAGTTTGATGCAAGTTGTCCTGTGGGAAACAGTTCTGACTCTCCTGAGTTCAACAATCAAACTGCTGTCACTGCTTCTACCTGAGAAACACTAACAGTAAAGCTGCAAATCCTTCTCAGTCCACTCTCCTTTAACTCAGAAAAAACTCTGAAGAATCAAAGTGTTGGTTTTATCCAAATCTGAAGGATTCAAAAGATCTTAGAAACAGACCATCATGATCCAGAAACATTTCTACTGTCCAGTCAAACAGTGATACAACAAATGTGACCCAGTGATCCTGTTCATCACACATTTAACATTTTTCTCTGGTAGGATTCTCACCTGCTCAACTCAAATTCAGCTCCAACAAAGACACCTTTTCTTTTTAGGTATGCTGGTCCCTCTTCTGTCCTGGTGTCTGTGAATGTTTGATCTTAGGGCGTTGTCAAACCTCATAACTCCAAGTCTGAAAAACATCTGGGTGACGTCAAAACCAGTGGAACTTGTTTCAGAAAACTCCCTCATCAGATAATGCAGTTCTACTACCTGTCCACTAGACGGTCATGACTGAAATAATCGTGTAGATTTGCTCTCCACAACATCAGAAAGATTAGACCCGACCTCTCTGAGTACACGACCCAACTCATCGTGCAGGCATTGGACATATCTTGTCTTGATTACTGCAACATACTGTTGATGGGGTTACTGGAATGCACGACCAAACCCCTGCAGATGATCCAAATGCAGCAGCATGCCTCATCTTTAACCAGCCAAAAGGATTCAGCGAGTCTGGTCTCTGCTTCTTCAGATCTCTGCACTGGCAAATTCCTGTGGCTGCAAGCTGATTAAATTCAAAGCTCTGTGTCAGACTGTCCTAATTAAACTCAATTGTTCAGGTTGAAATCCCACCCGTCCACTGCAAGCAGATAGAAGCACCACACAGAAGAAGACCAGTGGATGAGGAGCTCTTCAGCCAGTGATCAACGTGGAATCTGATGAAAGATCTGTCTCAAACTCTTAAACACTAAACATTTAAAACACTTGTGAAAAAGACAGAACTGGTTCAGTTATCTTCCTTTGAGGAAAACGTTGTGCTTTTAATGATGGTGGACTTGCATCTCATGAAACAGAAATCCTCATCTCACCTTGGTCTTTGGTCTGTCTCTGGATGTCCCCGTCGCTTTGGAGTGGTTTTGCCAAATGACGTCCTCCTCTGTTTTTAACTGTAAAAGTAAAATGGTAGGATGATAAAAGGCTACACACATTCATCACAGGACACATTAGTTTGTCCTTCGTCTCTCTAACATGTCACAGATACAGTAGAAAACAGTAAAGCAGCTGCTCTTACCATAAGATCCACTGAGCAGGTCCATCTAAGGACTCTGTAGCCTCTGGGACAGTCCACACATGGACTAAAAAGCTTTCAGTCAAACCAAGTCTGTCTTAGTTTCGCTTTTGTTTTGGATAAAATGCAGCTCAGCCGGTTTGATCCAAGTTGTCCGACCAGTTCTGACTCTCCCTGAGCTCAACAATCAAACTGCTTTTTCTTCTACCTGAGAACCACTAACAGTAAAAGCTGCAAATCCTTCTCAATCCACTCTCCTTTAACTCAGAGAGAAACTCTGAAGAATCAAAGTGTTGGATCCAAATCTGAAGGATTCAACAGATCTTAGGAAACAGACCATCATCATCCAGAAACATTTCTACTGTCCAGTCAAACAGTGATACAACACAATGTGACCCAGTGATCCTGTTCATCACACATTTACACATTTCTCTGGTAGGATTCTCACCTGATCAACTCACTTTCAACTCACTGTGTGGAGAAGAACCTGCTCGTTGTTCCTCTTCAGTCCTGGTGTCTGTCAGTGTCTGATCTGAGGAGAACAGAACTTCCTCATAACTTCAGAGTCCAAGCCTGATAAACATCTGTGTGACGTCAAAACCAGTGGAACCTGTTTCAGAAAACTCCCACATCAGATGATGCAGTTCTACTAGCTGTCCACTAGATGGTGCTGACTGACCACAGAAACTCCAGGACAGTCACATCCTCAGGAAATGGACAATGGTGGAGATCCACCACTGATGCTGCTCTACAAACACACTTGAACTGGACCTGAATGATGTGGAGTCTGTGTCACATGAAAATCTCTGTGTTCCTGTTTGATCCCTCTGACATCTCTCAACTCAACCCAGAACCTGACATGAGCACAGAAACCCATTCAGGACCGAAAGTCCACATTTCATCATGAGACTTTGATTCTTAATTCTACTGAGGTTCCAACTCTTTCAACTTGTGTCCCCTGTTTTTTGTCTTTTAACTTTAAAGTCCTGTATCAAAGTCACAGGCCCTGCTCTTTAAAGTGAATGAGTGAGGCCAAAACAGCAGAACCAGGTTTCCTCTTCTTTCAATGCACTCTATTATAAATCCACCACCTCAATATAACCTTATTAAATAATAACTATGTTTAATTATGACCTGTTCAGTTCTAACAAAAGCTGAAAATTACAAACCTAACACTGGTAAATATGGAATGAAGTTTTCATTATTCAGAATTTGAGTGTTAAGATTAGAGTCACAAAAAGGAGAGAATCCTTCCTCATTCTTCTTAAAAAAGATCACAACTGGCTTATGTAAAATCACCTGTAGCTGAGGCACATTTGAGATAAAAACTATAACTGGTTATTTTACTTCCAACAAAAAAACAAAACAAAAAAAGAGCTGAAATTAAAATTTAATTTTAAAAATTTATGATAAAAACCAAAAAACAAAAATACCTGGAAAAATTAAAACGTAGGGCTGGAGACTTTTAGGCACCAGTTCAACCTGAAGAAAACAGAGGCTGTGCCAGTTTAGACTCTGTTGCATTTGTGTTTTTGGTTTTTCTCCTGTTTACTCAAGAATTTGGGATTAAATTTCTGTTTTTGGGAGGTGTCCCTGAGAAACACTCAGTGGTTCCTCATCATCATCACAGCAAACAACATGTAGGCAAACATCCAGCATCTCTTTGCCAAGAAAAACATTTTGTATTCCCACCGACTTAATAAAATGTTTTGGGGGATCTCTGGTTTCCTTGTCCAGTGCAATGTTGGTAAAAGATCCCGAAAGTCCTTTAAAATCTTTCCTTTTCATTTTGTTTTCTTGTTACTCTTAAGTGTCCCTCAGTGTTACTCACTTATGTTGGAAATAGGCCAATGTTGGCACCTTTTATGGAGTTTGTTAAACTTCCTAATGTGGATAGTTTACCTGTTTTATGATTTAATCTCTGCAGACTGTTGTGCTTTGTTAGAGTCCACCTGAGGAATTCAGGTTTCAGTTAATCTCTTATTTCAAAACCAGTTGCATTCTCTGTGATTCAGCCTCAAGTCAGACCAGAACCTTCCAACAATTGGTGAACCTGGGTGAATGAAATGCAATGAGGAAAGACTTTGAGTAAAGTTCTCCAAACAGCCATTTACTTTACCTGCCTATTAACACTTAATCATGATCTGACTTTTCTTGTTAAGAGCTGATGCTGTTTTTAATATCTTGTCTTAATGGCTCAAGTAAAATCACCCTTTATATTTTCTGAGGGCATATTTGATATTAAAAATGCATAACTGGAGAGTTTTACTTCCACTGGCAAAGCTGGAAACATGAAATATTGTCATTTTTGAAGGTGAGAATCTTCTTTTCCCAGCTGTCAGGTTTGAAAAAACGGACCATGACAGAAATATTTGAGCTTTTTATTTTTACTTTGAAAAAATGTTTGAGACCAAAAAAAAATACACTGTAAATGATAATTCATCGATTTCATTGAAAATTTCTGTTTATCCTGAACGTTCTACTTTGACCTGCCTGACAAATCTGTGTCATTCTGCTGAGCAGTTCTGCCAAAATAACCAAGTGCTGATGCTCTTAAAGACTGATCCTGTGGACGTCCCAGCACTCAAGTAGACTTGTCTTTTATATTTTATTATTTATTTCAGTAAACAATAAAAACAGAGTGGAATTAAGTAATATCAAGCTGGACACAAGATGTTGCTTGTCAAACGTGCCCAGCTTTTCTTCTCCCAGCTGCAGGTTTGACATCACGTCACGTGAAAAGTCAAAATATCGGCGACTATATACATACATCACTGAAAAACATGTTGGTTCGTTCCAAAAAATAAATATATATTCTGAATGTTTTATTTTTTAATAAAAGACTTCATTCATTGAATAATGTTGTTTACGTGAACGTTACGTGGTTTTAGAGCCTGTTCAACGGAACTGGTGTTCAGCTCCGTTTATTTCAGTTTGTTAAAAAAACTCAAGCTGATCTTGACAGAAAACGAGCACTTCAGCCTGTGGACGGCAGACCGTCAGAGTTTGATTTCTCACAGACAGGTACATTAAACAGAAAAACAGAGAGGACATTAGTCTGCCCGGACACAAGATGGCGTCAAAGATCCAGCTGCAAAACGACACCTGACGTGTTCACGACATGTCGATATTCGGACATTTTTAAAACAAAAACATTCAAACAAACACAAACACAAACACAAAACACACAAACACAGCAACATATTTACACCTATATGCATTATAAACTCAGAGCCAACAGATAAAACAACCAATTAGGAATAAGTGAAATTAACATGAAAGAATATAACAGGAGTCCTATTCATTTTTAACTTAAAAGCAAAAATAAACCATGAAAAGAAGCTGCTAAGAATGAATAAACTGACGTGTACAGCAAAATTATTTATAGCAATACTGTTGGTAAAATAAATGCAAAAATATCAACTGGTTTGGCATTAGGACAAAATATGCAGGAAATATTGTTTTACTTTATCTTTCCTCACTCATCTCCACTTTATTGTTGCACATAAATCCACTGATGTGACATGCAACAGTCATGTGCTGCCACACATCAACCACATTCACATCAGTGAACAATGTTCATTCTTTACATGACATTTTGAGTCATTTTTGCATTATTTTATATATTTACATATATAAGACTACAGGCTAAATCAGAGGTCCAGTGCTCTGCATGATGAAGTGCAGTCGTTTCAATAAATGAATCTATATGATGCTGATGGAATGAAAATCTGTCGATCTCCACAGAGCCCCATGCCCTGACCTCTGACCTCTGAGGAGATACTAAAGGTGCTGCTGGTACATCCATCACGCAACAAATTTTCATCATCTGATTGTCAGGCAAATGGAAACATCACGTTGTCAGATTTTTATAATGTGGTCTTTAGCACCAGGGTGTAAAACATGTTTTTTTCTGTCTGAAATAATAATTTATTGAAAAAAAAAACTAAAACTCTCCCAAAAAACACTAAAGGGAGGACAAGAAACATACAAACAAACCCTAAACAAACTATTTAGGAACAAAAACAAAAGACAAATTAAACCAACAAACAATTTGCAAACAAGAACAAATAAGGAACAAACAAAGGGGACCAAACCCTTTGTTTGTTGTAATACATGTCACTATAAAACGATCTTAATAAAAAAACAGATATTTACTTTGTAGTAAATCACTAGTGGCAGACAGCCTCCAAACTGTTTCTATGCAACACATTGTCAATTGTTGATCCAAGATGTCAGATAAAACCAATTTATCTGACATTTTCTATCAACAAGATCCGCACCTAAAGAAAGAAAATATGGGAAAGAGCAAAGGAAGAAAATTTAGAGTTTATTTTGTCCCCATGTACTTTTGTCCTAATGTCGAATTCAGTCCTTTTAATAATGCTTATAGGTTATGAAGAGGTAATAAGATACATTTTAGATGAATAAATTAATAGATTAATTAATCAAAACTGAACTGTTGCTAACAGAGGATAATCCAGGAGGACATCGTGAACAAAGGTGAACATGAAGGAACTGTTCTGGATCCTACAAACAAAATTAGATTGTGAAACACAATCAGGGCCTTAATGTAGTGGAGTATAGATATATATCTAACATATCTAAGATATATCTTAGATATGTTAGATATATATCTAACATATCTAAGATATATCTTAGATATGTTAGATGCTCACTTTGCATTAATGCATTGAGTTGCTGGCCTGTGACTGGCTGACTTGACGTTTGTGCTGAGGAGCAATTTGAACGTCACCTAATTACATGGGACCTGTTAACAGACGAGACAAACTCTGCTAAAAGTCACATCAAATCATATGTGAAATTACTGTGAGTCTTTATACATTGTTTGTTCAAGTGATGCTTGAATAGTTCCCCTCAGTTCAATGATGGATTTCTGGTAGATCTTAAAATCATTTGAACATTAGAATAGTTGTCACATTTAAAGTCTCCAACTGTCACTTTGACTTTTCTGTCCATTTGTCCTCCAGGGTTCCAGGCTGCTGTGGATTCTGGATGGTCCAGACAGACCATCCTACATGGAGCTGGAGGCTCAGTAGCAGCTGCCTGCTCCACTTTCTGTCCACTAGTTTGACTTTTACCTGTGTTTCTCTGTCTTTTCATCACTTGTTTGTTGCTTTAATGTTTCTTGCTCAAAGAGTTCGGCTTCATTTAATTTTTCACAATTCTTCTGCACAACAAATTATACAAAGAGTTTTGGTGTATCCAAACTGGGGATGAGACGACGCATCGAGGTGAGTATTTACGGACGGTCTATTTAAAAAAAACTCAACACGTAAACTTACACATAAAATCAATATTTGTGTAAACTGGCATATTTGTCTGAAAACATTAAACGTGTTTTGTTTTTGTTTTCACCTTTTCAAATTAATGAGACGCTTTCAGGGGTGTTCCTCTGCAGAGCCAGTTGGTTACCAACACTAGAGATCTTAAAGCTCATGTAATAGTTAACTCTTTGTTCTGAAATAGTGAGGGACGAACCTAGGACACCACCAATATTTGTCTGTGCTGTGATCAAATTTTGTCTCGAATAGATTAATGAATGAACAACTAGTCATAGTCCAGAAGGTCTGAAAATCAAATCACTGCCAATAATTTTTATTTAAAAAACAAAAGACACAAAACAAATATGAAGAGACAGACACAAAGTCACAGCAAGGTGCAAAATGATCCCAAAGAGAAGTGAAACAATCAGTAAGAGATGGAAAATAATGCACAAGACAACAGAGTCTCACATGAAACACTGATAACCAGATTAACGCTCACATCCATCACTGAGTCAGAGCTCTGGTCCCTGGGTTGACAGACCCTGAGCTGGAGGTTACAGAGGGTTCTGGCCTCATCGCTCTGTCCCGGCCTGACCCCAGTTCCCTGTTTATTCTGGGTCAGATCTAGCTCGGCAGCCTGTCACTGGTGTCCTGCCCGGCTGCCCGTGGTGCCTGGCTGTGCCTGCTGTTCATCAGCAGCCTCTATCATCATTGTTGCTTGGTGCCAACAGGAAACAGAAACTGCTGCAGGAAACTGAAGCTCTGTGTGAGGACAAACACTGGACACACTGACCGTGAGCTGCAACAGATTTGCTTTTGAATTTATACAGCAACTTTTGGTCATACTGACATGGCCTCGAGTTTGTTTGACATTTTCTGAGAAGCTGCTTTTCTTCCTCACCCAGTTGAGATAAAAATCTAATTAACAACAGAGACAATTTGAGTCAGTCACCACAAACATACACTATTTAATGTCAAAGTCTCAAATTTGTTGAAAAGTTTTTTCTGGCTTAAAATTTGAAAAGAGCAGTTAAAAAAAAAACTATAAAGTTTCTCTGTTTCAGCATTTGATTTTGTCTTTCTTCCATTTACAGGACAATTAAATACAGGTTTCAATTACATTGTTTTGATTGACATTTTGCAGTGTCCCATCTGAACATAGGGATGTATGTGTTCTGTACAGACACGGGTACGATCCAATAGAGACAAAGGCAAACGGAGTCATTACTGCTGCATGAAAGAACCCGGCAGCCGGAGGAGAAACGTCCACACGGATCCACTTCTGGGGAAACCCTTCAGCTGCCGCTGGGGCTTCCAGGTTTTACCGCTGATGGTGTACTCCAGGGTCATGCTCCTGTTGACAGTGAACACGGAGTCGCCTCTAACTACAGCTGTAAACAGCGAACCTTTGCTGTTGGCAAAGTGTCCCGGCAAGGACGACCACTGTCCCGAGCTCAGATTATAACAATCCATGAGGCATCTCAGGAAGTCGTCCGATGGCCCGTTTCTCACGACGTAGAGGTTGCCTCTGTGGCCGACCATGCAGTGGCCGTAGCTCTGGTACCTGATCAGCGTGGTAACGAGCACCCACGTGTCTTTCTCTGAGACATACTCATAGATGTCCGTGGTCTCCGGCGGCCTCCACAAACACACAAATATCCTGCTCATGGTTTTGGTGCACGCTGCTCCCACTGCTGGTCGAGGTAAATGAGCAGCGAACCTCCACTTCCCACTCGTTAGATCATAAATTTCCACAGATGACATCACTGTTCGCTCATATTCTCCTCCAATAGCATGTAGACGACCGTCCGCACCCACAAGGCCAAGATTGTATCGTAGCTGTGCCGGACTGGCGATTCTGCTCCAGCTGTTGTTTTCAACACTGTAGCAGAAACAAGAGTCCACGATTTGTTTGTGAGCTCCACGAACTCCTCCAACGATGTAAAGTTTGTTGTCTAACACAGCCACTCCAGCCATAGAGGTGCTGGCCTCCAGTGGAAGATCAGTCAATACTTTCCAATTATTACCAGCTTCATCCAGATAGCAGACGGTCCTGGAGGCAGCATGTACAGTTTCATCCACACCACAGGTCACGTGGGCCCCCACAGCCACGAAGATACTCGGGGTCAGAGACTCCACGTAGGAGATCAGGTCTGACGGTAAAGTTTTCCTGATCTCCACCTCCAAGTCGGCGTACGTGTCTCGGATGAACAGCGCGGCAGCGTGGTAAAGGTCCAGGAGCCCAAAGGTCGCAGCAGTGTGATACATCAGCAAACAGTTGTCAGAGTCGATGAGGTCAACAAGGTGCTTTGTGAGGGCCGCCACCTGCAGGAAAGCAGCACATTCGATGGCTTCAACAATTTCATCAGCATCCAGGATGGGCATCTCTCCTCGTAAAACCGACAGGGTAATAAGGAAACCTCGAGCACGCAGAGACTTGAGGTGGATTTCTTCCTGCAGACACTCCTTCATCCCAGAGCGATACAGTGCTTGGAAATAGTCGCAGCTCTGAACAAGAAACATCTTCTCCTCAGAGAACTTTGTGTCCCCCACTACCACAGTTAATTTAGCAGAGGCCGGATCAGAAGCGTAACATGGCAGAATCCTTCCGCTGTCCCCTGACTTGCTGCCGTTCACTGACATTATTAATCTCAACTATATTTACTCTAAACCTGTAATAACACAAAAGGTTGAAGCATTTCCAAAAGGAATAAAGAAGAGCTGAGGAGAAGCGGGCCAGTGTGAAGCTGCTTCGCTCTTCCTGCAGGATCGGGTCTTTCACAGCTTTCAAAATAGAAACTACTAAACATAGAACAGAACAAACGACCCGAGTCACATGCCTTTTATCAGCTGGAGGCCAACCAGTGGAAACCGACATGTGCACTAGTGCAAACTTAAATGAGCATTTCAAACTAAACGCTGTAGAAAGTTTCCACTGTTTTCTTCCGCTGAGAAACATGTTTTTTACTCAAACAAGAGCATCGGTTTTGCTTAAAAACACTCAAAAGTGCATTTGTAAAACTTATAACAAGAACAATTTTTAATAATTTACTGCAACTAGATTTTCTTTCTACATAATTAGGTGCATTGTAGGCAAAATTCATATTCCAGTAACATAAGGTAATGGTGTTTGTAGTTGTGCCATCACTTTCAAACTGAGTCGAGCATGAACAAGAATCTGCTTCCTTACTAAGACACAACCAACAAAACGGTGGCAACATCTGCTCCCTGCTTCCAAGCTCAGGACCAGACTGATGCTTCTCCTGGTTTCTGCAGACAAACGCCTGGTCAGTGACAGTCAGTCTATCCTGATATTCTTTGTTTTACGGTGACGGAAAGAGAAAATGGCCGATACAGAAACAAGAATCCTTAAAACCTCTAGTTTTTCTTATTATGTGTCACATGATGTTTGAGCTAGTTTCCAGCTTCTAACTCAACCAGCTTTCAACTGGTGACAGAATCAGAGAATTCTCCTCAGATAATTCATCATTCTGAACTGTCAACTGGTCACTTAACACCACGTAAACGCACTCGGTGTACATGATAACACGAGCTCTTCACTTAACCTCAGGCTGCTGTTAAAACTCTGACAAGTAGCAGGATCCACGTCCTACTTTCACTTGATTTATCAGAACATGTTTCTGCTGAAACAGAACAGCTGAAAGGTTCTACAGGAACATAAATGTTGTTCAAGGACATTTTCGAAAACTACTGATTAAAAACACTTTTTGTTAGACATTAATTTACAGATTAACACAATAAAATCCTCAGTGGATTTTGAAGAAAGTTGTATTTTTGCATAAAGTTGCTGATGATGCTCAGCTTCGTCACTCCCAGTCGTCGGTGGTCGGACAACTGAAGAGCTGATAAATGAGGCAAACTGTCAGATGTGGCGTTGAATTTTTAGTCAGTATTGTGTATTAATAGTCTGTTTGTGCCATAATATCTCTGTGATGTCAACAGTAGAAATCCAACAGTGATTTCTGATGACTTTTGATTTGCTGCCAGTGGACAACAACAGCTCCCTCTTTGTGTCTTTGCATCTGTTTTCTGTGGCTCCATCGCTGTTCAATGATTTCCAGTGAGGGAGGAGGGTCTGGCCTAGATCTGAGTTCACTGGGGCAAACGTAAGTCAGAGAGTCACATGATCCTGCTCAGTCAAAACAATCCTACCAGCTCCGACAGCGTGTGAGCAGACAGCGTGTGCGTTCCTTCTGTTCATTTCCAGTCGTTCCTTGTTGTCACTCGGAGCAGATGCTGAATGTTGGTGATGACTCGACAGTGGCTCAGTGTCTGTGAACACTGTGTTTTCCTGCTGTGAACACAAAGAAGCTCCTCAGCTAAACACTGTTCATTTGAAATTGAAATGATTGCCTTCATGCTGCATAAATAAATCCATATTCATGCTGCTTTATTAGTCGGATGCATCTCATGTATTCTACAGTGCAACACTGAGGAGCACACACACACACACACACGCACACACACACTCTCACACACACTCACACTCACACACACACACACACACACTCACACTCACACTCGGACAGGAAAGACCATCAGAGAGTGAAGAGGTCATCACTGCTGCTCACTCCTCTGGCAGTGATTGACACTCTGCCATGAAAACTGATCGTACAAAAAGTTTTTGGTCACTGTCACTTTTCTCTCAGTGTTGTTTTTGCAGCAGGAAGCAGTTCGGTGAGAGAAGGTTATTTTCACCTGCAGCTGGTAGAGACAAAACTGAGCTAAAAATGTTGGTTTGATTTGCTTGTGGTAGTTTGTGTTTTATAATTTGTCAGCTGAATCAAACCATGTCGTCTTCAGTTTATAGTGTTTGAGAACCGCAGCACTTTTTACAACGTGCACAAGAGGGAAACAGCGTCACGTGGTGTCAGATGAACGAAGTGACTCAAAATGATTCGTTCAATTTAATGTTCGAGAGTTGAAGATCCGAGTCAGTCAAAAGATTTGTATTTCCCATCTCTAGCACTCTGTTTTCCTTCACCTACACCTTCGCAGACTCTCCTCATCCGTGTGTGTTCATGTTCAACACTAATTTGAAAATAATTTGTATCTCAGCTTTTGTTTTCAAATCTAAATATCATGTAGTTGTAATGGAACTTCTCCCTGATTTGTCTGTAGCTTCTCTGAAGAAGATCACACTTGTTTTACATTAGAAAATATTTAATTAATTAAAACTAGATTTACTCTAGATTATGATGTTGAGACCCACTTTTTGACTTTGTGGTTGATGCAAAATGCAAATGAACTGCAGGTTGGATTTTATCAGCAAAGATTTGGAAAATCTGACACGTGTATTTTAACTAATGAGCAGCAGCCTGAGGATCCCTGCAGACCAGAGGAAGAAGTCAGGACTCTCAGAGTCCAGTCTCACAGATCCTGAGGACAGACCAGTGTTCCCAGTTTTCACATGACTCACTGGGACTTTACTACTGGTTTACTCTGCCCCTGCTCTCTCTGCAACAGTGTCTTCACATTCTTTCAATAGGAATATTTACCAGTTTGTGTTAGTTTAATTTCTGTGCTTGCTGATAATAAAGATGTGTCTATCAAATCAGTCCTCGTGTTTATTCAAAGTGTCGTCATCTTGCTAATTGGGACTAAAATATTATTATACATTGGCCCCAGATTTCTTTAATATAACAAACCTTTCAAATAGTCGAGTTAAACTAAATCTAATCTGAACAGATGTGGCTGAGGACTCGGCTGTTGTCACACGTTTAAGGGAATTTAAAGTTGTGTCTCTTCTTAACAAAGTGACTCTGCTGGTTTTAGAAACGTCCAGATTCCGTAATGAACCTGTCGGGTAAATCAGAGGAAACTTTTTTGCATCATATGAATTGGGTTATTCTCAACTTGTCAGTGTTTCTTATAAATACAAGTTATCTGGATACATGGCATTTGTTGAACTTCAGAATGAAGCTGAAAAATTACAAAAAAAATAATCAGAAAATATGGAAATCGCCCCTTTAATGACACATTTGATTTACAATGAAATTATTCTACTGTAACTCACATTTGAGCTGCAGACGTCAATGTCTCTCTTGCTAAGAGTCTCACCCTGAACGAGGAGCCCCAGGGTGGACGGCAGCAGACTCAGAGACATCGTCATTGTGCTGCCTGGACAGACCCTGATCAACACTGGTCTCTTAACAGCCGAAAGACAGAGACAGTGTTTGTGTCTTTATTAAAGGACATTTCAACATATTTCCGTCCTAAATCTTCATTCTTTCTGGATGTACATTATTCCCGTGTCGTCCATCATTAGAAAGAACCACAGAAAAACTGACATTACAATAGAAGAAACACTAGAACCTGTGATGTCTTAATGACTATATATACGAGTGTAAATGATCACAGGGACACAGTGAGATCTGCTCTGGGAGGAACCACAACCATCACATGTCAGACCAGTCCTGCTGTAAACCAGCATGTTTCACACCACGTATTATACTGGTACCAGCAGAAAGATGGAGAAGCTCCCAAGTGCATCAGGGATCCAGATCATTTTCCCACATGTGTTTATCTAATTCATAAAAATAAGTTGTGGTTATAATTTTCCAGGTTGAGAATAATTTTCTGAGCAGATAAACACAAATGAACAGGTCCCACACAACATCATAATGTAGTTATGAACAATGACACAACTCTGCTCCACACTGAACACACAAGTCCAGCCTCCACATCAGACGGATCATTATTCTCCTACTTATACAGGAGGCATTATCACAGTCTTTATATTCTGCACATTGTTTTCATCTTTCTTTGCTGTTAGTGCTGAAGTTATGAAGAAATGTGCAAATATTATAAGACATTACAACAATGACATTTGTCATGTTCCCATTAGTAAAGTACAAACACTCCACACATTTTCTTCATAACCAACACAAACCTGACACCAACCTGATTTAGTGGCAGTAACGAAAGAAACATCCAGATGTTCGTCTAAAGTCAAAGTGTCAGTGGTGCAGAGTGTGTGTGATGGTGAACAGAGGGAACTTTGGTTTCAGCAGCTGATCTTCAGTCAGCAGAGTTTCTGTCCACAGGAGACACTCTCACACCTTCACACTGAACAGAGACAACGAGGAAACAGGAAGGATCCAGAACCCAGGATACAGATGTTCAGTGAATGTGGTGTTGAAGGTGTGGAGGTGGATCAGTTTGTCAGAGGAGACACTGTAGAAGGACAGAGAGCCAGCAGGACAGTCCACATACACTGATACTATGTGAGAGACAGAGGACGAGATGGGAGTTTGTCTGGCATTGTGCCAGACAGAGTAACAACCATGATCAGAACAATCCAGACTCCAGGACTGATTGTTCCATCCAAACAAACACTCATCACTGTCTCCTTTCCTTCTGATTCCTCTGTAACTCACTGATACATAAACTCTTCCTCTCCACTCGACCTCCCAGTAACAGCGACCAGTCAGACCATTTCTACACAGCAGCTGAGGCAAGAAGTCAAATCTGTCTGGATGATCAGGATATGACTGATCCTCCTTCACATGTGTCACCTTCCTGTTGTTGTCAGACAGTTGTAGGTTTCTGTTCACTGTGTTTGGGTCCAGTTCCAGTTCACAGGCATCTGATGGACAGAACAAGACACAAACAGCTGCAGGTTATCATCTGCTGTTTTATCAGCAGCTTTACTGACAATTACTGAAAGTCAATCATTCCAACTTCCATTTCAGATTCATCTGTGAAGACTGTTGCAAACTTTTTAATGATGATGTTTCTATTGCACACAAATAATTTGTGCTGTATGTCTCACTGGGAGCATCAGTTAAAGCCTCTGAGATGTTCATGCAAAACCTCTACTATCCTCCTGCCAACGTAGCTGAAAGATCTTCTAGGGGAAACACTGAGATGGTTCTGTTTCATTAGTTTGCACATCAATCCTTGTGTCTGCTTCAGCGTCTGTGGACCTGTCAGGGAAAAGAACGGCGACAAACAAGTGCCGTTTTCTCATCGAGCCTCGTCCACAAAGTTCTCTACTAATGTCAGAGCAGCTTCATTCCACACAACCACTGAGCAGGACTGTGGATATTTATAGTGAGTGTTTGATGAATTCAGCACATGGAGCTGGAAAGCAGCAGATCTCAGTCAGCATTATTAAAGCTCCCAAAGATGATCAGGGATTTAGTTTATTGGCTTGTTCTGGAAACGGACTTGACAAAGTTCTTCACTGTAAAGATCTAAATGAGCCTCTAATGGAAAGAAGAAGGATCCAATGATCCAAACTAAAGTCAATAAATAAACCTTTGATTGGTGATTTACAGATCAATGAAATCAGTGAAATTGGCAGCAACACAAACAAAGTTTCATTATTAAGCTTCAATGTCTCAGGGCTCAGGTTCTTTCTGTTTTAACCTTATCATTTGCCATCAGATGCCTCTAGAAAATTATGTAAAAGATACAATTTAAGAAAACGATCGTTCCATGAATCTTTACGATATTATTACTATCTACAGAAATCGTTTTCCTTGTTTGTAAAGGTAATGATAGTCTGTTCTGTTCATTTAAGTCTTTATAGTTTTTAAGATTATTTGTAACAATAGTCATTGTCAAACTAACAAGAACCAAGACATCAGTCTTAGGACTAACTGCTTTAAGACACTTACTGCTTGACACCTGCTCCATTAGTGGAAATAATGAAAGAACATGCAGTGACACTTAAATGTTATTTGGTGAAAATTTCACCTGCTGAGCACAAAACAAAAGAAATTATTTCTTGCAAAACAATGGAATGTTTCCAATGTGGAGATACTTTTGGGACAGAGTTATATAGAGCATCTTTGGGCATCTTTTGATTTAGTTGTGTTTCTCACAAATGAGGATGAAAGAATCATTAATCAGCAGTAATTTGCTGCTAAAAACATCAGTAACAGACAAATACTGACAATTGTCAGGAATAAGTTAAAATGCTTTAGGCAAACCTGCAGAAACAGCTAATGATGGAAAGCAGCTATCAGCACACAAAGTACACGGCCACCTCTCCTTACTGGGCTTAACATGGTGGAGTTGGAACCAAGTTTCTGGCTGTAAGTGTTTAGCAGCAGTAGTGCGAACAAAAAACGCACAAAAGAAGAAGAAGAAATAGTGGAAACAACTTTCAGCTTCAGCTTTCATTAGTAAAACACTGATACAGTAAATCACCTACAAACCAGATGTTTCTCCTCATGACAGTCAGTGTCAGTGTCAGTGCTCTCACACAGACGACCCAAACATTCATGTGTTGGTTGGTTCAGTTAAACCTCCTTCATTTATAGAACAAATGAACTGCAGCAAATCAGCCAGCAGATAAAAACTCACCTCTTCAGCCTTTGACTGAATCAACTTGGTCTGAATGTGGCTAATAAGATTCTGTCGACCACAGACTCTGATACAAACCACCTCAGAGCCTGTTTTACTAAGGATGGAATCATGTCCAACGTTTGCTGCTTTGCACCTTCCTGCTCCACAGACACAGTCATTTCTGGACTCCAACGTTCAGAACTTCAGAGTGGAACTTGCAATAAGGTGATGTGGCCCTGACACCAGCTTATGCTGCTTGTCACGATGCCTGGATAAAGCGGCAGAGCACAGAAGCCTTACTAGATGCCACATATACGGTAAAATAAGTCATTATGTCGACGGTTAAACTAGACAGACCTGTGAGTAAGACGAGTCTAAGACATGTGACCTGTGTCCTTAAGGAGTGAGACAATCAGGCTTAAGAACAAACATTTTTCTAACCAAACCAGGAAGGACCAAGTTATTAATCTACAACTAAGTTTGAAATAAACTGACGGCTTCTTGAACGCAACTTAGTTAGTTGTGTTCAATTAGTCAAACCTGTGAAGTTCATGAGCAAAAAAGTGAAGGTCACATACCTCTTGTATAAAGAGACAGTGAGAAACACAGTTCACTGTGTGTCGGCTCCACTGCTAATAAAATGTATTTATTAGTTTTCTTGGATCACTGTGTTCAGACCTTTTACACACTTACACATTCCTAAACCTGAAGTAGCCGAGAACAGGCGGCCTAACATGTCATACATGGGAACAATGGCGGAATTGGAGTTTTTCTAGCACACCTGAATGTTCGTGTTCGGTGCAAAATCAAAAATACTTTTCTTTCATTTATTTGCAAAAGATTCAACATTGTAAAAAAAACGATGCAGGTGAAACAAACTTTACGTTTGTAGTCAGCACTCGACTCTGGAGGATTACAATGATGCAGGCAGCAGTCGCTTCATAAATGGAGCTGTCTTAAGCTGCTTTTCGTGGAACAAGTTGATCGCGACAAAGAAAGGGGAGAATGTCTATGAAAGGGCGAGTCAACGCTTAGAGGAAACTGTCTCCTCTTTGTCCGATGTAAATGTGGAAGCTGCCACTGATGCTTCTCAACAGGACCACGATTATGTTTCCCACCCACCGCAGGTAAGAAAGATTGTAAACCAGAATGATGTCAAACGTCAGCTGTAATGTGATATAAATGGCTGAATTTGATTTTCACTCTAATGTAAAGCTAACACACTTAGCCTGTAGGTTAAAACTAGCAAGCTTCACATACGTTAAACTATCGCTCATGAGTGATTCCATTTACACATGTAAGGCAGCACATAACAAAACGTTAAACGTCCTGGTCTGAGATACAATCTGTGAGCAGGAGAGAGAGAAACGTGATTAAAGTGATCGGAATCTGTCGATTGCCCGTAATCATGTTTATCAAGCAAGTCACCTGAAAATATCCAGACATGTTGTTAAAATGCAGCATCCTGGATAAATGTCCTGATTTATGAACGTTTATCCTGTAACTACATAAATACAGCAATTTTATTCATCATCAGAGAAGTTAAAAACACGCCTGCAATGCATTATTAGTGTGTCACTGCCTCGTACAGCGTTGAGTGGAAACAGGGTTACGCGTTTGCTACGTACTTCCTGTTTGTTTGAAAAAGGCCTGTTTGTTGTTTTTGTGGATTTTAAATGGATTGATTGAATTCTAACATCTTTCCGGCCACACGAACAAAAAACAGAAGCTAAATCCTAAATGAAACTCTGAAGAAAATTGTCTTTGTTCTTCAGTCAAGAAAAGGTTCAAATCTAGTGGAACATGTGCAGCTGTTCTCAGGAAAAAAACACACTCACACTTCCTCAGACCAGGTTTCAGTCTCTGTGGTCCACCATGGTCCAACCTCGAGGAAGAGACAAAGTCAGAATCAGCTTCATCCACCATTAAACATGAACCAGAGTTCCTCAGTTAATCAGACACAGAGAAACAGTGTGAGAGCTGCTGTTGTCTGTCCATCTGTCCATACCTGAGAGTGTCCAGTCTCCAGTTTGGACCCTCCAGTCCAGCAGACAGCAGCTTCACTCCTGAGTCCCCTGGATGGTTGTAGCTCAGGTCCAGCTCTCTCAGATGGGAGGTGTTAAAACGGCCTCAAGAGTAAGGGTTAAATCCCTTGGATGTAACAGAGCAATGCAACAGCGCCCTCTGTTGACAGAACGGTGACTCCTGCCCATTATCGCTCACTAATGAGCAGAGAGTGAGAGCTCACCGCCGCAGGACGGAAATAGTTACGTCCGGATCCCAAAGTGGACTGTTTCTGTTGTTTCATGTTTTGGTAGCAGTTATAATGGTTGTGCGTAAGAAATTCTGTAAGTACTAATCACTTCAGTGTTGTTTTACATGTTCCCCTCGTTAAGTGGAAGAATTGTTTACTGCGTGATGCCGGTAAAATACGATCATTCATTGATTAGTTAAATCGCTGAGTTGCTGATTTCAGCCCAGTTAACCATGTGTTAAACAAATGGGTTCACACACGGAGCAGAGCAGCTGTCACAGCGCCAGTTCTTATGGAAGTTAGAATGTGACGTAACACGAATGACGACATATAGTAGCGTAGGAAGCCATGTGGCATTTGTGATGTGATAATTCAATTTATATCACTTGTATTATTTACAGCCACATTTGACTTGTGTATTGTGGATTACCATTTGAACTAACAAATTGGTGTTATTTTTACTTTATTCAGAAACCACACCATACCACAACGCAACACAACACACGCAATGTTCATCTGTGAAGTTTACATGTGGTGGTGAAATAAAGGGACACCTGATAGACCATTGGCCGTCCTCTCGTCTCTAACAGGACAACTGCAGCGAGTCAGATCCCTAGCCCAGCTTATACATTATTGGGAGACGGCTTACAGTAGCCAACCAATTGTGTGTGGTCCTTCGAGCCGGAGTTGGGCTTACTGCAGACAGGAGGATGTTCAAGCCAATAGAAGAGGAACCAGTTGTACGTGTCAGGAGGAGATCGAGCCTCCCCGTACATTTAGCAGACTATGACCTTACAGGTGCTTATCGTGCAAGAAACCCATCATCATTCATATCGCCAGGTGAACAGGCTGAGAGTAAACCTCACCAAGAAGCTGAAGATATAGAGGGATCCCCACCTTTAAGTCAGAGAAGCTACAGTCCTACATAGTGGCTTATTACAGATCAGTGGGATGAGAAATCCTATATGCTGAGAAGAGAATGCAAGAAACTTAAACAGCAACAGGAAGATCTTGTTCATACATTGCATATGATGCAAAGGGAGAAAGAGGATCTGCGGCTAGAGAATGAACAGCGTGCCAAGGACATCGCAATGTTACAGTCACAAATGCAACAACTGCAGTGTCAAATAAACCAGCACCACATATCATGCAAACCACAGGAAGCCCCTGTACCAAAGCCTCGTACATCTCTCTCTTGTATTGACAGTTCAACATATCCTGTGAAGACTCCTTCTCTCCACTCTACGCCTCAAATGAGGAGTTATTGTCCTGTGCCAGCACCGGGCTCCAGGATGCAAGCAGCTGGGACTCAATACTACGATTCTAATACACCTAGCCACCAGTTAGAGGAGGAATGCAGTGTTGCATCCTCTATCCACCAACCGGCGCCCTTTGAGCCGCAGTCCAAAAGGATGGATGTTAATCACCAACAAGGCCAAGAGTGCAGCACATTGCACTATGGCTTGGCATGCTAGAGCAGCTGGGAAATAAAGGCAGAGTGGAGTTGCAGTGTGGTTCTCATGTTACTCGATTACTAGGAAAGCTGCCACATGACATGAGATCAAGTTTTCGACGTTTCATCCACCCCCAGAATGCTTCTATTCCTACTCTGTTAGATCTGTCAGTATGGTTAGAATATGAGATCCATGTCCAGGAAGACACTTCAAGATTTTCCGCTACCAGAAAGGAGCTCAGACCAAGAGAAATTAAGAGGGATGGCAGAGCAGTTAACAAGACAACAACCGTACTGTTTAGCACGGAAAGAATGCCTCCTGGGTTAGAACCTGAGATCAACACTCCTGAAATTACTCCAAAATTCTCTGCAAACCAATATTGCCCATACTGTGAGCAAAACAAACATACACTTAATAACTGTGGTAACTTTAAAGAGCTCACTAAACAGCAGAAATACAACTGGATCAAGGGATCTAACAGGTGCTGGAGGTGTGGCAGGAACCACCGTTCAACAGAGTGCAATCTGAAGATGAGGTGTAAAACCTGCCAGAGCCGTCACCTATTAGTTCTGCATGAAGTCAATGAACGACCAGTGAAGACTGAAAGAAATGAGAACAGAGAGATACCCACCAACTCCTGTTTGGTTAGCACTGTGAATGAGGTACTTTTTCTCAACAAGCCCCCAGCAGCCAGAAATTTATTTTTGATGGTTGTTAAGGTACTTCTCAGGAATGGGCAACGGAAAATGGAGGCCTACGCAGTTCTTGATGACAGATCTGAGCGGACGATTTTGCTGAACCAAGCTGCCGTAGCGTTGGACTTGACGGGTGAGCCAGAGGAACTTCCCCTCCGAACTGTCAGACAAGAGCTGCAAATCGTCCATGGGCAAGCAGTCTCATTCAGTATCTCCCCTGTCACTCAGCCGGCCAAGAGATATCAGATCAGAAGGGCATTTACTGCAGGGCCCTTAGGATTAGCAGAACATTCCTATCCCATTAAAGCCCTACAGGAAAAGTATAAACACCTCAATGGTATTCCTTTACAGACGATAGAAAGGGCTCATCCAGTGTTGCTCATTGGGTCGGACTACCCTCACCTCATTACACCCGTCGAGCCAGTCAGACTTGGACCACCAGGAGGTCCAGCTGGCCTTAGAACAAGGCTCGGATGGACACTACAGGGACCTGCCAGAGATCTGCCTATAACCCTGAAAGAGCAGCAGTGCCTTTTCACTTCTTCATTACCTCCAGCGGGTGACCTTTATGTGCAAGTACAGCGACTGTGGCAGATGGACACAATACCGTGGCATAAGGAAAGGGAGAGCACCAGGTCACGGCAGGATAAAGAATGCCTTGATCTCTTGGAGGCCAAAACCACCAGAGTGGATATAAACGGGTTCAAGCGATATTCAACCCCTCTCTTGCTACCACAGAACATCCCCCCATTACAAGCCCCAAAGGAAGCTGTTATTGCACAGCTCAGGAACACAGAGAAGCGGCTGGCTAAATCACCAGATCAAGCAGCAGCATATAATGCTGAAATGTCAAGGTTGGAAAAGGCAGGGTACATTAAGAGGCTGGACTCAGACACTGGAGGGGACACTATAAACAGTTGGTTTATCCCCCATCATAAGGTCCAGCACAATGGCAAGAACCGCATAGTCTTCAACTGCTCTTTTCAGTACAAGGGCAGAACCCTGAATAAGCTGCTACTGCCCGGTCCTCCACTAAGCCCTTCTCTACTGGCTGTACTCCTTCGGTTTCGACAACACTCCATTGCTATTAGCAGTGATATAAAGGGAATGTTCCACCAGGTGAGACTTCTCCCTGATGACCGCCCACTACTTAGATTCCTGTGGAGATATCTGCAACGGGAGGAACCACCCACTGTGTTTGAGTGGCAGGTATTGCCTTTCAGCACTACCAGCAGCCCATGCTGCGCTGTTTTTGCCTTGCAAAAACATGTACAGGATAACAGTCAGCCTGGTGACCCAGTTAGGGATTCAGTCTTAACTTCATTTTATGTTGACAACTGCCTCCAGAGTCTGAGAACGGAGGAGGAGGCCAAGACTGTGGTTAACCGCCTTCGAGCTCTGCTGGCCGAAGGAGGGTTTGAGTTGAGACAATGGGCCAGCAGTCATCCCTCCACTATCAGTTACCTTCCAGCAGAAGTTCGATCTGAGAGTGCAGAGCAGTGGATAGTACATGGGAAAGCCGACATTCAAGAGTCAGCTTTAGGACTGCATTGGCATTGCCAAAGCGACACTTTGTCATACAAGTGTCGCACAAGGGAAGGTTCAGAGGTCACCATGCGCACAATCTACCGCATTCTTGCTAGTCAATATGACCCCTTAGGATACCTAGTTCCCTTTACAACAAGAGCAAGGCTGATAGTGCAACGCTTATGGGACAAAAGAAGGGATTGGGATGACCCACAACTACCAGAAGACCTGGTATTCGCCTGGAAGGCATGGGAGAAAGAACTTCCAACCCTTCAACAGATCCACCTGCCTAGATGCTATAGCAGCCCTGAACGAGATACAATAACAAGCAAAAGGGAAATTCATGTCTTTTGTGACGCCTCTGAACGTGCGTATGGCTCTGTAGCTTATCTTCGAACTGAAGATGAGCACGGAGAAACAGAAGTTGCCTTTCTAGCAGCACGCTCTCGTGTAGCACCTAAGAAACAGTTATCCATCCCGCGTCTGGAGTTATGTGCAGCATTGACTGGAGCGCAACTTGCGAAGGTTATGCGGTCAGAACTCACACTTGTCATTCAGGCAGTAGTCCTGTGGACTGACTCAACTACTGTTCTCGCATGGTTGCAGTCCAATTCATGCAGATTTAAAGTCTTTGTTGGGACACGAGTCTCAGAAATCCAGGATCTTACAGAGCATGATTCATGGCGTTATGTTGCCTC
The DNA here is from genome assembly GCA_033026295.1 of Channa striata. Lineage (NCBI taxonomy): Eukaryota > Metazoa > Chordata > Actinopteri > Anabantiformes > Channidae > Channa > Channa striata. Next base: position 25,192,792 of record CM065176.1, on the reverse strand, counting down.
AGTTAATAACCCTGCCGATGACATCACACCTGGAAAGACTCTTGAAGAGCTTGGACCCAACAGTAGATGGTATAAAGGGCCAGCCTTTTTGCATCAACCTCATGATAGCTGGCCAACAATTCCCCTGTCTTCCCCAGCTATAGAGACTGAAGAGTTACGGAAACCTACATTCTGTGGTCTCTCTACTAGCTGTGACGGCACGTCACTTCCGGATGCTGATCAGTGTTCCTCCTTTCAAGAGCTGCTAGCCCGAACTGCTAGCTCTCGCCACGGGGCGGCGGGAGAAGCCCTTTCTGCAGATGACTATAGAGAAGCAGAGCTATTCATACTTAGACAAGCACAACAGGATAGTTTCCCCTCCGATGTTACCACCTTGCAAGCCGGAAAGCCATTGGCTAGTAATAGTCGGCTGCTCACACTTGCACCTGAACTCGACCCATCTAGTCAGCTCATTAGGGTTGGAGGCCGACTGTGACAGTGTGCGGCTCTTCCGGTGGATACCAAACATCCCATTGTTCTTGACCCGAAGCATCCAGTTACTCGTCTACTGATAAAGGATGTAGATGCACAATTACACCACCCTGGATCAGAACGGGTTTTTGCAGAAATGCGGCGCAGGTACTGGGTTTTGCGGGGCAGAGAGGCCATTAAGCGCTATCAAAGAGAATGCCTTGATTGTCAAAGGTGCCGCAGGAAGCCAGAAATCCGAGAATGGCTGATCTACCATTCGCCAGATTGCAGCTCTACAAACCAGCATTTCATTCAACTGGGATGGACTGTTTTGGGCCCTATGAGGTAAAGATCGGCCGGAGACATGAAAAACGATGGGGCATCATATACAAGTGCATGACCACCAGAGCTGTATACATTGACCTCCTCACGAACATCGATGCTGATTCCTTTCTGATGTCTCTCAGACGTTTTATTGCACGGAGGGGGAAACCTCGTGAGTTATTATCTGATCAAGGCACTAACTTCAAAGGAGGAGAAAGAGAGCTTAAGGAAGCTTTCAATGCTTTAGCTCCTGACTTGCAGCAACGTCTTGCAGAACAACAACAATGCACCTCACTTTGGAGGCTGCTGGGAACGTGAGATACGATCCATTAAACAAGCTTTACAGGCCACCTTAGGAGCACAGTCGGTTACTGAGGAAGTGCTACAAACCATACTCTTAGAAATAGAGGGAGTATTAAATTCAAAACCACTAGGTTATGTTTCCTCTGATATTGCAGATATTGACCCTATAACCCCAAATTCTCTCCTCAAGGGCCGGCCAGATGTTTTTCTTACCCCAGTTGTCTATCCAGAGTCTGAGATACTTAGCCGCAGACGCTGGCGCCACAGCCAGGTGCTTGCCGAGCACTTCTGGAGGAACTTCATAAGATTCTATCTTCCAAGTCTTCAGGCTCGCCAGAAATGGCTCACGGAAATAGCAGAGCTCCAAGTTGGAACAGTTGTCCTTATTGTTAATCCACAGTCACCCAGAGCACACTGGCCTATAGGGCAGGTGACAGAGGTGATAGTTGGAGAAGATGGACGCGTCAGGACAGCAAAGGTGACGGTGGGACAAAGAGTGTATACACGCCCAGTTGCTCGTTTAATCAGACTACCCAAACTGCCAGACTAGAAGCTCAAGGGTTTGAGGCCCTTTTATGATGCATCTGATTTCTTCCAGCAAGGATGCTTACAGAAATCAGGGGGCGGCTGTTAAAACGGCCTCAAGAGTAATGGTTAAATCCCTTGGATGTAACAGAGCAATGCAACAGCGCCCTCTGTTGACAGAACGGTGGACTCCTGCCCAGTATCGCTCACTAATGAGCAGAGAGTGAGAGCTCACCGCCGCAGGACGGAAATAGTTACGTCCGGATCCCAATGTGGACTGTTTCTGTTGTTTCATGTTTTGGTAGCAGTTATAATGGTTGTGCGTAAGAAATTCTGTAAGTACTAATCACTTCAGTGTTGTTTTACATTTTCCCCTCGTTAAGTGGAAGAATTGTTTACTGCGTGATGCCGGTAAAATACGATCATTCATTGATTAGTTAGATCGCTGAGTTGCTGTATTTCAGCTTAGTTAAACCACGTGTTAGACAAATGGGTTCACACACGGCGCAGAGCAGCTGTCACAGCGCCAGTTCTTATGTAAGTTAGAATGTGACGTAACACGAATGACGACATGTAGTAGCGTAGGAAGCCATGTGGCATTTGTGATGTGATAATTCAATTTATATCACTTGTATTATGTTTACAGCCACATTTGACTTGTGTATTGTGGATTACCATTTGAACTAACAAATTGGTGTTATTTTTACTTTATTCAGAAACCACACCATACCACAACGCAACACAACACACAGCAATGTTCATCTGTGAAGTTTACATGTGGTGGTGAAATAAAGGGACACCTGATAGACCATTGGCCGTCGTCTCGTCTCTAACAGGACAACTGCAGCGAGTCAGATCCCTAGCCCAGCTTATACATTATTGGGAGACGGCTTACAGTAGCCAACCAATTGTTTAGGAGGGGTTGGAGCTTAGAGCTGAGGCCAGAGAAGCACAGCCTTCCTCTGTGATCAGACAGCCTGACAGACTAAACACACACAGAGACAAGTTTCCATCACTTCAGAGGACAAACACTGACTGACATTTATTTCTTGGAGACTCATCACAACCACAAACCAAATCTACACCCTCAAATATAATGACTGATGTTCATCCTCCATCTCTTGTACTCTTGTTCATCTCTTGAACATCCAGCTGTTCAAACTGTCATTCAGGTGGAGCAAAGCAGTAAGTCGAGTCATAGACCTGTGGACCAGATCTTTAACAAAGACACTGGAGACGTCATGGGAGTTTGTTACACTAGTGCAACAACTGCATCAGTGTTTTGATGCTGATGAATCTCTTCTGTGTTAAACTGGTTTAATAACCAAATGTAATTTAATATTTTAACATCTGTAATAAAAGAAAAATTTCTTTTGAGTCTTTTGATTAGCTTGAATTAAAAACAACACTGTAGAGGCCGCCTTACGTGTCTCCGATGGTCTAAAAAAGATCCACTCCAGAGATCGATGTATTATAAAAAACGTTGCAGATTTGTTGAACTTCTGTGTTCTTCAATACAGCTAATAACAACAGTTCTATAATCACGCTGATATAATACCTAAACTCCACTGAGCACGGTAAGAAAACCGTTTGTCTCAACAGCTGAACACTGGTCTAATGCAATGACTCCAGTCAGTGTCTAAAGGCCTAAAATGCAATACAAAACATTAGTTTCCTTGATAATTACTTGCAGACTTCTACGGTTAGAAGGCACCTTTCTGACGTCTTAGATGATGTCATTAATGTTGTATATAGATTAGCTACTAGTTATCTCTCTAAGAGAAAGCATAACTGCAGAAAAATAGGGAACACAGACTGACAAAGTTACGTTAAGTCATTAGCTTGTACAAATACGTTAGTTTGTCTCTTGTCAACCAACAAATAAATGATCTATTACATTTCAAAAGAATGTGACTATGTTTTCTGAAGGTTACAACAGTTAACAGTTAGTGGGAAGTGGACAGGCCATTGCTTTGAAGGACTTCAGCACTTACACGGCCACAGGACATCATCAGTTTCTTGCTCTGCTGTGATAACTTTCAATCTCCTCCACAGTTTGGTGACTGTAGTGGATAACTCATGAAATATGATTAAAATACTGATATTTTACTCCAGTTTGGATCATTTAAAATAGGACTAAGCAGTGACCTTGACATTTTAAAAAATGTAAGTTAGTCTCTAATTTTAACCTCCACTGTTTATCTTGTCAAATGACTGACCTGAGAGTTTCCAGTCTGCAGTGTTGTTGCTTCAGTCCAGCAGACAGCAGCTTCACTCCTGAATCCTGCAGGTCATTGTTACTCAGGTCCAGTTCTCTCAGACTAGAGGACTGGGAGCTGAGAACTGAGGACAGAGCTTCACAGCTTCTCTCTGAGAGGTTACAGTCACTCAGTCTGAAGAGAAACCAGCAAAACAACAGAAACAATTACAAACAATCAGATGTTGATCCACTTAAACTAAACTGGTCTATGTGCACATACAGAGCTTTGTTGGAGGCTTTGACCACTGGCAGCAGCATCAGAAGAGCCTCCTCTGAAGTAGAGTATTTCTTCAGGTCAAACACGTCCAGATCTTTATCTGATGACAGTAAGATGAAGACCAGAGCTGACCACTGAGCAGGAGACAGTTTATCTGCGGACAGACGTCCTGATCTCAGGGACTGTTGGATCTCCTCCACTAGAGAACCATCATTCAGTTCATTCAGACAGTGGAACAGGTTGATGCTTTTCTCTGCAGGCAGATTCTCACTGATCTTCTTCTTGATGTAATCGACTGTTTCCTGATTGATCTGTTATCCACTTCCTGTCTGAATCAGCAGGCCTCGTAGGACAGTCTGATTGGTCTCCAATGAAAGACCGAGGAGGAAGCGGAGGAACAAGTCCAGCTGTCCATTTGGACTCTGTAAGGCCTTTTCCAAAGCACTCTGGTAGAAAAGGTTTAGATCAAATCTAAAGAGCTTAAGTTTTTCTCTAAATACTTTGGATATCATAAACGTTGATTGTTGTTCTGACAGCAGATCGACTCCAGAGTTGATGAATGTCAGATGGACATGAAGAGCAGCCAGAAACTCCTGAACACTCAGATGGACGAAGCACAACACCTTGTCCTGGTACAGTCCTCTCTCCTCTTTAAAGATCTGTGTGAACACTCCTGAGTAAACTGAGGCTGCTCTGATATCGATGCCACACTCTGTCAGGTCGGATTCATAGAAGATCAGGTTTCCTTTCTGCAGCTGCTCAAAAGCCAGTTTTCCCAGAGACTCAATCATCTTCCTGCTCTCTGGACTCCAGGGTGAATCTGTCTCAGCTCCTCCATCATACTTGATGTTCTTTAGTTTGGACTGAACCACCAGGAAGTGGATGTACATCTCAGTCAGGGTCTTGGGCAGCTCTCCTCCCTCTCTGGTTTTCAGCACATCCTCCAGAACTGTAGCAGTGATCCAGCAGAAGACTGGGATGTGGCACATGATGTGGAGGCTCCGTGATGTCTTGATGTGGGAGATGATTCTGCTGGCCTGCTCCTCATCTCTGAATCTCTTCCTGAAGTACTCGTCCTTCTGTGGGTCAGTGAACCCTCTGACCTCTGTCACCATGTCGACACACTCAGGAGGGATCTGATTGGCTGCTGCAGGTCGTGTGATTATCCAGAGGCGAGCAGAGGGAAGCAGGTTCCCCCTGATGAGGTTTGTCAGCAGCACATCCACTGAGGTGGATTCTGTGACATCAGTCAGGATCTCATTGTTGTGGAAGTCCAGAGGAAGTCGACACTCATCCAGACCGTCAAAGATGAACACAACCTGGAACTCTTCAAACCTGCAGATTCCTTTGGTTTCAGGAAAGAAGAGATGAACAAGTTCGACCAAGCTGAACTTTTTCTCTTTCAGCACATTCAGCTCTCTGAAAGTCAGTGGAAATGTGAACTGTATGTCCTGGTTGGCTTTGTCTTCAGCCCAGTCCAGAGTGAACTTCTGTGTTAGGACTGTTTTCCCAATGCCAGCCACTCCCTTTGTCATCACTTTTCTGATTGGTCCATCTCTTCCAGGTGAGGCTTTAAAGATGTCTTCTTGTCTGATGGTTGTTTCTGGTCTGTCTGGTTTCCTGGATGCTGTTTCAATCTGTCTGACCTCATGTTCATCATTGACCTCTCCAGTCCCTCCCTCTGTGATGTAGAGCTCTGTGTAGATCTGGTTCAGAAGGGTTTGGTTTCCTGCTTTAGCGATTCCCTCAAACACACACTGGAACTTCTTCTTCAGGTTACACTTGAGTTTACGTCGACACGCAGTAGCATCGATTTCTGAATCAACAAAGAAGAAATGAAATCAGTGAGTGGATTCTTCAGAGAATCAGAGAATCTAAACAAGTCAGTGTGTCTGTAGAGTTTTTCTTCCTCCATCAGTTTTATCATCAGTGGAGGACAAACAGCCTCTGATCTGATACAGATGTGTGCAGCATATTTACAGCAGACTTTGGAAATGTAAACCTCTCTCCTGCTGTTTCCATCAAGTTCAATCTTTTCAAATCCTCTTACTGCTCTGCACACAGTCAGCCAGCTCCTCCTGCTTCATTCTCCTCAGGAAGTTCACTGTGATCTTTACTAATGACTCTCTGCTGCTCCTCCTCTGCTCTTCATCCTCCCTCTGACTCTCTGAGCATTCTGGGTAATCTGCTCTCAGGACCCTCTGGATCTCCTTCAGCTGATTCTTCACAAAAGTGACAATGTTGTCCTCCAGCAGCTGGAACAGAATGAGAAGTGAACATTTCATTTAAACTGGTAGAAGACAACATGTGATTCATGTGTCAGTCTGAAGACCTGCTGGTCTGAACACAGCAGCATGGACTCTGTTAGGACCTGAATGGTTGTTGGACATTCAGTCTGGGTTTGATGTAATTCATAATCAAAGTGGGATTGTACATGTACAGACCATAAATATGGAGTCCAAGTCTGGTTGATGCTGCTGGACAAACTAATCACTGTGAACCTCTGAGATCTGCTGCTCAACTCTGGGGAGAAAATAATTTAAAGGAAATTACAATGAGTCATTTGACAGACACTTTGATCCAAAGCGACTGCTTGACCTCTTTTGTGCAGTGATGGGAGCATCAGATGCTGTTTGTTGGCAGAGCGCAGTGGGCAGGAAGTTTTGTAGAAGGAGGACACATCAAGGAAAACTTGGGTTATCGGTTTCTTTCCCGAAGACTCTTTGACATGTACTTAGAAGTACTGAGGACTGAATCACTGTCTTCTCAGGACAGTCAGATAAAACCAAATACATCAACAAATTTGTCCTTTTCTTTTTTGGGTGTGTTGCTCAAAACAAACTCTACAAGTTGGTAATTTGTGAATTGTGACAATATATCTGCATCTTTTACAAGCTGCACATATATAACAAGAAGAACATTTTGGATAAACTGTAAGTCTTCATTTCACTGAATCACACCTGCACATTGTCCTGTCAGTTTGTGTAAACTACCACCAACAGCTGTGTAATTAATAGTGACAGATCAGCAGCTTCCAAAGGAGGAAGCTCAGTTGTATTCAGACTGTAAAATTAGGGACCAAGTAGTTATTATTTTTCCCTGGACAATCAAATAAATACAAAGTTCAGTTTGAAATTCTTACCCTCTACGAACAGCTTGTCCGACTTTAAAATTAATAAAGCCACCCATGGACCCGTCACTCTTCATGGAGACACAGCTGGGTTCAGCTGAGTCTGGTCTCTCCTTCTTCATCCTGATCCAAACAAACCAGAGACAAATGAAAAGTGGTTTGAAGCTGAAACCAGATGAATTGTGAGCAGACTGTCAGCAGCTGAAATGTTGGAAGCAGATAGAAACTCAGTAAGAAGACAGTGGATGAGGAACGTTCTCCTGTTCATCAACGTGGAATCTGATGAAAGATCCTGTCTCATCTTAGTTGTTAGTGGACTAATCAGTGGTTGGCTCTTTGTGAGCTAAGACAGTTAGTGGTTCAGGATTAGTTTTTCTAAGCTGTTACTGAGGAGCTGAGTGGCAGATGTGACAGTGAGTGTGAATAATGATGGTGGACGGATTTGACATCGACAGTTAGAGATCCTCATCTCACCTCTGGTCTTTGGTCTGTCTCTCATGTCCCCCACACAGAGTGGTTTTAGAGGGAGGGACTCCCTCCTCTGTGTCCTCACACTGATTCATAGCAGAGTCCAAACCTGCTGGGAGACACGAGCTCAGTCTTTACAACAAGGTTTCATCACAGGACACATTAGTTTGTCCTTCGTCTCTCTAACATGTCACAGATACAGAATTCATTCATAGATTCATAGAAAACAGTGAAGCACCTGCTCTTTCCATCAGACCCGCTGAGCAGGTCCATCTAAGGACTCTGTAGCCTCTGGGACAGTCCACACATGGACTAATGAGCCTTAAGTCAAACCATGTCTGTCTCAGTTTCATTTGAGGTTTTGATAAAATGCAGCTCAGCCAGTTTGATCCAAGTTGTCCAACCAGTTCTGACTCTCCCTGAGCTCAACAATCAAACTGCTTTTGCTTCTACCTGAGAACCACTAACAGTAAAAGCTGCAAATTCTTATCAATCCACTTTCCTTTAATTCAGAGAGAACCTGTAGAAAAGAAGATGTTCGTTTTCCCTCTTCAGTCCTGGTGTCTGTGAATGTTTGATCTGAGGACACTGTAACTTCCTCATAACTTCAGTCTGGCAAACCTCCAAGGGACGTCAAAACCAGTTCAACCTGTTTCAGAAAACTCCCACATCAGATGATTTAGTTCTACTACCTGTCCACTAGATGGTGCTGACTGACCACAGAAACTCCAGGACAGTCACATCCTCAGGAAATGGACAATGGTGGAGATCCACCACTGATGCTGCTCTACAAACACACTTGAACTGGACCTGAATGATGTGGTTTCTGTGTCACATGAAAATCTCTGCATTCCTGTTTAATCCCTCTGACATCTCTCAACTCAACTCAGAACCTGACATGAGCACAGAAACCCATTCAGGAGCCAAAGTCCACATTTCATCACTTCACACTTTGATTCGCAATTCTGCTGAGGTTCCAACTCTTTCAACTTGTGAGTTGAACAGACAATTTTCTCTGAAATAACAAGACATAATAAAAGAAGAAATAAAAAAGAAGGTAAAAATTTGACTTTGTTCTAAACGACCACATGACTTAATGACTGATACTATTGGTGTGTGTGTGTGTGATGCCAATTACAGGAAACAGTTTGAAATTTTGCTTAAGTTATTTTTAATCTTTTCTAACAAATATCATTTTTATTTGCTGTGTGACACATCATTAACTTTCTATCCGAGAAAACAATCCTCTAAACCAGGGGTCTCAAACTCAATTTACTTGGGGGCCGCTGGAGGCAGAGTCGGGGTGAGGCTGGGCCGCATCAGGTTTCCACAAGAAAAACTTTAAAATAATTTTAATCTTCTCAAATGTCTTTATTTTTTATTTTTAACACAAAATAATATGAAAAAATAAATAAACAAATTAGAAGAAAATAAATAAGAAATTAATAAGAAAACCAATCAATCAGTAATAAGTAAATAAAATAATAATAATAATTATAATAATTAGGATTCAAATGTCTGTATTAACAGTTCTTTAAGCTTTCTTCTGAACATGAATTGTCAACATAAGTGGAACATTGAGGAACATGAACTGCTCTTCTGAACATGGCCTCTCTTGCCTACATCTTGCTGCTAGAGACCTGGCAGCGCTTCTTCTCGCATAACTGAGCCGCATTTGGCTCACAATCAAGTGTTTAGCCGGCGCACAAAGAACGTCATTTCCTCAATATACGTCATTTCCGTTCCGTGCCGTTCATAACAAACCCGCGGGCCGCACTAACATTAAACTTTAATAATAAGGTGGGGGCCACAAACTGCGGCCCGCGAGCCGCGAGTCTGAGACCCCTGCTCTAAACAACATTTAATAGGAAAAAAAGAGGACTGAAACAGTCTCAGGAAGGAGACGTCTACAGCACAGAGCAGCCTGGTGCATTATGGGTAATCAGAGGGACACCATTATACAGTGGACTGTAGACATGACTATTTTTAAACTTCCAGATGTTGCTGACCGAGACGACCTGAGCTGCACGACCTCTTCGCCACATCTGTTCAACGAAGCAAACACCACACGTGAAACTGTCAGCGAGAGCTGGCAGGAACGCAGCGTTTCCTTCAGCTGGTAACGACCTGACGACTTCGATACGATCGCTACTTTAGGTGGAGACGGGTTTGCGGTCGTCTGTCCTCTTCCCTTGACTCCTCAGCTCCGTCTCCAACTGCGGTTAAATTTGAGCCGCTTGTATTTCACCACTTTAACTTGTCACTGACTACAAACAGTCAGTCGTCGTCGTCTGTCAGAGACTCGACCGCAGCTGGAGATTGTGACAGCAGCAGCAGGAGAAGCGTGAGGGAACCTCTGCGTCAGCACAATCTGGCCATCACCACCCTCCATCCTCACCACCCAGAGGCAACTCCGGCTAATTTTAGATAAGCGATGTTGGGCCTTTCTGTCTGCATTACGCTGGCCGGGCTCGTCCACATACGCATGAATCATACGGCTCATCACTAATTTAGCGAATTTGAATTTGTTTGCTGCTGTGAACAGCAACACACCCCCTCCAGATACAGTTTGCCTACATGCTCTGCACACACTGAGTTAGACAAGGCAACAGCTGGGATCAACTTTTTATGTCAACGCATGGAGAGAAACGGCCGTCAGAACATCATGGGGAGGATGAAGCTAATGAGGAACAAAAGCTCGAGCAAGTTGCTTCCACTACTAAGTGGCAGCTTCAGAGTTTAAGTTGGTCTGGTTAATGTTCTCATTTGTTCAGGCTGGCAGTCAGGCCCAACCCACAGGGCAATAAAACCAAACATTAAAACACATTTTTATGAATTGACAAAGTCAAGATAAATGATGAGTTTGCATCTGCAAATGGAAACAGGAGCAGGTCAGAAACATAGAGGCTTCATACTAAAACTGGATCTAATAAAAAACATATTAGTGAGATATTTTTTTGTATTTTAACATCCTCAGTGTGACTAAAAGCAGCAGAAAGTTGTCAACACCCTAATAAAGTCATTCATAGACATTCACTTCCAAAGACTTTGACATGAAACTTGTCCTTCAGACCAACTAGAGAATTTAGTGATTTTTCCAGCCTCTTGTTAATTGTTATTTGATTCTGTCTAATAGCTGAAGGGTTGTGCAGAGTGTGGTGGGATTTTAGCAGATGGTAGAAGAGCATAGCAGAGTAGTGAGAGGGAGAGCTGCTGTAGGTGGAGCAGAATGGACTGAGAAAGTCTCTAATTAGTGCCGTCCAAAAAAAGAGAAAACTCTTTAAGTTTGGTATGAAACAAGTTCCGACTGCAGGAAATAAAAGTCACTAAAGTTTTCGAAAACTGAAACTCTGAAATTTGTGCTTATTACAAACAAATCCTACCTCTTATTTTGTAATTGCTAAACACTTTCATCGTCATACTTTCAACTTTCAACAAGTTTGTCAAACCCAACTGCTCTAAGACCTAATAACAGCAATTTTTTCTAGTGGACTACTTGTTATTTTTGTACATTAAAGATCACGTACTTATTATTTCAACCTGACAAGAAATTCAAAGTGGTACTTTGTAGTGGAGCATTTTGAAGGTGTTTGCTGCTGATCAGCTGATTGTCGTTTACACTTTTAACACTGAGGCCATCAACTCACCATTTCCCTGCTGTGAAAACTGCAAGCTGTCCTCTCACTCGCACATACATAAATCCTTCAGATATTATATCTGTGACACTGTGGATTAAAGCTGCTCTTTTCGCCAGGAAACAGAGTCGAGTGTGCTATCAAATCCACTTCCTGTTTAGATTCAGTGTATGGAACCTGCTGAGTCATATAACTGACAGAATGTAGACAGACATATTGTCATCAGTCATATCTGACATCCAAGATTTGTTAGGATTTATCTAATTTATAGGACTAAAAATATGACAAATTACTGAAAAATACTAAATTACTAACAGTGAACAGCAAGACTCCTGGTGGCTCTGCTCATGATCTGGGTTCATCAACAGCAACTTAAAAGCAAGAAAATCTACATAAAGACCCAAACCACGACCTTCTGCCTAAACCTAACCAACTCATTCATGTGCCTAAAATTAACAACATCGTTTTTGTGTTTAACGTTGATTCCAGTGCAGGATATCTTGTGATTATCACCTACTGAGCCAACTGGCAGGGAGAGCAGGGCCCTAGAAGCTCATATTAATGGTGTCAGTAATATTTTGTGAAAGGTTTGTAAAGTCACTGGCTGAATAAAACATTCTTTTGTCGACTGAACAGTAGAAAATTCGGAGCAATCATGCTTAACTAGAAAACAGTTGCGAAAACATCACAACTTCAGTTCCAACCAGACGTTCACAAATGAATTTGTAACTGTGGTCACACGCTAACACTGAGGAACACACAAAATGCTGTTATGATATACACAAAACTGTTAACAATTTATTTTAGGACACATGTTTTTACATTTCTAACTTAAAAAACAACTTTACAATTAGAAGATTTTCCAGATGGTTTTCTTGTTTGGTTGTTGGTGTAACATGCTACTGAAGCTATGAGAAAACCTTTCGACTAGTCTACTATAGAACTTGGTGTAGACCTCACTCATAAAATAAAACTGATGACCACAGTTTAGTCACAACACGCTCCAGAGCAGCAGCGAGCTCACCACTTCAGCAGAAACGTCAGTGTTACAGAGTTTTCTTACCTTGAACAATCGCAGGATGTTGGCCACCATAATCGACACGGAGCTGACCGATGCATCGATGACACCCACTACTTTATCCGGCTTGGCGAAGATTGGTGGTTCTCCATTAGAACAGCGAACATCTGAGCCATCTCTCTCGATTAGGGCCTGGACAAAGGTGAGGGACTGCTCCAGGGCGTAGGTGTCGTGTGAACACGTGTCCAAAATGCGAGCTCCAAGCGTCACGTTGAGCAGCAGCTCTGGGTCTTTGTTGATGAGGTCGATTGCAAACAGCATGGCCTCCAGCCGGTGGATGCCCTTCTCCTTCTTCAGCTCGCCACAGGGCACGCCCCTCTCACCACGGGAATGAACAGGGAACAAACCACCCAGGATGATGTCGCCATCCAGCCGGATGGAGTGGGCATACTCCTGCTGAGACTGGTGAGAGTCCCCCATCGTGGCTGGTTTTTGGGAGGCAGAGCCTAGAAGCCAGCAGCTCTTTACCATCAACAGAGACAGGAAGCAGTGACTGGAGACAAATGGGGACTTCGAAGTCTTCGCCATTTTGCAGTGATTTGAACAGCAGTGAGGGCGAGCTGTCATATGATGGTACGGTCAACAGACTGGTGGCGGTAGCAGCAGGTGGGCAGCGTGACGAGCACGAAACAAGCCAGACCATTGAGGCCCCCGTCACACAGGGTAGGATCGACCTCAGCGGGCGCTGCCACCCTACAAGTGCTGACCCAGAGGACTTCCTTCCAGTTTTACATTCTCCCAGAATCCTGGTGGAGATACAGAGAGAAGAGGAAAGAATCAATGTGACATCAATAATCAAAGCTGTAGATGCCCCAGTTCTCTACGTTACAGTCCTTTACCACAGAGCTGTGCTGCTCGATACCAAAACAAGCCTTCCGGAGCGGAGTAACGATTGCATTTATTGATTATACGCACGTGTTAACGTGCTGATTATCTGCTCCTTCGATGGGTCTATGAAATTCTGATAAATGGCTGATAAACTCCCCGAAGCCCAAGTTAATGTCTTTACTGTAGAAGCAGTAAAAGGAAGAACTGACGAACAAGGTTGGACTCAGAAAAAAACTAACTGATGATTTTTCCCTGTATTTTCAGCATTCGTACAAGTTTTATGTACATGACACTATAAATATCATAGATGGTGCAGACTGATTGATTATTAATCGGACACAAACCTGATCCATTTGTTGCCTTTTGGAATCGATGGATTGTGTATGTGCTTCAAACTAAAGTCCTGTTACATCAGTTACACACACAAAACATTCATTTCCTCCGACCTCCTACATTTTCACAGGCCCAGTTCAGTCTGACTGTGGAGAAAATGAGGCAAACTGCCAAACACGCAACACACTGAGGTATTTTCAGATTCTCTGTGGGGAAAATAAGGGCCACATGGACTGAGGCCTGCAAATCAGATGAATCCAGTTTAACCTGTGAGAGTTTCTTATTCTCATTTCTGATCCAGAAGTTACAAAAACAGGCAACTCATGGCTGTACTGAGCTTTCACAGCAGAACCAACTCGCCAAGTCTTGCTTCACCAAAACTAAACCTGCAATGGTCTCAACCACAGCGTTTTACATCATATCAGACCCAAATGGCTTCTCATGCTGCCACAGCACTTCAAATGCTGATCGAAAACTGCTCAAATGTGTTTTATTGGAATATTTAACACAACAGCCTCATGTGCCTTCAGAAAGGTTTGTTTTCTCCATTACTGGTCCACAATGTGAAACAAACATTGATTACGAGAATGAATCTCGTTTTTTATCCACAATACCTGTTTTCATTTCCCAGTTTTATGGTTGACCAAAAGATTTAAATTCATTCAAGATGGCCTCCTATAGTCTCAAACAGGAAGTGGAACAGACCAACTGTTTTATTTTGTGGGGGGTTGTCTGCCATCTTGAATCAGGTCAAATCCTGCAGTTTTGGACTTTAAGGGACGGAAAATGGCAGTAATGCAACAGATGAGATGCTGGCTGCCATAAAACCCAGAAGAAGAAGAAGAAGAAAAAGAAGATGATGAAGATGAGAACGACTTTAAGAGGAAAGGAGGGAAATTTTTGTTTTGACATTTGAATCAAGATTAATTCGACTGATATTATCAGTTATTCCCTCGGTTTTTGGTGAACACTATCTCAGTGTGTCGCACATTTGTTGTCACCGGAACATTAATGCTAATGCTGATAAGTGCCACCAGTTGGACTCACCGTTCTCCTGTGAAATATCTCAACATGCTTGAAGCTCTGGCCCCTGATGTTGTTCAAACTTTAAAAATGTTTTATTCTGGAGGAGAACGTGGTTATTGGGTTAACAAGTTAAGAAACACGTTGTTTCTCTGATAAAATCACGTCTCTATCGGACAGACTGACGGACTAAATCTGGGCTTAGACGATGATGTGTAAACTGTCACATGTGGCTGGAATATTCCGCTGTCCGCAAACTTTTGGCCACGAAGAGCATTTAAACAGGACTCGGTGAGTTTGTCTCTTCCTGATTGGATGATCTGCTGCCAAAAGGCCCCTCCCTCACCCACAGTGTCTCCTACACACACACACACACACACACACACACCTTCTGTCGTTTTGATCCAGTTTGTGAAACACATTCCAGCAGAATCAGCTGAAATCTCAAAACCCTGAAACTGATCCGGAACCAGCTGAAACACAAACCTGAGTTCCAGGCACCACTGATAGATTTACGGGGAATGAGGACTCGGATCTCGTGGACCGGTCCCCTCACAGATCCTAACAGTCCTGATGAAAACTGGTCTACGTGTCTCTACCTTTGTCTTTCTGCTTCCATTTTGTGCAGGTACCTTTCTCCGCGCAGCAGGACTGGACCAGTTGTTCTCTGTGCCGGTGTCAGGGGTCAGCAGCCAGATGTTCCCAGATGTGTCCAGCTGTTAGTCACATCAGAAAACCCGCCACATCCGTGCACGAGGAAGAAAAGACAAATCCACTTTTATTCTGTCCCTGCAGCCCTCAGTCGGTCCTGACCCGAGACGCGGTAAATTCCTGCGTCTGACGCGCCGGATCACCTGCAGGTGTCGGTTCGACTCCTGCCCGCTCCGACCGGGTTGGACGCTCCGGAGCTTGGAACCCGTCTCCTGCCACAGACAGCGCTCAGACCGGGTCGGGTTCACACAGTAAAGACCTGCTCACACTCGGGTCTCCCAGAGGACCCGAGTCACGGACGCGCGGATTCTCCGAAGTGCGCGGTGCGGCGCGGAAAGTCCTGCGTCACAGGAGACACGGGAGACTCTCAGGCTCATCACACCAGCCGACTTCAGGATGGGAGTCCGAGGGGTCTCACAGAGCTGGTGTCAGGTCTGAGCAGGGACAGCACGGTCCGGGTCCGGGTTCCAGGCGCCCGGACCAACATGAAGCAGTGAGCAGGAGCGTGTGGACAGTTCGTGCAGAAACAGATGAAGTTAATGAGCTTCATCACGCAGCCTGACAGTGGGAGAAAAAGAGGGGGGGGGGCACAAGTGGAGACAGGACGCCCCCAAGCGGACAAACACCAGAACTGCTGCTGCAGCTCCTCTGTTATGTCTGAAGAATCCTTCACTTTCCAGCCTGCTTCCTGTGGCTCTAGTTCAGAGAACAAAAGCAACAAAAAAAGAAAAATCCCCCTAATGACGTCACCTGGAGGAGTTTCTCAGTTCAGATGATGTCACCTGGAGAAGTTCTGGAGGAGCAGGTTGAGCAGGACTGCAGGATGTGAAGTGTGAGTAACCCCAGCATCATTTGAAAAACCTCATCCGGATGTGGGACAATTTAATGTGGTTCAAAGATCAACATCAGAGACTCTGGTCACCACAGTGCACAGTCGTGAGTCTTCAGCGTCATCCACTGGTCAGACTGAGTCACTGCAGCACTTGTCACATCCATCCATATTCCACGTTTGTGGTTGCTGTTTTAGATGTTTCCAAATCTTTCCGATCTTCATTTTAGCGTTTGCATAAAAGTTCCACCCTCAGCCTGGTTCTGAGGTTTTTTCCTCCTCACTGTCACCGAGTGCTGCTCTAAGGACGTGTGCTGCGTTTCTCTGACTCCCTAAGGCCCAAACCTGACTGTGCAGACATGATCCGAGCTGAACTATGAAAAATGGACCATAGGGCTGGAGCCGACCGCAGGTCTCACTGGGCAAAGGTCATGACGTAGACGGTGATCAGGGCCGGACCACAGAGACAGCTACACCTGTCAAAACCTTGAGCCACCAAATGTTGAATCCCACTAGAAGCCGAGATTCCTGTTAGGACACAAACCCCATTTCCGGGACAGTTTGGACTTGAATACAGTGACGTCTCGTGAGGTACAAGCCGCTTGTTTGACTAAGAAGTTGATTAAATGGTTCATATTTGATGGTGACGGAACAAAAAGTAAAGCAACGCTCGTCTGCTGAAATACAACAACGTCAGAACACAGAGTCAAACTCACAACATGGTCCATAAAAACTAAATGATCAATACAGCATCATCATCGTCACCTTCTCTGTTGTAACAGGATATTGTGTCAAGTTGTAATTCCACAGAAACTTAATGGAGTAAAAACTACAAAGCTTTTGACTGAAATGTAGTGAAGCTGTGGAGTAGAACAGTATCATGGAATCAGATCATAATAAACTTGTATCTCGTGTGTTTTCATTTCTTATGATTCTTGTGTAAATGTTCAGCTCCACCACTGCTGCTTTTTTTAGTTTCACTGTGTTCTGTTAAAAATGCCTTTAAATCTTCACAAAAGTCGTAACATGAGGAGCATCACCGGGTGCATTCAGGTCCAGTGTGGAGGCAGGTCCCCCATGTTGTGGCAGGGCTCAGGACTCAGCTTACACTCACTGTAGTCATGCACAGAAGGAAACAGACCAGAAAATACACAAATTATCTTTCTGTGTTTATCTCAGACCGAACAGCTTCAGATGTAAAAGTGAATCTCACATAAAACCAAGACAACCTGAGCGAACACAAAAAAGAAAGTCCAGGGATTTTAAATGATCCGTGTATTTATTGAAGCAAGAAGGTGAAATAAAACCCAAGAGGCCTGGTCGAAAAACTTTCTATTGCCTTAGAATCTAAGGCTTAGAGACATCGACCAAAAACCAACCAAAGTCCATCAGTGTCAGAGACACTGTGCAAACATGGAGAAGACTTGGACCAAGCGCGTAAAGACGATTCATCCTGGAAGTTACAAAAGACCTACAGAAAACATCCAAGGTTCTGTCACCTCAGCACAGATCAGTTCTCATGACTCCATGGTCTGAAAGATACGAGGTGGAAACGGCATCATGGGAAAGTGGCGAGGTGAAAACTGACCCAGGTTCATCTGGGGTGAACACAGCTCGATGACCCCCCCAAAAGCTTGAGGGAGAATCTTGTATGGACTGATGAGTCAAAAGGTGAACTGAGTAGAAGACAGGGGTCCTGTTACATCAGGTGGGAACCAAACACAGAACTTGACAAAAGAAAACCACAGCTCCAGTCCAGCACAGGTGTGATGCACTGAAGGATCTCACGCTGAGTCCTGCTTTATTATTTCTTCGATGACGAGTCTCACAGAGGCATCGAGACTTAACTCTGTCGATCAAACCACTTTGTGTTGAATCCAACCACTAAACACCAGGTAATATTCTAGCAGATGATTAAAGTGCCGTAATGTAACTGTAACTAAAGACTGACGATTAGCTGTGACTGTTCCACGGCTGCAACCTGTGAACTAGCAGAAAGACTCTTATTTCAGCACATTTATTCCACAATCACAAGGAAACTGGCCTGATGCATGAGAACAAAGGACTAATACTTTAGCAACTAATAAAGTCATTATATAAAAGCACAACGACCTCTCCTGTTCGAGGGTGGGCTGCAGAAGTTCACAATATGTAAAATCAAAAACGAAAATCTAAAGTGACAATCAATGAACATATTGTCCAGTAGCTGAAGCTGAAAACTTTCACTGGCTTCGCTGTTTTCCACCCACTGCCCAAAGACTCTAGTTAGACTGACTAGTGATGTAAATGTGTCTGTCTGTCTCTTTGTTGGGCTTGAGACAGACTGGAGTCCTGGGTGGACCCGCCTCTTGCCCAGTGACAGCTGGGAAAGACTCCAGCCCCTGGGATCCAGAACATAAAATGAACATGTTGACGAGTTTGGTCAGAATCTTTAGCTCTGACAAGTCCTAATTATTAAAAATGATCCAAAAGTTTCTTAGATGCTCAGGAAAACGTTCAATAATGAATAAACCATGAACACAGCGGTGGAATTAACACAGAACACAGATTCAGACTTTGTTGTGACGTTTTCTTGTCAGTTCCAAACTTTGGATAGAAAAAAAACTGCCAGATTTTCAACCACGTGTGTTGTAAATTTCATCTTCATTCTTAGAAAATCTGCCAACAAAAATGGGAATTATTATTAGAAATAGGAACAAGAACTGTTCACTTCAGTTCAACAGCTGCAAAAGAAGAAGATCCAATCAACATTAGTGATGTTTAATGCAAGAAAATGAGTGTACGTCAGTGACACGTTGCACCTCCGGTCTCTTTCTGATCGACAGCGAGAGACAGAATGGAATTTGCTAAAACGCACATTGACAAGCCACAGTGCTCCTGGACAAATGTCCTTTAAACAGACACATCAGCTCTGGGTACAAAACATGAAGCTTTTAAAGAAAAGAACAGAGCAGCTGCTGGGACACACGAGGAGGTTCACGGATGTTTTGTGCATCGAATCTAAAGACTATCAGGGAAGTCTGGTGTGAATCGTACTGCTCGGTGTCAGCAAGCTCAGTCTCAGTCACAGGTCAGAGGTCGTCCAACACACTGACAGGGATTGTACAGATTCAGTCTGTCAGCAAATCGCTGTTACAGCTGCGATGATAAGGGAGCGACAGGACTTCTGCCACCGTGCAGATTCTCCCTGAAAAAGGCCAAAACCTTCCTCCAGGAATCTTCCTGAGCGCGAGAATGAGACACCGTCTCTCCACCCCACAAGACCATTGCTGCAACGACAACAGGTAACAGACACAGTCAGCGGTCAGCTCAGTGGAGACAGTGAACAGTCGAGTCCACATGTGACACTGGGAAACGAATGACTGAAATTTAGTCACTTCACATCTGTTTCCTGTTGAACTTGACACACTCGGTGTGTGGAAGCACAAAGTCAACTATCGTTTTCTTAAGCACTCCTCACTTGTACCACCGCCCTCACTACTGAGTGAGTAAACCACATTAGAAATGCTGACTGTGCACATGCTGTCCATGAATTATGGTTGTTTTTACTCCTTCAGAGGTTAAAAACAAACTTACACTTCTCTCTTGTGGGAAACGAGGTGAAGAGGCTGGCTCGGGTGTGAGGCGTGTACGGGGGTTCGATTAGGTGACCCATGTTTGGGTACGACAAGACGGTCAACAGGTGGTTGTTCCCCGCCTGCTCCATCATCTGCTTAATCTGGGACAAAGATCAAACAACAGATACATTTATAGTTTGAATCGGAGTCATTCCTGGATTTTTCCTTCCATCTTCATGCTTGGTTTCTGCCTTAACCACCTGTTACCACAAACCTTTCTTAAAAACTCTTGCCATCATATTTTGTGGTGCTCAGCTACCTAGAGCTTGTCATCGATACAGGGAGACATCATGCAGATAAACTTACGTCCATTGCAGACTCGTAGGCGGGCCAATTCTGGTCGTCCTCCCCTACAACCAGCAGCAGAGGACACTGAAGTTGCCCGACCTGCTCAGAGACAAACAGCAGCAGCTTCTTCAGATTCTTTCCCCAGCTGCACTTTCAAATCCTCATATATCACCGGCCATCACTTTCAGAACCGACTGAGATCAGCAGAGTTTAAAACACACATTTCCCTTATTCAAGAAGAGTCGACTTTTGTTTGTACGTACGTCCACTTTGAGCGTGGGGTCGGTGGGAACGGGCAGCAGTAAATCACGGGAAAAATCATCTGGTTCTCCTCACTGAAGCGAATGTTTGAAGCGTTTCTAATTGGACAGAAAACAGAATTGTCTAAGAGGCGACAAATAAGCTCTTTAGTACTTTCCTAAGCACTTCACCTGAGGGGAACATCTGCAGAACTGTCCTGCACTACGAAGACTGCACACGTTCCTCAATTAAAGTTCTTCCTGAACAATATTGGTGTATTGCCTCATTTCTTGCCATCTTACTGTCATCTGTAGATCAGTGGAGCAGCATGAAACCACTAGTAGGATTCTACTGGGCCATGTAAGGCGCTAGCCTGACCCACCAACTTGGACCAACCCATAGTTGACGCTGGCACCTCACAGCCACAATGTTGCAGATTCGTGTCCCCAACTTTTCTGTGTGTAGTTTGCAAGTTCTTCCTATGTTTGGTCGGGTTTCCTCTGGATACTACGGTTTCCTCCCAAAGACGTGCATGTTAGGTGAATTGGCGACTCTTGATTAACTGTAGGTGCAAATGGTTGTATTTTCCGGGACTGTGTTGGCCCTGAGATAGACTGATGACCTGTCCAAGATGTACCCCGCCTCTTGCCCTGTGACAGCTGTGACAGGCTTCAGACCTCCTGTGACCCCACAAAGGATAAGCAGTTACAGATAATGGGTGGATGGACATGGAAATTAAACTACTGACCCTGCAGCTTTTAGGACGACAGCTCTACCTCCTGAACCACAGTCGCCTAAGAAAAACTTTCACCAAGGCTCAACTGTGGCACTGACTCATTTTCACAGCTGCTTTTATCCAAAGCGACTTATAAATGAGTTACAAGGCATCAAGAATTTAAGTCAAGGAGAAAATGTTAAAGTAAAGTGCAATGAGATGATGTGTTTCTGTTAAATGAGATGCAAGTCCAACAAAGATGAGGTAGGATTCTTTTAAGATTTAAGTGTTTGGCGAAGTTAAAGAGGGAGGAATTTTGAATATTAGGAATGATATTCTGCTGAGCATGCAGAGTATGGCAGCTCATTTCACAATACGGGGATTGGCAGAGCGCAGCGGGTGAGGGCGATTCTAGACCTGAATGAAGGAGTTGAGATATTCCCCAAATGTTGAGTTGACAACTCTCTGACTCTATTTAAGAGTCAGAGATGTGAACCTGATGTGGGCAGCTACAGGATGCCAGTGCAGGGATGTAAACAGTGGTTTGACACGAGACACTTTTGGAATAAAAATTAGGTTTGCTGCAGAATTTTGGGTCATTTGGAGGCGTTTGATTGTGCATGTGGGCAGCCCCACAGGGCATTGCAGGAACTAAGAGAAGATATGACCAGCACAATGAGTTGGATGGTATATTCACAGAGTTAGGGTCTGATCTTTCTGACGTTGTAGAGGACAAATCTGCACGGCCTAGAGATGTGGTCAGGAAAACTCAGTTCAACGTCAATGATGACTCGCAGATTTCTGACAAAATGAGTGGGGACAATCAGGGGCTAATGTTGATTCTGATGTTGCCTTAAAGTTTTGTCCAGATAAGTAAGACAAAAGCCCGGCCGGAGCTGTTCCAGAAATGTCCAAGTCAGAGACAGATCAAGTAGGATGAAGACAGAAGACTGATGTGCAGCCTGCAGCGGTTCCACTTCTTGGCCTTGATATGTTACTTCAGGTTTAGGAGAACCATATTCCTACTTACTTCAGCGAACGTCCAAACCCAATGTGGCACTTTATGAGGGTCGGTCTCACAATTGCAGGCTTCTTGTTGGGTCCAACAAAACCTCCACCGTTAAGTATCTGAAGCTATTTCAGCAGGATCTGGCTCGTTTCACCTCACGGTACTGTGTGTGTATATGACAGCAGTGGTCCAATTAACCAAAGACAGAATTCCCGTGGGTTTGTTAGCTCCGCAGTTGTACAGTATATCTGAACTGAGTCAGTTTAAACATTCGTTGGCTGGTTCTGGCTGGTAAAATGTACGTCTGTGTGTAACAGAACAAAGTAACTGAACAACAAAATCACTTACTTGTCACAGTAAGCAAAGATGTCTGCCACAGATCCGTCCACCGGCTGCACGTGACTCCCACTAATACACACTGCACATCTGGGCTGACACGTGCATTTAAATATACGTAAAATCAAACTGAAGCAGCTGAGAATCAATATAAAAACAACACACAGTGAGAATTTTAATGTAATGTCATAACTAATGCCTGACTCCCAAACGTTACATATAAAAGCTTTAAAATATCCAATATCCTCATCGATTTAAACCTCGCTGCACTTTATTAAGATAGTGGAGCAATGTTGATGATGCTGATGATAAAAATTACTTTCAGTCATAGATGTTTTACCTTAACAATTTTGGAGTAAGCAACCAGTTTGAGGGTGACACTGGTCCCAAGAGAAAGGCCCAACACGGCGATCCTGCTGCTGCTGATCTCAGGATGCTGCTGCAGGACTTTGTAGGCCGCCTGCCACAGGAAAACATGGAGTCTGGAGTGTCTCTCTGAATCTGTACCAGTTTATGGGTTTACTGACCCACAACGCTAAACATAACCAAGAAAAGACATAATAAAAAAGTTTGTGCATAAAGTAAAGGAACTGAGCCTTTGAGGCCACAGTATATATTTAATAATTCGGTGGTTTTGGGATACAAACTGCGTTGTTTACCTCAAAGTACTCGATGCTCTCCATCTTCCCCGTTTTCTGCAAAGTTTTAAGGGTCAGATAGTCAAGGGCCAAGGAGGCAAAGCCACGTGATGCCAGCAGTGCTGCACGGTACTCCACTATATTCCCGCCACCACCCCACAGATCCAAAATGCCAGGGAAAGGTCCAGGTCCTTCAGAGAGGTCAAAACATCAAGAACAGTCTGTTTAAATTCTGCCTTTTTTCTGCTGATTCCTTGGATGAGGTGTGTTCAGTCAATCAGAAGCTGGGGGAGCAGTGGGAAAGCAGTGCTGCCGCCCTCGGGGAGCGTGGCACATGTTCTTCTTCATGCAGGAGCCCCCAAAGATCATTGCACTGCTCTTACACGATCTGGTTTGGAGCGATTTCCTTCGTCGGCTTGTTAGATTAGGGCAGATATACACCGATCAGTCACAGCATTAAGTACACGTTAATGTTCATGGAAATCCAATGCAGTGGCTCTGCCATGAATTCTACTTTTACAAGGTTAAAATTTCTCTGTTTTCAAGTTGAAACCTGTCAGACCTACTATGAGTTTTGACTAACAGGTGCCTTATAAAGTTTGATTTGTAAAAAAAACTGTCACGTGTGAATCCTTAGGACACCTTTGTCCGGACTCCCCTATGGTCCTACCTGGGGGCAGGAAGAGGGTCGCACTGAGTCCATGCTCTTTGAACGAGGTCCTGCGGACACCAGGCGCCATGTACCAACGCTCCACCAACACACTGGCCAGAGGAATGTGGCCCACAAAACCACCAGTCTGGTGTCCGTGGTACACTGAGATCGTGACCTCCATGGGAGTCTGGACATTCCTCCTCCTTAACCTGAGGGATGATGGGAAAGATTCATCCCTGATAATAATAAATAATTTAAACTCAGTTCTTCCTCGTCAATTGTGGATTAGTTGGTCTACCTGAGTCCAGGTTGGCTGCCTGGAACTGGTCTAAGGCTCCACAGTAGACCCATCTGTTCAACCCCAGAATATGTCCCACCCTCACTGGGATCCTCAGCAACTGTAGAGTGAAACGTGTTTAGAATTATTTCTCATTCTGTGTTTCATTCTTTCCATGCAATTCCCAGATTAAATCAAACTGTGACTTCATGTTAAACATTCTTTAATAATTCTCCTTAATTTTAAACTTCTAATTATGGAACCACGCACCGTTCACAGTCCCAGCTGCATTGGCAGTGTAGTGAGCTTAACGCCCCCAGTGGTGTCCATCTTCACACTGATGGAGGGCGTGAACGGTCAACTGGAGACCAGGGGGGACCTTCTGGACCAGGACAATGAACTTCTCATCCACAAGTCCTCTGGACGGCTGGACCGACAGCTTCACACAGCAACGTTTCCTGTCCATCCTCAACTGGCCAAAAACACGACATTTTATTAATTACAGTGGAATTATTAATGTTTTTGTTGTGTCAGTGTTGGACGTTTCTCATTGTGCAGCAAAAATCGACTCCGTTCTATTGAGTTTGTTCACTTCTCTTGTTCCTCAGCAAAGTTCTTGAATTCTACATGAATTCAACTTTAACATCTGTTACTGTAGGAATCCTAACGACCAACATGTATTAAACTGAAGCTGGTTTTACTTTTTTAATACACTGTCCCTCTTTATGAGGATCTAGTTTCTTCCTTTGTCCTTTTCATTGCGATTAATACAAAATATTTCTCAACTCCAGTTGTTATTAAATGTGTAGTAATAAATAAATAAAATTACCTTAAATTTATGATGTTATTTCCACGTTCACTGGGACTTCAAAAAGGATGATGGCCACTTCTACAGACTCGGCATGTGGCGGTTGTGTGTGTTTCAAATCTCGGTTTAACTTTGACCGTGTAAAGGTCGACCTCGCCTCAGCTGGAGCGTCAGGCTCCTCCTACACAAACGACAATGATCCCTCTGTACGGTGAAGGCTGTTTTCAGTCCAGATTTCCTTACGTTTGCACTTCAAACCTTCGGTGGGTGAAAGGAACAGAACAACCACTCAAACAACTGCAGGTCCCAGTTGAAACTAGGCTGCAGACAGTCCACTCCGAGACAGCATTTACTGTCAATTTGTTTCTCAACTTTCAAAGGTAAAAACTATAAGATCAGTTTTGCTGCACAGACTTGGTGTGGAGCAGAATCAGTAGCTTTCGGTGACCGAAAGGAAAACATTATTTTAATATTTACCTGTGATCCTCACAGTAAAGAGCAGCGGAGGTTTCTATAATACAGTAAATCCTGCACTGGAACCTTTCCCTAAGTAAAAGTACAAAAACTGTAGCACCAAACGTCCTTAAAGTACAAAGAGTTCTTCTGCAGGATGATAAATAATAATTCCTTCATTGTACTTACTGATACTTTGATGCTGCAGCGGGTAAAGGTGGAGCTGACTGCAGCCGCTTTATGTTTTACCACACCTCATAAATCCTTTTTAGGACCTTATGACCTTTTCAGCAGCTCGTAACGTTTTGTCTTAAAAATCTAAATTGCAGTGGAGCGAGGAAACTTTCAAGTAAAGCACAAACTGAAGCATTTAAGTAAATGTGCTCAGCTACGTTTTAGCACTGACTAGCCACAACATTAAGACCACCTGGAGGTTTTCATGTTGTGGCTGGTCAGAGACGAGTTTTCCTTGTACGCAGTCTCTGTATGATGTAAAGTTATGACATTAACTTATGTATTTATGAAGACGACGTCCTTCCTAAAACACAGTTGGCCTGCTGCTGCCTTCCTGCCAGCTCCACCGGGGATGAAGACGAACAGACCTGGGCTCATTTGGTTGAGGCATGAAGGACTCGTATTAGAAATAAAAACATCGTTCTGAATTTGTGTTTTTCACATTTAAAGAATTACTGAGTAAAAAGATGAAGTACAGAGACCAACACTGAATTAATTTCCCCAATTTCCATTTAGTAAAAAGAAAACCGAAAGGCACTAAACAGACCGGGAACAAGGTGATGTTACAGAAGATGAATAAAGTGCTTTTTTCACTACATAAACATTAAACAGTTAAATAAGGTAAAAAATTAAAAATGAATCGAAGTGTAAGAGGACAGAAAACAGAGATGTTCAGCCATTCCCTGCAGGACGAAGGCGGCTTTGATCAAAGTCTCCTCAAGTTCATTTTCATAGGAACAGAGAAAAAGTCAAACGCAAAGGTTAGAATGTCTAGCAGAGACACAATCATTGGTTTAGTACTTGCAATGGTTTGTTTTGTATTTTATTGCTATTGGTGTTAATGTTGACATGCACAATATGACAAAAAGCAGAATAACAAAACTGCTTCCTGAACAGATTCACGTCTCAAGTTATTGTTGCCAATAATTCAGGTCATTTCACAATTCAAATTTCAGTTTCAGTGAGTGAGCGTCTACTGTGTCACTGTAAATGCTGCTTAATGTTTAATAGGTTCATTAAAAACATGTACATCATTTTAGAATTATATTAAAATACATTCATATGACAAACCATCTGTGCACTGACAATCAAAAGGAGTAAAAACTCTAAACTGTATTTATCGGTTGTTTCCATCCAGAAAAGTGAACTCCTCTTTGTCGTCACCTTGGTTAGAGATTGGAAAGTGAGGCTGCACCACCACCGTACAGATTCTCCCTCAGAAAGACCAGAATCTTCTTCCAGGCGTCTTCTTGAGCGCGAGAATGTGCCACCGTCTCTCCGCCCCACAGACACATAACTGCAAAGACAAGAACCCACAGAAGTTCACGTTCTGACTTTCCCACGTTCACCTCTAATCGTTCTGTCCTCTGTGGTGGACCCACCCATCACAGATGTGCCTGTGGTCACCGTCGAATTTGCTGGCTCGGGCGTGCGGCACGAACGGAGGTTCGATCAGGTGACCGGCGTTCGGGTAGGACAAGACAGTCAGCAGGTGGCTGTTTCCAGCCTGCTCCATCATCTCCTTAATCTGGAACACAGGATGTTTGAAACAAAGTCTCACGATATATTTTCCTACAGCTCTTGTATTTTTTTACATTATATTTTCTAGATGAATTGTTCATCTAACAATCCGCATACACACACTAAAACCAAACACAAACTCCCTCGGCTCAGTTTATGTCCGTCAGTCTGAACCTGGATTACCTGCTCTGTGCCATTTGAACACATTTATTTCTCAAATTAACCACCGATCTTCTTTATCTATGCCTCATTTATTCGTTTTTTCATATGTGTGTTTCAGAATTCTACGCTCTCATCCTGCTTTCTAACCTAAACTTAAACCTGTGAACTAAGATCATCATGGTGTCTGTGAACTTACGTCCACTGCCGACTCCCGGGCAGGCCAATTCTGGTCGTCCTCCCCTACAACCAGCAGCAGAGGACACTGGAGTCGTCCAACCTGCTCTGAGACAAACGGCAGCAGCTACTCAGATTCCTTCAAATCGCTGGAGAAATGTTTCTGAGGGCGTTTGAGACGTTACACGTCGCTGGAAACGTGATTCGACTCGAAAACCCTTTTTTTGTAGATTTACACCACAGAATTAGAAATGTAGTTATAATTATTGAATAATACCAGAAGCCTGTAAAGTGATTTAACGCCTGGTCTAGTCCAGCTTAAAATGACACCGGTGTTTCTGGGCTCCCTGAATGACTGTCCATACAGGAGACGAAACATTTTGTGTGTGAAAGAACAGACATTTGACTTTGAGGCGGAAAAAGACGTTGAGAAAAGGACCGAAGTCCAGACGGTAATACCCACGTCCACTTTGAGCGTGGGGTCAGTGGGAATGGGCAGCAGCAGTTCTCGCCAGATCACCTCGTTCTCCTCACTGAAGCGAGTCTTATCCGAGTTTCTAATGGGACACAAAGAATTTAGACTGATGACGACTTAACTTTGGCTTCAATCAGTTTATCTGCTTTTCTTATTTTTTATTTACTTTTGTATAAATTTGTTTTTTTCACTTTTGACTCAATTTGAACACAACAAGCTAAAAATATAAAGTTTAAACATCCAAAGTCTGATTAGTAGTTGTTAAGTTTCCAAAAACCATAACTGAGACCAGACCAACTTACTCATTAAAGAAACTCAGAACTTGTCCCACGGATCCGTCAACCGGCTGCACATGGCTCCCACTAATACACACCGCACACCTGAGCTGGGTGACACACACACACACACACACACAAACTTTAAACACAGAAATTTACACAGGATCACCATTAATTTTAAAGGATGAGCAAGTTCCAAAAATTACACAAATTTATACTGCAGCAACAGGAAAACTACATTTATAAGGAGCATTTTGATCTGTGATTCCAGCTTTGTGCTGTGGCTGTACACTGCAGGTAACTGGCTGCTTCTCCTGCACAAACATACGAGTCAAATATGCTCTATGCTACAGTAGATTGGTGAAAACAAATGACCTTTATAACTTGGGAGTAGGCGGCCATTTTGAGGGTGACACTTGTGCCGAAGGAAAGGCCCAACATGGCGATCCTGCTGCCGAGGACCTGAGGATGCTGCTGCAGGACTCTGTAGGCCGTCTGCAGCAGGGAAACAAACTACTGCATCAGGAACGAGACGCCACAGAAACACGTTCTTGGATATTCACATTTAAGCGACATTGTTCTCACTGTGGCAGAGAAAGAAACAGACGTTTAGTCCTCGTCTTTGTGTTTTAGTCATCTCGTTAAATATTCTGAGTTGTTACTGACACACTGACGGCGAAACTCTGGCCAAGTAACAGCTCTCATCGCGTCTTTGCAGCTCGACTGTCACTGCGTCATCTGCTGATGATTCAGAGTCGTCCAATTATCTGTTGGTGGTTTCCTCCTGTGTTTCCTTATCTGAATGTGTGAAACATGTTCCCAGGGGATGTAAATCTTTAACATCGTGTGGGGCTCGGAAATAAATGTATTTTCAGATAGTTCTTTTGTTTGCTGACGGGTGTTAACCCACAGTTTATTACCCTGAGGTTAAGCATTGATTTGAAGGTTTGACTTATCAAGCTAAAAGCTCTAAAGGTCGAGGCCAGACAGTAAGATTTAGTCTGATATGTAGAAACACGTGAACAAGCATGAACAGCGTCTTTACAGAAGGTCAAACCGACACACGTCACTCTGTCTGGATGAAACTCCTCACATTTCCTCTCATTTCGGCACTAGAGCCGTTTCTGATCGGACTGAACGAGTTTTGTATCCGTACAGGGGAATGAACTTCTGGACATTTGTTTATCGGTTTATTGACACATAAACCCGCACAACCCATTATATCACCGAGCGCGATCATCCGTGAAACCATCGAGCTGACGTCACGCAAAACCTGTTTTCATGTGGAGATTATTGAGCATATTTAAACGTATTATTCACATTCAGCACCAATAACTGTTACATACTGCAGCTTTAAATTAAACAGAGGCTCTTTCCAGGTTGCTGCGTTTAGATTGTTGTTGGCACTATTTTCGTAATAACTAATATTAATGCAGAAAAGTTATTGTTTTACTGTTTTGCCTTTTTCATTTCATATATTAAAAGAGACAATTAAAAGATTTGACAGTTTTCACGAATTACATCAAGGAGTGAAATTTAACACTGAACTAGTAGCAAATACTCCTGTAATAAACGATTAGCTGAGTGATTTTCTATGTTGTTGTTTTAGAAACTCTCCATAAAGAGACTAAAACCATAAACTGTGTTTGCTGGATAAACACGTCTGACTTATGTATCTGTGCCACAGAGTTACACTGTTGTACGTAAACTAGTCAGACACAGATCTTGACAACAACGTGGCCGTGAAGCCTCTAAAAGTGAGGCCATGTGAGTCTGTCTGTCGGCTTGTTGCTCCCTGGTCACCGTGATATAATCGAAGAGTTTACTAAAGGCTTCGTTAGTCTGGGTTTTAGCTTATTTACCTCAAAATACTCGTTGCCCACCATCTTCCCGGTTTCAAGCGTGATTTTCGAAGTCAGGTAGTCGAGAGCCAGGGAGGCAAATCCATGGGAGGCCAGCAGCGCTGCACGGTACTCCACCAGCTTTCCCCGCCCCACAAATCCAAGACGCCAGGGAATGGTCCAGGTCCTTCAGACAGGTCACAACATGAAGGTCAGTTTCTATCGCCACGACTTATTTCTAGAAAACCTTTCTACTTCCTGCCACTTTTTGTTACCGAACAAACTTGATGTTTGAACAAACGGAATCGCCCTCCAAGTCAAAAACCAGACAACCTGACCCACGAAACCCATTACAGCCAACAGGACCAGACAGTAAACAATAACCTCGGATTTCTCTTCCTCGGTTTTTAAACTGTCACCCTGCTGCGGATTACAACCAGTTCATAACTCAGGTGTAGATCTGAGCTCCACAAACTGGAAAACTTCATCCAGACCCTCCTCTGTTCCTACCTGGGGGCAGGAAGAGGGTCGCAGTGAGTCCACCCTCTGTGATCGGGATCCTGCAGACACCAGGAGCCATGTACCATCGCTCCACTAACACACTGGCCAGCGGCACCTTGTCCATGAAGCCCTCGGTCTGGTGACCCTCATACGCTGAGATTGTGACCTCCATAGGAGTTTGGACGTTCATCTTCCTCATCCTGAACCAAGATGGGACAGAGTTATCTCTGCTAAATGGGTTCATTTGATCAGTATTGTCTGAAACTTGTTGGCCTACCTGAGTCCAGGTTTGCTGCCTGGAACTGCTCTGAGGCTCCACAGTAGACCCATCTGTTCAACCCCCGAATATGTCCCACCGAGGCTGGGATCCTCTGCAACTGTAAAGAAGAAGAATTATTTCTTATTTTGATGTAATTTAAAAATGTTCTAAAAAGTCACAGGCTTCATAAAACCTCCACATATTTGTGAATTAATTATTTTCTATCTAAGGTCTAACTTATGAACAAGGTACCGTTCACTGTCCCCGTGGCATTAGCTGTGTAGTGACCAAACGCTTCCCAGTTGTGTCCGTCTTCACACTTATAAAGGGCGTGGACGGTCATCTGGAGACCAGGAGGGACCTTCTGGACCAGGACAATGAACTTCTCGTCCACAAGTCCTCTGGACGGCTGGACCGACAGCTTCGCACAGCACTGTTTCCTGTCCATCCTCAACTGGGCAAATGAGTCTAAATATGGGCAAAGTAAAAAAAAAAAAATTTTTATTATTATTGCATTTTGGATGATTTCAACATGACGTTATAAATTAAGTTTGTCCATATGAGGCGCAGACAGATAATGTTGTGAATTTCAATGAACTACATCAATAATTCTAATACAATATTCTCCATGAAATCTTCTTTCACTTCTTATACTTTGACATATTTCAAACGTGTTCTCTAATGACGTCATGTCTCTATGGGCACACGTGGACACGCAGAGGACGGATGAACACGAGCCAACACTAGAAAACCTGCTGCAGACTTCATGGCACCTGTGACCGGCTGCTGATGAACCAGGTGATCCCAGAAAAACCACTCAGACCTAAACCCTGCGGAACATCAGTGGGAGTCCTGAGGACGGACTGCGGTCTGTCTGCGGGCGGATCGAAGCCGGGACCATGTCAAGATTCGTTCCATTCACTCTCTGCTCTTCCAAAACCCGAAGGCGCTCAAGTGTCCGGATCCTCCGTGTCACACGTGGAAACAGGATCTCAAAGTCCACTTTCCTTTAAACGAACTTTAGATGAACCACAGAGACTCACGGACTCCCACGAGCTGCTGTCCACGGGTCTGTCGTCTGTCGGCGGCTCCTTCTCTGCACGTCCCGGTGTCGAACTCGTCCCAGACTCCGGACACAAGCCTGCTGGTTCTTCTTCTTCTTCGGGTTTATTGGCAAGATCAGCGTAGAGGCGCGTTACCGCCACCGAGAGGAAGGAAGTGGATTTACAGGAAGCGGAAGTCTGTTCACGCTGACGTCATTAGGGGGACAATAAACTCATCATGGTCACCGTATAGCACGGGCACAGTTAGGGGGGGGGTTAGGACGATTCTAAGGGCCCACGAACTTTAGGGGCCCACAGAGACGAGCTATTTTAATAATAAAATTATTAGCAGTAATATATGAGATATCATAAATGTAATTCAAGAATTACAAATTATTTCTGCCTCTCCGGTCACATGACACCCCTCCTCCCATTTAACGCATGGTTCGGTCCGTCCACCTGGATCCTCTCTGCTACCTGCTGAGTCAGATCGCCAGTAGAGATGGGAAATACGAATCTTTTGACTGACTCTGATCTTTAACTCTCGAACAGTAAATTAAACGAATCATTTTAAGTCATTTCGTTCATCTTATCACCCTCTAAGTTAATTACCAAACTTAGAGACCTGGACATTAACATATTACTCTGCAATTGGATCATGGACTTTCTGACCAACAGACCTCAGCATGTTAGGTCAGACCACATCTGTTCCACCACCATCACGCTCAACACTGGGGTACCACAGGGCTGTGTGCTGAGCCCTTTCCTCTACTCCCTCTTCACCCACGACTGCAAGCCCATGCATGAATCTAACACCATCATTAAGTTTGCAGATGATACAACAGTGATCGGTCTCATCAACAACAACGATGAGACTGCCTACAGGGAGGAGGTCCAGCATCTGGTCACTTGGTGCAGGGATAATAATCTGCTCCTTAACACCAACAAGACCAAGGAGCTCATTGTGGACTTCAGGAAGGAGAAAAGAGGCTCACACGATCCCATCCATGTTAACGGGATGGCCGTTGAGCCTGTTTCATCCTTCAAGTTCCTGGGTACCCACATCTCAGAGGACCTGTCCTGGACCACCAACACCTCCAGCCTAATCAAGAAGGCTCACCAGCGCCTCTTCTTCTTGAGAACACTCAAGAAAAACCATCTTCCCTCGGCTATCGGCTGCACAATAGAGAGCATCCTAACCAACTGTGTCACAGTCTGGTATGGAAGCTGCTCTGCTGCGGAGCGTAAGGCACTGCAGCGGTTAGTGAAAACTGCCCAACGCATTACAGGGACTCCACTTCCAGCCATTGAGGACATACAAAAGAAACACTGTCTGCGTCGAGCACGCAGTATTCTTAAGGACTCCTCTCACCCCGCCCACAGACTGTTTTCTCTCCTGCCTTCAGGCAGGCGCTTCAGATTTCCCCGGACACGAACCACCAGACTAAGGAACAGCTTTTTTCCTAGAGCTGTCTCCTTATTGAACTCTGCCCCCCACTGACTCACTGACCTCTTTGTCACAATCATACACCCCGACATTCTCCCCATAACCATTGCACTATTCAATATTGCACATACTCATTGCACCAGCCTGTATATACTCACCTGTAAATACACGTCTGTAAAATGTCTGTAAATAGCAAACTGTATATTATATTCATATCTACCTGCATATTCCTGATTACTATAGCAACCACTATATAGCCTTTCCATCTGTAAATTTCTGCTCTAGTTAAAAACAACCTGTATAGTATGTTCATAGCATCTGTAAATATGATCCATAATTTCTTGTGTACATATTTTCTCGAGGTAATTTATAACCTATATCCTGCACTTGCTGCTTATTGCACTTCTGGTTAGACATAAACTGCATTTCGTTGCCTTGTACTTGTACATGTGTAATGACAATAAAGTTGAATCTAATCTAATCTAATTTCTAATCTTACACCACGATCCGTAAGATCCAGATGAATGACTCGTGAAAGAACTGTAGTACATGCTGCTCGCCACGGAGCGGCCTGGCTGTCACGTGACAAAAGAACGAGGACCCGAGGACGGCCGCACAGCTCAGTGAGTCGTGAACGAATCATTTTTGTTTCCTGTCCTGCTGACTGAGCTTATGCAGCTGCTGCCATGTGGCGAGAGAAGGTACTGCAGGAAAATGAACGATCATTCACTGAGTTGACTCATTACTCCGAAGTCATATGCAAGATTCGTTCACATCGAACGAATCACTCACGAACGATACATCACTAATCGTCAGATGGTCAACGGTTAAAGCAGCAACGTCCTCGCGGTGAGACAAGAATAAATCCGGCCACAAGAAACCACAAGAAAAGTCTGACAAAGCAGAGATAGAGAAGAAGGGCGACAATTACTGACAAGTTATTTTAAATAAAGTTTTGTGTGTTCACGGAGGACGGAGCTTCCTTTGCAGAGTCATGTTAGCGCTGCTTCCATAGCTGACACTGTAATTTGCAGCTTATGTTTTTAAAAACTGAAAACTGAAAATGTTCACCTCATATACAGATGCAGCATCGGCCTCACCTGCTCTTCCACACGACGTTGCCCAAGTTGAGGAAGCAGGTCGTCAGTATGTCACTGAAATCCTGCCTTTAAGAATCGTGTGTGTCACATTCTGATTCATATGATTTTAATCTCTGTCATGGTCTTACTTAACTCATGTACTAAAATGAGTAACGGTAAATAAACGTGTCAATTTTATTTTTTCTATTCTATATTAACAGAATACTGTAGTACAGAAGATCTAGACACGTTCTGAATGAATTATGTATTTTCAGATATGTCAGATCCAGGATCCTCGTCAATCAGCCTGTCAGGGAGGACGTAGAAAGAGCTTTTAAAACAGCAGATGAAGCTCAAGAGAGAATCAATAGAAACAGCAGCACAGATGAGGAAGAGGAAGACGAGAGGAGCTCACAGTTTAAGGGACAGAGGGACACAGTGGACACCGAGCCGCATGTCCACAGCTGTGGTCAGTTCTATGGCTGGACTGCAGACAAATGGTTTGAATGTTTGGTGCAGAATGGGTGAAGTAAAGGGCCCAACTTC
Organism: Channa striata; assembly: GCA_033026295.1. Classification (NCBI taxonomy): domain Eukaryota; kingdom Metazoa; phylum Chordata; class Actinopteri; order Anabantiformes; family Channidae; genus Channa; species Channa striata. The sequence continues at coordinate 25,158,085 of CM065176.1, read as the reverse complement.
TAATTATTTCATAGGGCCCAAAACTGCTAGCGGCACCCCTGCCGTGCAGCTTCTCTTTTGTCCTCATAGAAACAATCCTCCAATAATGTTCTCACCGCCACGGCCGGGGTTCGATTCCCGGTCAGGGAAAGTGACCTTTGAGGCCTGGTAGCTCAATGGATAGAGCAGCTGGATGGTACACGAACTGTGCGGGATCCAATTTCCAGCTTACAGGCGTGTCCCTGAGTAAGACACCCACCGCCCCACCAGGAGGGAAGGACCAAATGCAGAGGACAAACTTCATTGCAAAGTATGTTGATATATTTGCTCAGTCACTAATCTTCTTATAACCCCGATAAATGTTTGTCCACTTTATGACGTGTCTGCTGGAGGCCTGTGTGCTCAAACCTCAGGTGAACAATAACTGCTCCTGTCCATCTTTCTTCCATTACCAACACACTGTTGGATCAGATAAATTTGTCCATCTGTGTCTTAATGTCCCTGTATTGTTGTCACAGTTTATCCATTGATCCTTCTGACTGATTCAGCCTCAGTCTTACTTAAGGAAACCTGCATCTCAGCACCACAAACATCATTTCGCTCCTTTCGTACATGGCCTGTGTTGTATATGTCACAATCTGATAATTTGCGCCTTTACATTTCCTGCCAAGCTTCTATTCATGCCTCAGATTCAGGAGGCAAAAATCGAAGCGTTTGGCTCAGCCCGCGTCTGATTTGTCATGGTTCATCTCATTCCTACAGACCAGCTTCATTATCGACTTTTGTTGACTTTACCACAAGTCACACAGATTTCTAACTTCAAATGGCTGATTAACCCGATTAACATTCCATTGGAGAACTAACACCACCAGAGGCTGTGGAGTCATTAATACGAAAATGAACTTGTCAAATCAAGGAGACTGGAGACAGATTTGCATCATTAGACCGTCTGCTAAGTTTATGGAGAATATGTAAAATATTGTGTATTCAGAGATGTGTACATGCAGCCATGGGCACATTTTGATGATGTCAGTCCTCATCCAGAGCTCCCCCTATGATCACTTGTACAGGTGGTGGGGTCCAGTTAGGTGAAGTGGAGCAGGTCCATTTACAGGCTGTCAGCCACTTCAGGGATGAAGTGTAGGCTGGTACTGGAAGGTATGTTATATATATGTTCAGATAATATATTACTAAGTATAAATCACAAGAAGTTGTTTGTTAAGTGATGGGATAAGAAACATATCTTCAAAAATATTATTTTTTAATTATATTATCGATTGAAATAAATACAGACTTTTACACGTAAAGATTTTATGTCATGAACTGCATTTATTCACCAGAATAAACTAATATCTGCAGAGTTTGAACATTTAACACACAATAACAGGCTTAAAGTGTGTTTACAAGGTCAAAGAAGATTCAGCATAACTAATCTGAGCAGTAAACAAGGTTGGTTCGGTTGAAGTCCCTCGCGAGATGGGTACTGTATACGATAAGGGCGAGTTTGGAGTTGGAAGCAGTCACCAAGGTGGGATTCATATTCTTGGAGAAAACTTGACTGCAGAGAGGAGACAGTCAGAGTCAGTGAGTTTTCTGAATTCTGATAATCGTGTTTTGATCATAAATAGATTACAGGGCTGCTAAAATCGCTACCTCACAGTAAATATTCAAACTTTCATTGCCACAATACAGAGCTGATAAATTTATACTGACTTGTGATAGTGCATGATCGAGTTGTAGTCATAAGGAGTTGCCTCGTTCAGAGTGTTGACCTTATTAAAGTTGTTTTCCATACCTGCAGAAGAAGAAAGAGCACAACAGTATTTTCATCTTAATGTACAAAGTGTTAATGATTAAGTTCAGTCATTATGATGCACCACTGCCTCTCTGTGCTAACAATTGTTTGGTTATGGATATTTGATACTGCAACATTTAAGGATCATGTTAAACAAGGGTCTTTATCAATGCATCATATTTTACAGGCTGATATTTGAAACAATCAGCCGACACTGATAAAATGTTCAGAATTAAAAAGTTGATCTTTTTGCGGTGGAGGCGTAATGCTGATTCAAATCTATATGTGGAGAATAATCATCATCATTCAGAATTAGAAATAAAGTCGGTTGGTGCAGCAGCACATGAAGACGTTGGTTTTTCCTGTCAGGGCTTAATTCTGCTGTATCATCTAATCATAAAGAGCTGAAATAATGAATAAATAAAGACTTTATCATGATGCAACAAGCTGTGAGGAAACAGTTTTGGTGCCAAGATCTCTGCAGCCTACCAGTGAGGACGTTGTGGAGCAGGACCTGGACGTACTGGTCCCTGTCGGAGCGCTGATGCTCGTGGTGAAAGCCCAGGACGTGGAGCAGCTCGTGTTGGACTATTCCAAAGTGAATACAGTCGTTACTGTTCAGAGACACGGTGAATGAGCCAACGTTAACTTTCTCAAATGTTTATTCTATGCTTATATACTTTTCTGCGTTATGCTGTGTCAATAGATAGACAACTAGTAACTAATGTACATGCAACATCAACTAGTGCCTTCTAAGTAAGTAATCGTTAAGGAAACCAATGTTTGTATTGCTTTTTCTGGTTGTTAGAAACGGACAGGAGCAGCAAGTTATAGTGGAAGTCCAGTGTTTGGCTGTGGAAGGCACACAGTTTTCTTACCGTGCTCAGTGGAGTTTAGGTATTATATTAACATGATTTTAGAACTGTTGTTATTAGCTGTACTGAAGAACACAGAAGTTCAATAAATCTGCAACGTTTTTTATAATACATCGATCTCTGAAGTGGATCTTTTTTGGACCATTGGACACGCGTAAGACGGCCTCTACATTAGTAAGAAAACTTTTCTTTACACGGACTAAACGATTGGATTAACGAAAGGATGGAAAGTGGAAAGGATATGGATAGAGTTGGTCTTTTGCAAGGGCTGCTCGAAGTAAGAAAGGCTAAACTGAAGCAGTTGTCAGAAAAAAGGAAAAAGACACTTGGTCTGATGGAGAACGACTGTAACGCTGAGACAGTGAATACCACGATGATTTCGGAGCTCGACCAACTGATTGGTGAGTTGCGTGGTATAAACGTCTTAATTGAAAAGTTGATTGATCCTAAGGATGAACAGCAAAAAGAGCTGGAGTCTAACGTAGCCGAGTTCAATGATTTTAAGGAGAAGGTTACGGAATGGGCGCTTGGAGCGCTTCAGCGCATGGAAGAGGCGCAAAGAGCAAATGCAGAAGTAAGTCCTGAGGTCAGTGTGTCTATGACATCCAGGCAATCTAGGCTCAGTGCCAGATCAAGTTCTGCAACGTCAGCAGCTTCAACACGAGTCAAAGCCGCGATGGAATTGGTTAAGGCTGAGAATCTGAGACTTAAAGAAGAAAAACTTAAGTTGACAGAACAACTTAGGGAAGAACAACTTAAGGCAGAAAAACTTAAGTGGGCAGAACAACTTAAGTCAGAACAACTTGTGCGTTTGGTTCAGGAGCTGCATCTTAAAGCAGAACGTGAGAACAGGCTTACGGAACAAGACGATGAGTTAGAAACTAGATTTAGAGCCACCGAGAAGGAGCAAAATGAGGCTTCCATTGTTCCTAGTGGTGCTGAGTGGAGAAAAGTGATAAAAAACGAAGAATTAGAAATGGGGCGCTCCTGTACAGAGTTCAGAGAGGTAGATCAGGACTCAGAGACGGAGAAAATGGAGCACGGGTATGGAGTACGTTACCCGCAGTCAGATTGTGGGGCTGGGTCTTATAGAAGCTTACAGGCCATAGCGCAATGCCCTGGTCAGCAGTACCCTAGGGCAGCAGTTAAGCATGAGGCATCACAGCATCAGAATTACATCTCTGAACCTATGACTAATCAAAGGTCAGGTACTCTACCTTTGCAGAGTATATCCAATTTTTGGGGGGATCCTTTAGAGTATGGGCCCTTCATAATGGCTTTTGAACATAATATTGAAAGTAAGACAGATAACGATCGGGATAGGCTTTACTTTTTGGAGCAGTATACTAGAGGACAACCTAGAGTTTTGGTACGAAGTTGTCTTCCCATGGAGGCGCATCGTGGATATAAGGAGGCCAGGAGACTTTTAACTGAGCATTTTGGCAATGAATATACGATATCCGCAGCCTACATGGATAAGGTCTTAAATTGGCCAACAATTAGAGCTGATGATAGTGAAGCTCTCCGTTCGTTTGCACTTTTCCTAACTAGTTGTGGACGCGCAGTAGCAGAGTTAGACTATCTAGCAGAGTTAGATAACGTACACAACATTAGAACCATCCTTCTAAAGCTTCCATATAAGCTGAGAGAGAAGTGGAGGAGTGTGGCTCTTAAAGTTGAGATGAAGGACGGCCGTAGGGCTAAATTTAATGACTTGGTGGCGTTCGTAAACAGAATGGCAAAGCAGGCGTCGCATCCTTTGTACGGAAACATTGGAGATAAATCCAAAGGGCAAGTAAAAAATCCTGTTGATGATAAGTCAGGAAGACAGGTGGGTGTAAAAAAGAGTTTTACCACCCATGTAATACCAAAGACAGTTCAAAGGGACATGACTTTAAAGCCAAGTCCTAACATGAAAGGCGTCACTAAGAACATCAAGGCCGTGCAGGAGTCTTGTCTTTTCTGCCATGGTCAGCATGTCTTTAATGAATGTGCAAAACTTCTCAATTTACCCCACCAAGAGAAGGTTGACTTTCTCAAAAGTCGTGGACTATGCTTCAGTTGTCTGAAGGCGGGTCACATGAGTAAATTCTGTCAGGAGAGATTAAACTGTCAGGTATGCTCAAAGGCACACCCCACATTGCTGCATATAAAACACCAAGAAAATAGGGCAGTTAAAGAAGTAGGGACAGTTGAAAGTGACAAACAGAAAGTTTACAGTGGTTTCGTCAGTACTAGTTTTAGTCAGGATTCGGATACGGGGCCCGGGGACGCAGATGAAATTTTTGCCATAGTTCCTGTTCAAGTAAGGGCAAAGAAAGGTGACAAAGTAATTCAGTCATATGCATTCTTAGATTCAGGCAGCCATGCTACATTTTGCACAGACAAACTTCTTAATGAATTAAATTTACGTGGGAAAAAGGTCAATCTTTTCATTACAACTGTGAGAGACAGTGGTGTTGACACTAGCAACGTGGTGACAGAGTTGGAAGTGAGTCCTCTGCATGTGGATGACTTCATAGAGCTAAAAGAAGTTTTTTCACTAAGCAATATCCCAGTGAGCAAGAACAATATCCCACGCCAAGAGGACATAGACAAATGGCCACATCTTAGAGGAGTGACAATACCTTACATTGAGGCTGATATAGGTCTTCTAATTGGATATAAAGTTGCAAAGGCATTAGAACCAGAGGTAATCCTCCCTAGCTTAAATGATGGGCCTTATGCCGTCCGAACCAGGCTGGGATGGACAGTTAATGGGCCGCTGAGAGAGGGTGGTTGTAGTAAAACAGGAAAGGGAATAAGACCAGTTCTGTCAAATCGCATATCTGTAGCAAAGCTAGAGAATCTGTGGAAGGAACAATTCAAATATGACTTTCCTGAAGGAGCTCAAGAGGAGGATCAGGGGATGTCTAAGGCAGATCACCTATTTATGGAAAGGGTGGCGCAATCTGCCAAAATAATAAACGGCCACTACTGCATTAACTTACCACTAAAGGACTTGAATGTCAAAATGCCTAACAATCGTGCTGTGGCAGAGCAACGTGCAGTGAATCTCAAGAGGAAGTTTCTCAAGAATCCCTCATTTAAATTGGAGTACATCGCTTTCGTGACGGATATGATCACTAAAGGATACGCAGCTAAAGTTCCGGATAAGGATCTTGGCCGCAGCGATGGAAAAGTGTGGTCTATTCCTCATCACGGAGTGTATCATCCCAAGAAGCACAAGCTTCGTGTAGTGTTTGACTGTGGGGCATCATATCAGGGCACCTCATTAAACGAACAACTTCTCCAAGGCCCAAACCTTACTAGCACTATAATTGGTGTCCTAACTAGGTTTCGTCAAGAACCTGTGGCGATAGTAGCTGACGTGGAAGCCATGTTCCACCAAGTAAAGGTTCCAAGAAGATGCTGACTTGCTTAGATTCTTGTGGTGGCCAGAGGGTGACACCAGTCAGCCAATGGGTGAATTCAGAATGGAAGTGCATCTGTTCGGGCTACTTCTTCGCCTAGTTGTGCAAGCTATGCTCTCCGGCGATGTGCCGAAGATAACATACATCTGTTCGAAGCTTGTACAATAAATACAGTATTACAGAATTTTTATGTCGACGACTGCTTGAAGCCTGTCGAGTCTGTTGACAAAGCTAAAGACCTCTACCAAAGTCTGAAGGCTGTATGTCAGAAGGGTGGCTTCAGACTAAATAAATGGATCTCTAACAATAGAGTGGTGTTGGCGGCAATACCGGAGGAGGGGAAGGCGAAGGAAGTAAAGGACCTGGATTTGGATCAAAACAAGCTTCCAGTGGAGAGAGTGTTGGGCGTGCAATGGTGCATACAGTCAGATCAGTTCAAGTTCAAAATTTCCATCCAAAATAAACCTCCCACTAAAAGGGGAATTCTGTCCATGTTAAGCTCGGTATATGATCCTTTGGGAATACTAGCACCTGTGACTTTAGCAGCCAGAAATATTATGCAGGAGCTTTGCAGGATGAAGTTAGGATGGGATGAAACCAGTTACCTGAACATTTCGCCCAGAAATGGCTCCAATGGGTACAGGGTCTGCAACAACTACGCGACTTTGGAATAGAACGATGCTTCAAGCCAGGGGGCTTTGGTCAGCCAATTTCCGCTCAGCTGCATCATTTTTCAGACGCCAGCGAGGTGGGCTATGGAACAGTAACCTACCTGATTCAACAAAACAGAGGTAATGATGTTCAATGCGCCTTTGTGTTTGGAAAGGCAAGAGCTGCCCCCCTAAAGCCCACGACCATTCCTCATTTGATGCCTAATGCGGGAACAGAAGAATCCAAACACCTTATTATTCAGCCCAAGACTCGAGTGTCGCGGCTCATGGTGGGGAAGATCCGAAGGATAATTGCACCTTCCAGATACATGGCGGATCTCTTTTGGAAACGATGGATAAAGGAGTATCTTCCTAACCTTCAGAAACGGCAAAAATGGATACATACTCAGCGAAATTTCGTTCCTGGAGACATCGTGTTGATCGTTGATGAGTCAGCACCTCGAAACTCATGGATCATAGGAAAGATCGTCGAGGCAATAAAGGATAACCGTGGCTTGGTTCGCCAGGTTCGCATCAAAACCAAAACCAATGAGCTGGAAAGACCTGTAACCAAGGTCTGTCTTCTTCACGAAGCAGAATGAGACAGTGGTAAAGACTGTTCTCCTACGATTGTGTCAAGTCCTAGAGACCTCTGGCGCTTGAAGTAAGAAGATAGAAGACCTTCAAGTTTTTGTAATGCCATATTTTTCTTTTATTGTTTCTGTTTATTACAAAGGTATTCTTGTAACGTTCAGTTGTACAAGCTACATTGTTTAAATTAGAACTGTTCATTGTTAGACTTCAGATATTTACTATTACTTGTTACATGTTTGCTACACCTAATGTGGGTTCTACTTTTCATTGTTCACTATGATTTGGTAATTGTTTCCAACATTAATTCAACTATTCCTTAATATTGGTGCACAATTGGGGCCCAGGTGTGAATGAGCCAACGTTAACTTTCTCAAATGTTTATTCTATGCTTATATACTTTTCTGCGTTATGCTGTGTCAATAGATAGACAACTAGTAACTAATGTACATGCAACATCAACTAGTGCCTTCTAAGTAAGTAATCGTTAAGGAAACCAATGTTTGTATTGCTTTTTCTGGTTGTTAGAAACGGACAGGAGCAGCAAGTTATAGTGGAAGTCCAGTATTTGGCTGTGGAAGGCACACAGTTTTCTTACCGTGCTCAGTGGAGTTTAGGTATTATATTAACATGATTTTATAACTGTTGTTATTAGCTGTACTGAAGAACACAGAAGTTCAATAAATCTGCAACGTTTTTTATAATACATCAATCTCTGAAGTGGATCTTTTTTGGACCATTGGACACGCGTAAGACGGCCTCTACACACGGTCTGAGCGTTGCCCTGGCGACCCACGAACGAATAGCAGCTGCATGTTGGAGAACACAGGAGAATGGTTTGTTCGACAGCATCCTTCCACCTCGCTGCTCTCTGCCACTGCAGGAACTGAGCCCTGACCTGGAGCCGTCCATAGATCTCGGCTGTGTTACATACCCATCCAGAGACTGTATGTGGATGTAGTCTGTCTCAGTGGTGCGGGGGATGAAGCGAACACATCCGGAGCTGGAGATGGAGTTCATGGCACTTGTGATGACACCGCGATGCTCCGAGGCTGAAGGTGGAAACACACAGAGGGAAAAACTGTCAAATGAACCGAGAACGACATCACCGTGAGGAAAAACGTTCATTCACAAAATGAGATGATTCAAAAGAAACATGATTAGAATAAGTTTCTATTAAACGTGGACTTGTGTCTTACCTCCATCAGAAAGAAGAAAAGCTACAAACTGCACGATACTGTAACTTCATGAATTCATAAAGTCTTTATAAAATGCACATCTGCAGATCTCTGGCTTCTTTCTCCTCTTTCTTTTTCCCTGTCTGTTGTTACTAAACATGTTCATGGTGAAGATGTTTTATTTCTGTGTCACTTTAAAAGGATTAAGTTGGTAACACATTCAATGGAAAAATACTGGGAGCAGCATTTTTCTATAATGAATAAACAAAGTGACGATAACGACAAAATCACTGGTGCGTTCGTCTGTCTCTGAACTTTATGACAGAACATGTCAGACAGTGAAATATTAGCTGTGAACTTGGACATAAACCAAACAGCATCAGACACAGTCTACAGGGGGACCGATGGAGGTTCTTACAGTAGCTGTTAGAAATGACATAGGGAACGTAGACGTTTCCATCAGAGGATTTAGGCCATTTACATCCATCCTGGACACAGGAGTCTGTGTCACTGCTGTTGGACACAGCGATGTCTCCTTGTATCTGGACACCACCTTGGAAAGGGTCTGCAGAGACAATGTGCAAACAGTCATGACACAAACACTGGCCCTGGGTGGAAACTGTTGGTCAGTTTCCAAACACAGACTATGATTATATATCAAATCCAAAGTGTGAGACATTTGACATTTTCACATCACTGAGGTGAAGGTTTGACCACAAATTGGTAAAATAATGTGTCAAGTTCAAACTACATCGTCTCAACAAATCAAATCTTCTCCCTCTTTTGTTGTTACAACAGGAACATTTGACTTTCAGCTTAAGAAAAGAATCAGTATTAGAGCCGAAATATATGAAGCCTTCATTAGAAAAACCCTAAATCAACATGAGAATGACGATGGATGTTCCTCACTGAGATTTCTGTTGGCTCTCTCCAGCAGCTCGGAGACGCTCAGCTCGTTATTGTCTCCACTTTGTCTCTTCACAACCTGCAGACAGACAAGAGACAGAGTTTCTGCTGGTGTCCAACATCCAGGGAGGAGAAAACGTCCCGTGAAGCCGATGGAGGTTTTTATAAGGCAGATAGTGAAAATGTGCTTTAAAGGTTTAAGTGCATGTGAATGAGTCTGAAATGACTTTGGTAAAGTCCGTGTCATGAGGACGATGGTGCGACACGACTAAAAGCTCCAAACTAAACAATGTTTAGTCCTGTTGCTGTAGATGAATGAAGACCTGAGTGCTGACCCCAGCTGTGGGACTTACCCCCCCTCGGTCCAGGCTGAGACTGCGAGCAGGACCAGGAGACCCAGGATGCACTTCATTGCTGCCATGGTACTGAAACAGGAAACAGGTCCGACTGAAACATGCAGCAGCATCAGTTTCAGCAGCTTCTGCAGCAGACAGTGATATTCACTCACCTTTACCTCTGGACTCAAACTGTGAGCAAATGGTTTTGGTGCCCAGATGAAGTTCTGCAGTGGGGACTGGTGGTGGCTGAGTGTGTTTTATACTTTGTTCTGCTAATAGTCCGACCTTTGGTTGGAGGTGGCAGCCCCACAAGCTCTCGCCCCTCCACCAACTGATTCCTGGAAGTTCATTTAGTTCTAGAGTCGACGAAATCTGAATTGCATAACTTCTGTTTTCTCTCTGTCTGTTGTTAAACATGTTAATTGTTAAGATGTTTTATTTTCTATGTTACTTCAAAATAATCCAATTTTTAAAACATTATTGATAAAACATTGAAAGAGAAAAAATAATCACTGGGAGCAACATTTTCCTAAATAGTGAAAATACTGGAAAAACTGATGAAGAACAACAGCACAATCAATAGGACAATAGTTTGTGACAAAATTAGTTAAAGTCGAACTTTGAACAAACCTAAACAAACATCCGGCCAATTTCGTCAAAACGTTTTTGAATTAAATTATATGAAATAAAAACTTTGTTGGACTATTTTCTGGTAAATAACCTCTATAGTTAATTTCATAATTCTTCTAAATTTGGACGTTTCTGACACAGTCACAAAAAACTGAAGACAGACCTTCAAACAAATGATCCTCATGTCAAGATATTACACCCAGACACAACAATGTGGAAGGAGGAAGCCCCATGGAAAACTGATTTACAGACAAAGAAAGTCCATATTGTTCCGTCTGTGACTTTTTAAGGACAGTTACAGTTTCTGCACAAAAACCCACAATAAATATAGTGAATCAAAGATTTGTTGTTTGCAATGTGTTTTTGTCATGTCACATTGTAGATAGTAAAACTTTTTTCATTGTAATTTACTTAAAACTATTGTGCCACTAGATTTCATAAAAGCTACAGTCTCTTTTACTCCATGAATCTTATTTGGCAGCTGAAGTTACTAATCAATGAGAACACTAATAATAAAAGAACATACACCACATTCAAACAAATCTAATCTTCACTGACTACACTGGTCTTTAGTATCTAGACTATCACTGAGTGCTGCTTTTGTCCCGGGTTGTTTCCCGGTCGCCTGCATTCAGCCCGTTTTAAAGAAACGTGCTTCCCTTGGGTGATGTTATATGCAGACGTCCTATTTCATTCCATTTTTATACTGATAACTACTCCCATGATCATAGTAGGTTGAGTTCTCTACAAGAACATCTGTCTGATATTAGAAACATTTTCTACAATTACATTTAAATTACAGACTCTTATCGTTGGACCTCAAAGTATTTCCAGTGAAAATACTGCCAGCTATAGGAGCTTCATTAAAATTCATTGAGCCAATTGCTAGAAATCTTTGTCAGTGTCAGAAACTTGAGTTTTGAGCATCACATCCCTAAATTAGTTCAGCCGTGATTTGATCATATTAGGATTATTGTAAAAGTCTGACCTATCTTCAACTGAATGATGCTGAGATTATTATTCATGCTTTTATCTCCTCACGTCTTGAATATTGCAACAGCCTATTTTCCTCACTTTATCCAGAAAAACTTGAAACTAAAACTGGGAAAAGTAAAACTTCTGACTAGAACGGTGAAGTTCAGCCACATTATTCTTGCTTCTCTATCTGTGGGTAAAAACAGTCTCAAAGGGACTGAAGCCTTACTGATGATTCTAATTCTGTTGTATTTGTGTGGAGGGTAAAGACAGTCATGAAGTCATTGCTGCTCATGGAAAACTATGAACTGTGGCTCTTAGTCAGCCTGGCTACAGTGCTGAAAAGAAACCGGGGGTTGTTCTTGTTTTCCTCTATCAGTGATGAATAATAAGCTGTTCTGGCTTTACGGAGGCTAATTTGTATAAGTGTAAACTCTTTTTCCAGGCTAAGCGTGATTCTTGTGAGTGAGTGGAACGCCACTTCCTTTCTAGTCTTCGTGACGCCTGCTTTAAATTGCGGCTTTGCGAGCTATACCATGGAGATCGCCTGTTCAGAATTACTGCCTTCTTTTTCAGAGGGGCAACACTATCAAGTATGGAACGTAAAGATGCTGCATACCGTATTTTTCGGACCATAAGCCGCTACTTTTTTCCGACGTTTTGAACCATGCGGCTTTTACAGAAATGCGGCTTTTCTATGAATTTTTCTGCAGCCCTCAGATGGGCGCTGTAGATGGAAGTCAGTGCAAACAAAAAAGTGCCAGCTTTTATTCTTAGCGCATGCAACCCAAGAGGCACAACAGCAAAATACGGTAATATTTTTACACCCTCACCCCCTCATAATGGAAAACACGCGAAGAAATTCCTATGATGCAGCTTTTAATTTGAAGCCATCGATCTGGCTATCCGTGAAGGAAATCGAGTGTGACAGTGGTTTCAATGCTCAGGAGGAAGATGAATAGCGATTTGTGGTTTCAGTGCACGGGAGAATGAAGCGACTTCAATAGTTGCGCAGGAAGAAAAAGTGACAGTGGTTTGGTGTTCAGTGGTTTCAGTTCGCAGGAGGAAGAAAAATAAAGCAACTTGGTTTTAGTGCACAGGAGGAAGATTAATAAAACCATGACTTTTCTGTTTTGTGTGATCAGCACTTTTACTGCCGTGTTACAGGCACCATTCAGGTTCAGGTGTATGAATAAACACTTATGGTACAAAATCTTTTGTTGAGCGCAGCAACTCCTGCGTAATTCGTGAAGAATAAGAGACGTCTTCTCCTTTGGCTATGGAACAAGCCGTTTATTTATAACAAGGACGTTTTTGTCGGCTCTGTACATTGGACATGTGTTATACCAGCCACACATACACGTAAACGCACTCTTTACCGTAATGCCGGTAAAACAGCGCACAGAACATCCTCATGCCTACTGTGAACAATGAGTAGGAGCGCATACAACAGATATTATTTCTCAGCCTGGATATTGGCGGCTTATAGTCCGATGCGGTTTATATGTGACAAAATATATATTTCTTTTAAATTTTAGCGGGTGCGGCCTAAATTTAGGTGCGCTCTATAGTCCAGAATTTACGGTAATTATCAGTAAGGTAATCAACTTGTACAGGAGTACAGTTAATGAGGCTGTTGATGGGGTTACCGGCATGCACGACCAAACCCCTGCAGATGATCCAAAATGCAGCAGCACGCCTTATCTTTAACCAGCCAAAAAGGACTCATGTCACCCCTCTTTTCAGATCTCTGCACTGGCTTCCTGTAGCTGCTAGGATCAAGTTCAAGGTCCTGTCTCTTGCCCACAGAGTGGTCAACTCAACAGCTCCGGCTTACTTAAACTCATTCATTCAGGTCTACAGCCCCTCCCGTCCGCTGCGCTCGGCCAGCGAACGACGTCTGGCAGTCCCAGCGCCACACAGAAGACACCAAGGAAAACTCTTCAGCTCAGTGATCCCACGGTGGTGGAATGAACTGCCAAACTCTGTGCGCTCAGCGACCTCATTAACTACATTTAAAACACTGCTGAAAACAGAACTCTTCCGTCTCTTTCTTTAAAAAAAAAAAGTCGCTTTGGATAAAAGCGTCTGCCAAATGCCTAAATGTAAAATGTAAAATGTAAAAAAGAAGTGGATTTTGAGTTTTCCAAATTGGAAAACTGTGAAAGTCTCAGAGTAAGACTCTCAAATGAGTTATAACTATGTTTAGGTCCAGGGTTTATTGGTAAGTTTGAGTGATGGTTTGCTGCTCATCCTCCACCTCGGCCTGAGCTTCTAGGAACATGATAGTTAATATGACTTGGGGGGGTCGACTCATTAAAACTAACATATTCTTGCTGCTGCAACCAAGTTTCAGTGAGACAGAATAAATCGAATTGATGATCATTTATCATGTCATTTACTAACAGATATTTAGAGGAGAGAGATCTGATATTTAATAATCCACATTTAATGGTTTTAGGTTTTTGTTCAGTACGAGGAGCAGTCCTGACTTTTATTAAGTTATTATGATTAACTCCTCTTGTGATCATTTTTGTTTTATGAAATTTAGTTGGTCGGGGAACAGACACAGTCTCTATAGATATTTGGGAGTTGGAAGGATTCTGCAGACAGACGGGCTCGTACGCTCTGTTGGTCTGCAATAGCTACTGGGGCCTGACTAGCTGGATTATTTTCCATGGTGCCGAGCCGTGCTTCCAATTCCGAGAGCCTCGCCTCCAAAGCTGCAACAACCTCACACTTATTACAAGTACCATCATCACTGAAGGAGGCCGAGGAAAGACTGAAGGAGACGGAGAAGCCATTGCTAAGTGCTAGGCTAGTGAAGCTAAGATCGGTTAAATTTAATGAGCCTTTGCTACTTTTTTATTTCAGAAGATCAGGTGTTTGTGTAAAACACATCTCACGTCCCAAGTGATAGTTCATATGCAGGAAAAACACAAGTTTAAAAAACATAAGAGCAACGATCAATCCTTCAATCCTTCAGCAGAGACGCGAAACAGTGTGAAGAAACAGGAAGTGACTCAATATGCTCACGGCAGGAGAAAGGAGGGAGCGCTGCTGCAGCAAAGGTTGGTGCTGTGTTGCATGCAGCATGAAGTTTGTGTTATCTTTCAAGTCTCTTCTTAACAAACTGCTGGTTCTGAGTTATGAGTTTTATTTGTTATTTTGTGTATTTTCACCATTTCACTGTACAGTGCTTTGTTTGATAGGTGCTTCATAAATCAAGTTATGATCATAGTTTTGCAAACTGAATGAAATAATCCACAGTTTTTTTACAGCGCGATAATGGAGATTTGCAGTAATGAGGTCACCTGATTCTCTGAGGTCTGGCAGACAGATTTGGCCATGATCGACCTTTTACCTCACTTGGTCCGAAGCTTTGAAATACAGACAGGGGGCCAATATTTACTGTCGCCGTGGTGTCTGCCATCATTTATATTTTTTTTTTGGTCTTAAAGACAAAACCCTGTTTTCTTCAGTTCACTTCAGACTCAAATATAAAGTGCTGACCTTTAGTGGAGCAACTTGGTCAGTTTAAAAGCAACTGAACTTGCATCACCTCCTAAGATGTGAACAGTGTCGGTGTTTCTGGGAAAAAAAAAATTTGACTCAACTATTGTCTTTTCTTAGTTCTTATGATCCATCTTTCAAACATACATTTACAGTATGTTGTCAAAATTGTGTACTAGCAAGTTGTTGGGGTGAGATTTGATGATTAAATTGGGAATATATTTGATGTCGACATCAGTGGGAATAAAATAGTTCAAAAATTCAGATTTGCAAACATACACCATGTTGAATTATAGCCCTGATTCTTTGTTGTATGTGTATGAATAGAAGCTGCAGCGTCTGTCTTGTCTACAGATTTACTCTCACGTGCACAAGCTCTGGTGTGTCCGACGTTCACAGGTTTTATGTCAGAGAGTGATTTACATTGTTACATGTTTCATGTGGCCCTGATGTTCCTCACGATCAGAGATGGGATTCAGTGAGATCTGAGAAATCGACTACAGTGTTTTTGTATTGGTCTGATTACAGAGGTGCATCATCTGTCTCTCTGAACACAACTGTCTTTATGACATTTCAAATGTTGCTCTTTACATTTCATTCAATAAATCAGATCAGTGAAAAGATTCAGGCTAATATGTAAAAAAAGTCTCTTCTGTACATGATTGGAAGCAACTTGAGACTGACTCAGCTGGGATGTTTTCAGCGTCTGCAGGTGCCGACAGAATGTCTCTTATCGGTGTTTTACACGACACACATTCAGTCTCTCTCATGCCTGAGAAAAACACACACTTCCTGTTTCCTATCAGAAACAGAGGCAGCAGTCACACCAGCATTGAGACGTGTGCCTGAAAGTTTATGGGAGAAACAAAAATATGATGTAGGTTTCATAAAAATGAGCCAGTCATAGTAACACCGACGTCCTCTGACAGGCCACCAAACGTCAGTACCTTTTAAAACAAAAGTCATCGATGGAATTACACTAGGTATTGAATTATTAAAGGCAGGAGTAATTGTGTATTGTGAAAATTTGTGAGAATCATCAATTCACATATTGGAGATTTGTACAGGATTTTCAAGAAGTAAAAAAGCAATCTCCAAACAAACTCCACTAATTTCTATTGCTTCTTCCTAAAGAAACTAATAATGATTCCATAAACGAGATTTGGTCCAAATGTTTTTCAGTAGTTGAAACCTTGAGGCGTTGCATTTTCCAGCAGGATCAGCTCTGCTGCAGCACATTGATGATTTTATCATCTGCAGCTCGTCTGAAGAAGCCTGCAAGTTAGAAAAGGTTCATCTACCCCAATATTTAGTAAAGAAATTGACATAAAGTCTGTTTACATTACAATTTCCCCACCTAAAGTCACTTCTTTAGGTCATGTGATCACAGCTGAGGACACAACTCTCTCACTAAACTGTATGACTGACAAACAATCCACTGTCATTCCTCTAACCCGGAAACGCATGAGGAGTTTCTTGGGTATGACGTCATACTGAAAACAATCGATTCAAAATGACCAAAAAGGCTCTTTGTCTTATTATCTCATGGAAAATAACTTAGTTTATGGTAAAATAACTTGAGCACCATAAGCAGATTTCACATTAGCGTGACCCAATCCAAACCCACATATTTAAAAATATTTAGTAATTGTTATATCAGTTAAAGTTTGAGGTTTGACATTTACCATCTTATTGAAATGGTATTATTTAGCTCAAGGTGCTAAATTTGTGGCTCATTAAAACATGAAGTTAATTGAAGACAAAAACAATTAAAATTCTATAGATTCTATAGCTATGTCTTAGAATTCTTTTTTTAATTGAATCTAAACATGGAGAGTTTAAGAAATTACACTAACTAATAACTCAGAATAACTCTGACTTAGTTTTAGCAGGAAACCCAATGTGGATGCTGTAGCTTAGTGAGCAACAGGAAGTATTACACACACACACACACACACACACACACACACACACACACACACACTGACAAACACAAAACACAAAAATGTGCAATTCACTGCTATACAACAGTTTTCTACTGCTGATGAAAGAGAATTTTGTGGGGAAAACAGTTATTGCAAATTCCAAAATGATATTTTGGAATGAAATTCTTAGAACAATATTCATTAACTCAGAAATGATGACACATGTAAGTACTGCTGCAACATTACCAGTCGCTAACTGACATTAGCCCCTATTAGTATTATTTAGTACTAATAGTAAAACTTTAACACTTTCTTTTCCATAATTTTCACCTTCTGAAAGTGTGTCTAAATAATCTGGAATAGATTCATGTTAACAACAGCATGTAGTACAGGTGATTATAACAGAGCAGATAAGTGAGCAAAGACACGGTGATCTGCCACTTGACTGTAATTATTGCTAATTAACTGAACATATGACTCAAAATGTTGACTGGATTAACTTTATATTACAACCAACAGCGATTTGTCAAGTCCTTGATGTCCTGGCAGGACAGTACGGCCTTCGACATGTTCCTTGTTTGAAGAATCACGTTTTACTGTCATTCCTAATAAAACTGTCCCTGATGGAAGTGTCACCAGAGCCTTAGAGGGTCTCAGGTCCCTCAGAGAAGAGCTTTCACAAAATGTTGGTATTAATACTGGTTGGATTAACTGGATTGGCCAGGTATTTCATAAATGAAAGCTGTTATACTATCTTTACTTGCTGTGCTTACAATTCTTGCATTTTGTGAATGTGTAAGTAGCCACAGAAAGTGCTATGAGCCGATGATGATCTATACACAGAGTCTAGTGAAGACCCCTATGTTTAAGTATGCTCACAGTACCTGCTAATCTATGCTGAGCTCTACAACTCAGTGATGTCTGTGTCATGCAAAAAAAGCAGTGCCTGAATTTCTAATACAACATTATGACGATGTGTATAAAATCTCTGTGAATTTATACATCTGATGACCCCTGTTACATGAAACATCTGTTAGGTGTTGGGAGCCTGATGGTGGGAATGTTCTGCCCAGCAGCAGACGGGTATAAAACATGTTTGTGGTGTGTCAGACTTTAGAACGGTACAAGACAGAGCACGGAACTCTGTCTGTGAACTTCTCTCTTGCAAGATAATAAAACCCTTCAAAGACATCCTGGATGGAAGATTCTTTACTGACTACACTCGAGGTGTCTGGAACCAGTAGTTGTGAATATATTTGTGTGACAGGCTGTCAGCCACTTCAGGGATGAAGTGTAGGCTGGTACCGGAAGATGGAAGGTATGTTATATATATGTTCAGATAATATATTACTGAGTATAAATCACGAGAAGTTGGTTTTTAAGGAATGAGGTAAGAAACATATCTTCAACATTATTATTTATTGATTAAAATAAATACCGTATTTTCTGAACTATAGAGCACACCTAAATTTAAGCCGCACCCGGTAAAATTTAAAAGAAATATATATTTTGTCACATATAAACCGCATCGGACTATAAGCCGCCAATATCCAGGCTGAGAAATAAGATATTTACATAGAAAGATTTTGTACCATAAGTGTTTATTCATACACCTGAACCTGAATGGTGCCTGTAACACGGCAGTAAAAGTGCTGATGTTTGCTGTTGTGCGTCTTCGGTTGCATGCGCTAAGAATAAAAACTGGCGCTTTTTTGTTTGCACTGACTTCCATCTACAGCGCCCATCTGAGGGCTGCAGAAAAATTCATAGAAAAGCCGCATCTCTGTAAAAGCCGCATGGTTCAAAACGTCGGAAAAAAGTAGTAGCTTATAGTCCAGAATTTACGGTATAGACTTTTACACATAAAGATTTTATGTCATGAACTGCATTTATTCACCAGAATAAACTAATATCTGCAGAGTTTGAACGTTTAACACACAATAACAGGCTTAAAGTGTGTTTACAAGTTCAGAGAAGATTCAGCATAACTAGTTTGAGCAGTAAACAAGGTTGGTGCGGTTGAAGTCCCTCGAGAGAAGGTTTCTGAGTACGATACCCAGGACTTTGGAGTTGGAAGCAGCCACCAAGGTGGGATTCATATTCTTGGAGAAAACGCGACTGCAGAGAGGAGACAGTCAGAGTCAGTGAGTTTTCTGAATTCTGATGATGGTGTTTTGATCATAAATAGATTACAGGGCTGTTAAAATCGCTACCTCACAGTAAATATTCAAACTTTCATCGCCACAATACAGAGCTGATAAATTTATACTGACTTGTGATAGTGCATGATCGAGTTGTAGTCATAAGGAGTTGCCTCGTTTAGAGTGTTGACCTTATTAAAGTTGTTTTCCATACCTGCAGAAGAAGAAAGAGCACAACAGTATTTTCATCATAATGTACAAAGTGTTAATAATTAAGTTCAGTCATTATGATGCACCACTGCCTCTCTGTGCTAAAAATTGTTTGGTTATGGATATTTGACACTGCTACATTTAAGGATCATGTTAAACAAGGGTCTTTATCAATGCATCATATTTTACAGGCTGATATTTGAAACAATCAGCCGACACTGATAAAATGTTCAGAATTAAAAGTTGATCTTTTTTGCGGTGGAGGCATAATGCTGATTAAAATCTATATGTGGAGAATAATCATCATCATTCAGAATTAGAAATAAAGTCGGTTGGTGCAGCAGCACATGAAGACGTTGGTTTTTCCTGTCAGGGCTTAATTCTGCTGTATCATCTGATCATAAAGAGCTGAAATAATGAATAAATAAAGACTTTATCATGATGCAACAAGCTGTGAGGAAACAGTTTTGGTGCCAAGATCTCTGCAGCCTACCAGTGAGGACGTTGTGCAGCAGGACCTGGACGTACTGGTCCCTGTCGGAGCGACGGTGCTCGTGGTGAAAGCCCAGGACGTGGAGCAGCTCGTGTTGGACTATTCCAAAGTGAATACAGTCGTTACTGTTCAGAGACACGGTCTGAGCGTTGCCCTGGCGACCCACGAACGAATAGCAGCTGCATGTTGGAGAACACAGGAGAATGGTTTGTTCGACAGCATCCTTCCACCTCGCTGCTCTCTGCCACTGCAGGAACTGAGCCCTGACCTGGAGCCGTCCATAGATCTCGGCTGTGTTACATACCCATCCAGAGACTGTATGTGGATGTAGTCTGTCTCAGTGGTGCGGGGGATGAAGCGAACACATCCGGAGCTGGAGATGGAGTTCATGGCACTTGTGATGACACCGCGATGCTCCGAGGCTGAAGGTGGAAACACACAGAGGGAAAAAACTGTCAAATGAACCGAGAACGACATCACCGTGAGGAAAAACGTTCATTCACAAAATGAGATGATTCAAAAGAAACATGATTACAATAAGTTTCTATTAAACGTGGACTTGTGTCTTACCTCCATCAGAAAGAAGAAAAGCTACAAAATGCACGATACTGTAACTTCATGAATTCATAAAGTCTTTATAAAATGCACATCTGCAGATCTCTGGCTTCTTTCTCCTCTTTCTTTTTCCCTGTCTGTTGTTACTAAACATGTTCATGGTGAAGATGTTTTATTTCTGTGTCACTTTAAAAAGGATTAAGTTGGTAACACATTCAATGGAAAAATACTGGGAGCAGCATTTTTCTATAATGAATAAACAAAGTGACGATAACGACAAAATCACTGGTGCGTTCGTCTGTCTCTGAACTTTATGACAGAACATGTCAGACAGTGAAATATTAGCTGTGAAGTTGGACATAAACCAAACAGCATCAGACACAGTCTACAGGGGGACGGATGGAGGTTCTTACAGTAGCTGTTAGAAATGACATAGGGAACGTAGACGTTGCCGTCAGAGGATTTAGGCCATTTACATCCATCCTGGACACAGGAGTCTGTGTCACTGCTGTTGGACACAGCGATGTCTCCTTGTATCTGGACACCACCTTGGACAGGGTCTGCAGAGACAATGTGCAAACAGTCATGACACAAACACTGGCCCTGGGTGGAAACTGTTGGTCAGTTTCCAAACACAGACTATGATTATATATCAAATCCAAAGTGTGAGACATTTGATATTTTCACATCACTGAGGTGAAGGTTTGACCACAAATTGGTAAAATAATGTGTCAAGTTCAAACTACATCGTCTCAACAAATCAAATCTTCTCCCTCTTTTGTTGTTACAACAGGAACATTTGACTTTCAGCTTAAGAAAAGAATCAGTATTAGAGCCGAAATATATGAAGCCTTCATTAGAAAAACCCTAAATCAACATGAGAATGACGATGGATGTTCCTCACTGAGATTTCTGTTGGCTCTCTCCAGCAGCTCGGAGACGCTCAGCTCGTTATTGTCTCCACTTTGTCTCTTCACAACCTGCAGACAGACAAGAGACAGAGTTTCTGCTGGTGTCCAACATCCAGGGAGGAGAAAACGTCCCCGTGAAGCCGACGGAGGTTTTTATAAGGCAGATAGTGAAAATGTGCTTTAAAGGTTTAAGTGCATGTAAATGAGTCTGAAATGACTTTGGTAAAGTCCGTGTCATGAGGACGATGGTGCGACACGACTAAAAGCTCCAAACTAAACAATGTTTAGTCCTGTTGCTGTAGATGAATGAAGACCTGAGTGCTGACCCCAGCTGTGGGACTTACCCGGCCTCGGTCCAGGCTGAGACTGCGAGCAGGACCAGGAGACCCAGGATGCACTTCATTGCTGCCATGGTACTGAAACAGGAAACAGGTCCGACTGAAACATGCAGCAGCATCAGTTTCAGCAGCTTCTGCAGCAGACAGTGATATTCACTCACCTTTACCTCTGGACTCAAACTGTGAGCAAATGGTTTTGGTGCCCAGATGAAGTTCTGCAGTGGGGACTGGTGGTGGCTGAGTGTGTTTTATACTTTGTTCTGCTAATAGTCCGACCTTTGGTTGGAGGTGGCAGCCCCACAAGCTCTCGCCCCTCCACCAACTGATTCCTGGAAGTTCATTTAGTTCAAGAGGTGACGAAATCTGAATTGCATAATTTCTGTTTTTTTTTCTGTCTGTTGTTAAACATGTTAATTGTGAAGATGTTTTATTTTCGATGTTACTTCAAAAGAATCTACTTTTTAAAACATTATTGATAAAACATCAAAAGAGAAAAAATAATCACTGGGAGCAACATTTTCCTAAATAGTGAAAATACTGGAAAAACTGATGAAGAACAACAGCACAATCAATAGGACAATAGTTTGTGACAAAATTAGTTAAAGTCGAACTTTGAACAAACCTAAACAAACATCAGGCCAATTTGGGCAAAACGTTTTTGTAATAAATTTGACGAAATAAAAACTTTGTTGAACTATTTTCTGGTAAATAACCTCTATAGTTGATTTCAAAATTCTACTAGAAATCTTTTTCAGTGTCTGAATTTTGAGCATCACATCACTAAATTAGTTCAGCCGTGATTTGATCATATTAGGATTATTGTAAAAGTCTGAACTATGTTCAAATGAATGATGCTGAGATTATTATTCATGCTTTTATCTCCTCACGTCTTGATTATTGCAACAGCCTATTTTCCTCACTTTACCCAGAAAAACTTGAAACTAAAACTTCTGACTAGAACTGGGAAGTTCAGCCACATTACTCTTGCTTCCGCACTTCCGGGTAAAGACAGTCTTCATTGCTTTTAAATCTTGGCGTGGGTTTTAAATTGTGGGTTTGCGAGCTATACCATGGAGATCGCCTGTTCAGAATTACTGCCTTCTTTTTCAGAGGGGCAACACTATCAAGTATGGAACGTAAAGATGCTGCATAATTATCAGTCAGGTAATCAACTTTTACAGGAGTACAGTTAATGAGGCTACTCTCAGTTATATCGGTACATGTTGAAGTAAATGATGAAGGGATCATTTCCTTAAATTTGTTCACAGTGTTTTCAGATAAACACCTACTGAAGCAAAACTTCTTTCTAGCTGCTGTATAATCCATTAAATTAATTTCAAATGTTATTAGAAAATGTTCAGATGTTCAGCATCTACATGAATGTTAAAGTCGCCACCATGACTTTATCTGCACTAAGTCGGCTAGAAAATCTGAGAATTCAGTCAAAAATTCTGAATAAGGGACTGGAGGACGATACACGATAACAAATAGAAGTGGATTTTGAGTTTTCCAAATTCGAAAACTGTGAAAGTCTCAGAGTAAGACTCTCAAATGAGTTATAACTATGTTTAGGTCCAGGGTTTATTGGTAAGTTTGAGTGATGGTTTGCTGCTCATCCTCCACCTCGGCCTGAGCTTCTAGGAACATGATAGTTAATATGACTTGGGGGGGTCGACTCATTTAAACTCACATATTCTTGCTGCTGCAACCAGGTTTCAGTAAGACAAAATAAATTGAATTGATGATCGTTTATCATGTCATTTACTAACAGAGATTTAGAGGAGAGAGATCTGACATTTAATAATCCACATTAAATGGTTTTAGGTTTTTGTTCAGTAAGAGGAGCAGTCCTGATTTTTATTAAGTTATCATGATTAACTCCTCTTGTGATCATTTTTGTTATGTGAAATTTAGTTGGTCGGGGAACAGACACAGTCTCTATAGATATTTGGGAGTTTTGGAGGGTTGACGGCGGGAAGGATTCTGCAGACAGACGTGCTCGTACTGTCAGGGGTGTGAGGGTGAATTAGAAGACCCAAAAGGACAACAACGAGAGGGAGTACAAAAGAACGTGAAACTTCATTTGTAATGAACAAAAGGGGACAGAACAATGACATAAATCTGGCAGTGAGCTGTGGTGAAGGGCAGGTACAATAGTTAGGGGGTCACAGGTGAAAACAATCAAGGTGAGTGATGAGTTGTGGCAATGTTAAAGTAGCTATGGTGTGGAAACAGGAAGTGGGGAAAAAGGCAACAAAATGAAAGTCCAGGTCAGGAAGTGGAAGTGAGGGGCTGAATCATGACACGTACGCTCGGTTGGTCTGCAATAGATACCGAGGCCTGACTAGCTGGATTAATTTCCATGGTGCCGAGCCGTGCTTCCAATTCCGAGAGCCTCGCCTCCAAAGCTGCAACAACCTCACACTTATTACAAGTACCATCATCACTGAAGGAGGCCGAGGAAAGACTGACCCGGAACAGTGTGAAGAAACAGGAAGTGACATGATATGCTCACGGCAGGAGAAAGGAGGGAGCGCTGCTGCAGCAAAGGTTGGTGCTGTGTTGCATGCAGCATGAAGTTTGTGTTATCTTTCAAGTCTCTTCTTAACAAACTGCTGTTTCTGAGTTATTGTATTTTCACCATTTCACTGTACAGTGCTTTGTTTGATAGGTGCTTCATAAATTAAGTTATGATCATATTTTTCCAAACCGAATTAAATAATCCACAGTTTTTTCCAGCGCGATAATGGAGATTTGCAGTAATGAGGTCACCTGATTCTCTGAGGTCTGGCAGACAGATTTGGCCCTGATCGACCTTTTACCCCACTTGGTCCAAAGCTTTGAAATACAGACAGGGGGCCAATATTTACTGTCGTCGTGGGGTCTGCCATCATTTATATTTTTTTTTTGGTCTTAAAGACAAAACCCTGTTTTCTTCAGTTCACTTCAGACTCAAATATAAAGTGATGACCTTTAGTCCATCGCTGAGGTGAAAGTTCAGGTTGAGAGGTGCAAGCTACACCTCATTCCTGCTCCTGTTGGGACACTGGGATCATGTTAGACCAGTTCACAAATCACATCCCTGATAATAAGTCAATATGCAGACTACACCTGAGCTAATAAACTGTATCTGTGGGTCCAGCCCAGTCAGCGTCAACTGTCTAATCACATGGATTTGTCTCCAAATCTACACAGGAAAACACACTAGTGAACCTCACATGTCCCACAAGCTCATGTCTTTTGTATTGGCCTTAAAGACTGAAACACGACTTTGAAATCAATGAAAATCTTTGCTTATTGTCCACTGCTTCCATCTGTCCTTAGCAAACAGCAGCTAACATTAGCTGATTCCAAGTGTCTCCAAGTCTCGTCAGCTAAAACATTGACTGAATAAACAGACTCAGGACAGAACGACGGCAGCGACTGAAAACAGATAATGAATTGGACGGGAACAGGAAAGAACAGGACGTAGTGTGATGTGAGGGGATCAGACAAAATCGATGGGACGGTTGATACTGGGAGAGAGTTAAAAGACACGCCGATGTCCTCCGGGCGTCCTTCCGTCTCCTCACACAAACATTTCTGTGTAGAGAAAAGGTGATTCTAAGCCTCAAAAGGAAAAATGCAACAAACGCACAGAAACACAAGTGGTGAGATGATGCAGACGACACAAAATTAAAGACTGTAACCAGGAGACGAGCAGCCAACACCTCACCGTCTCTGAACATGGTCATAAAGTCTGTCTCCTATTGATGCTGCCTTTCATACAAGGGGACAGTCGAGGCTGAAACGATGATGCTGCTGCTCAGATGTGATCACTGTGGCAGGATACGACTTGTGAAAGTTGACAGAATATCCCAGCTCACACACGTTCACCTAGAACAGTCACCAGTCTATGACAGAGCAGATTCATACTCGTGTGTGAATATGGAGCTTCCTGTTCACCTTTGTACCATGGGAGCACGTGAAGATCATCAGCACAGACCCAGAGAGAACATGGAAACTCAGAAGTCGCCCTTGTAAAACGCTGTCGGGCTTTTTTCTGATGAAGTTGAATGTGTGTGTGATCCGTTAGCTCCTGTTGTCTGACATCTATGAAACAACAGCGTGTCAACACAACGTCCTACGATATGTTTGCATTAAAGATAT
Organism: Channa striata; assembly: GCA_033026295.1. NCBI lineage: Eukaryota > Metazoa > Chordata > Actinopteri > Anabantiformes > Channidae > Channa > Channa striata. The sequence goes on along the minus strand of CM065176.1, from coordinate 25,132,520 downwards.
TTGTGTTCTGTCCAGACACTATCACAACACTTTAAGAGAATGAGAACTTTGAGTGACATTAAATCTGTGTTTCATACTCTCAGTATCAGCCGACGAAGCTCAATATCATTTTGGTAAATGTTATAATGTTATGATGCGACGTTATCGCAGGTTATCGGTCAGGGGATGTGGGCACAGTTATTTGCTCTGCTATAGTGTGATGTCATTTCATATTCACTATATTCAGGTAGGAAATGAGGGGAAACAGAGAGAGGTATGATCTAAAAACCAGCTTTGTCCACCGGGGTAAATCACTGCACAACACTGATCGAAAACGTCAGTTTCACTCTGTGGAAGAAAAGGATGTTTTGAGACAGAAAAACAGGAACATTACATGCTGTCGTCATAGAAACAAACAACATCTGTATCATCTATTCTCAATAGTTTGACATTATTAGTATGGCCACTAATCATTTCTTAAACGTGATTATTCTGAAGTGACAAGCTTTTCAAAACCCTTTCTGGCCAGTGAGAGTGAGATTTCTTTCATCCTTCTCTTCAAACATATAGAACATCTGCTACACGTCAGAGTATCAACCAATTTTATAACAAACATAATTAATTAAAAAGGTTCCAATGACGGGAGAAGATGTTAGAGAGCAAAAACACGTTTCATGGAAACACAAATTGGTTTAGATCAACATTCTGAGAGGTTCCCATTCGACATTCTACTAACTAAACAAAATCTTTAGTTATTAGTATGTCCAATAAAAAATGTGATTTACTCTTTAAGTGTCTTTTTTGGAAAAATCTGTTTGTGTTAAATTTTTTCTTTTTCTGTTTGTGAGTCTTGAGTCAGAAAACATAGATGTGCATAATACAACGGTATTGATGTCATTTAAGAAAATAATTACATGTATTTCAAAACTGCTTAATCTTGCATGTGTTTTGTTCAAACTTTGCATCGTTTTAAAGTATCCTAAGTAACATATTTGATATAATGATTGATAAAAATTTTATTTTAGCTAATTTTACCACAGCTAAACTTAAACTACAACAACTAAAAAAATGTGGAATACCAAGTAAAAAATTACTCAAAATCCTGCTTTGATGCCTCATTTTAATCCCTGAAACCAAAGTGAGTCTCCTGCTGCCACGGTCCAGCAGTAATTCTTGAGTCTTGCCGTGATTTTAGCTTCACTAAAACTGGCTACAAAAGGACTCAACTCCCAATACACACGGAAATGCAGCATGAACACGTCCGTGTCTATAAAGACTTTCATTCAAAACGTACGTTTGTTTTTAGATGCAGATGCTGCAGATCTAAAGCTCTGCCTCTCTAAAATGCTCCTTTTATATCAATTAACCTAATTAATTTCCAAATGATCCCCATTTGTTTGTGATTTGCAGCAACTACTTTTCCAGCCTTTGTTGCCCCTCATCCAACATTTTTGAGATGTGTTGCTGCAAATCAAATTCAAAATGAGCTAATATTTTCCATGACGGGGTGAAATGTCTCAGTTTCAAGGTCTGATGTTGTTTATGTTCCATTGTGAAGAACATGTGGGTTTCAAATCATTGCATGTTTTTCTTATCCGTGAGTTTGCAAAAGGTTAAAGCAAAATTCTTCATGGACGTTTCTGATGATGCAAAACAATTGGCAAAATCTCAACAAATTAATTGTCAGAGAGGACGTCAGTAAAAAACATTCTAATGATCTAAAAATCAACAATACATTAGTAAGAAATTTGATTATGTAACCTAGTGAGTTTGATGATTTTATTCTCCTGAACTCTGTTCGTGTCAATCTGATAAATAACTATTTAAATAAAGGTCACCCCCTCCCCCCCCCTGCATTCTATGCAGTTTGGTTTCAGTGAAAACCATTCGACTTAGTCGGCAAACTGTCTGTTCATAGAAAAGGTTAAATGGATGTTGGACACATTTAATTCCCACTTTATTGATAAGATCATATCCAGCCCCTAGGAAACAATGTGTGTGTGTATTGGCAGTGTCAAATCCTCTTTTGTATCCCTTGGTGAAGCTCAAGGTTTTCTTAGTCCGTTGTTATTTTCCTGGCATATTAATGAGCTTCCCAATGCATGTGTTAACGTTGATTTCCAGACGGCCCAGATCATTCAAGAGGCGTCCTCCATCGTGACTCCTGCAATGTTCCTGTTAATGAACAACTTCTATTTTATTCCCCAAAAATTGTTTGTACGATGTTCACAAAACAACAAACTGATGTAAAACACACTGGTGTCTTTTTGTGAGGAGAGGAAGTAGAATTTGTAAATCATTTCAATTTCCTTGGCTTGACACTGGATTCTACAAGTTTCAAGAGCCACGTCAAAAGGGATTTTCAATCAGTGAAATTCAATCTAGAAAACTCAACAGATCAAGTCATTTAGAACATTTGACGAACTTTACAAGAAAATCTTAAGTCACCATTGTAATATTTTAATTTAATGTAATTTATTGAGTTTTGAGAATTTTAGGGCTTTTTCCAAATATTTGTTTGTTCATTTATTTTTAACTTTTTATTTGTACCTTAATTTCTCTGTGTCTTGTTACCTGCCTACGGATGCAAATTAGAGTTGTACCCTTGATCTGACATGTTTTCATCTGCAGTTGTATTAAAATAGATATTCATCAACGTGCATCGTCTCTGTCAAAGAAACTAAACATTTGTAACATAGATTATTCATCCCTATTTAAATAACGACTCACCTGTTTAAAATGGCTCATTCTTTATGTCAGACTGTCACTTTAACTAACTAACATTATCAGGCAATTTATTTATAATTTTTTAAAACAAGTGATTACAGACAGAGCAGCTACTTTCTTCTCTAGATTCTTTTTACCCAATCAGGATGAAGGTCAATGCTGAATCATGACGATATCCCCAGTGAGTTTTGCCCAGAGGAAATGGGACGGCCTCAGTATGAAGTGGTTTCCTTGAACATACACATATAACAAATCACATGTGATAAAACTAAACACATGCTGGTACAGACTATGACCTGGATCCTCACCCTCTAAATTATCTTATGCACAGCTCTAACACTGAAATCAGCTCTTTTCAGTGGTTCCTAATTTTATGCATTATATAAATGATATAGTCACATTTCCCTGACTATTGACGGGCGTTTACACACATAAAACTAACGTCTTGAGTGAACCAACAGGTTAATATCTCGACTGTTCGTATAAACACTACAAACATGCTTAAGCAAACCCGACATAACATTAAATATGACACAGGTCACACAGCAATGACTTAATACCCGATTTTCATACCTGAAAAGTGAGAAAGTTAATAAAAGATGTGGCGCACAGACTTCAGTCTCTGGCATCTTTATGTGGAATGAAGTTACATTGGTGGGAGTTCCCCCTTCTGCCTGATTCCAGATACAGCAAATCTACCACAGACCAAATCCACCACTTTACCACTATTACTGACACATAGTACTGAAGCTATTCAGTGATTATTTTATCTGCTGACCTGGATGTCTCTACAGAAGTTTAATATTATTACATCTCTCCTAATTATTACTTATTTTATCTATATTATGGTTAAATCAATATATGCTATTTCAACCTATCACATAGCTTCTTATTCACCCATTCAAAAGTGCTTCATCTGACCCCACAGGAGCAACTTGAGGTTCATTGTCTTGCGCAAGGACAACATGTTCTGGAACCATCTGGAACCACTGGAACAATCAAACCACTAACCCTGTGGACGGTGGACAACCAACTGAGCCGCCCATGTTTGAGGAGGCTTGCATATAATGTAGATCAGCCACTCTCCCTTTGCCAAAGCTTCCAACACATCATCATGTTTCCATCTTCTTGTCTGATGGTGTTAGACAGGCATCTCATCTTTTCATGAGTTTTGCTTCTGACACATTTTCTTTGCTTGGGTCCAAACACCTTCAATATTCCACAAGACTTTGTTTCAGTCACCTAAAGTCCAGGTTTGGGCATCTTGGCCTAGTGTCACATTTTCTTTCAGTTTGCAACCTTAGTAGGTTTTGTCTTGGCAAGACTGTGTGATCAGTATGGAGTGGCATCCAATCTTTCATTGCCAAAGCATCTCAAATTATCACATTTCCACCTCCATGGTTTACTGTTGGTGTTCAATTCAACTCAGTTAAACTTTATTTATAGTGTCGTGCAGCCACCTGAGCTCGTTTCAGGAGCTCTGTGTCTCTTCGTTTGGATCCAAACACCTCAAACTTTAACTTACCATTCCTCCATTCATCTAAGTCCACTATTTGTGCATCTTGACCAACTGTAAGCTTTTCTTAGGATTTGAACACATTAGTAGGTTTTTGTTCTGGTAACTGCCCATGAAGCCAGCAGACTCCTGTCAGTGTCTGTACACACTGGTCATTCAGGCCAGGGTGAGAAAAAGGCCCAATCTGAAGGATATAACTGGGTTCGACGACAAGCTGCTCGGACAAGTAGCCAAACGTTTCTAACCAAGACGAAAAGGGTCTTGTTTCTTGGTACTGAAACCTGTTTGTTTCCATGCTTACTGAGCTCAGAGAGAGAAGTGAAACACTAAAGACCAACAGAACCAGCAGCCTCCTCTGCTGCAACCAACAGGCTAGAGTTTCTTTTCTCTTTGTATCAACTTTCTTCATGTTGTCTCTGTCTCCTCCTCCAGTGGGTCCAGTCGTCCCCATCCTGACTGTGCCGCCCCCCTTCCAGTGAGGAACTTCAGCAAGGGAAGGTCACGCTCATGTGTCTGGCCAACGAATGCTTCCCCTCAGACTGGGCTCTGTCCTGGAAGGTGGACGGCAGCAGCAGCAGCAATTGGGAGGAGACCAGGAGCCATGGGGTGCTGGAGAAAGGTGGACACCGCAGCTGGAGCAGCAGCCTGAGGATCCCTGCAGACCAGTGGAAGAAGTTGTGCTCTGTGACCAGTGAGGCACAGTCAGGACTCTCAGAGTCCACTCTCACAGATCCTGAGGACAGACCAGTGTTCCCAGTTTTCACATGACTCACTGGGACTTTACTACTGGTTTACTCTGCCCCTGCTCTCTCTGCAACAGTGTCTTCACATTCTTTCAATAGGAATATTTACCAGTTTTTGTTAGTTTAATTTCTGTGCTTGCTGATAATAAAGACGTGTCTATCAAATCAGTCCTCGTGTTTATTCAAAGTGTCGTCATCTTGCTAATTGGGACTAAAATATTATTTTATCCAATGTGACTTTAGAGAGTTTGAAACTAATTAAATATCATCATTTGTTTATTAACAAGTGAATATTAGAATTGATGAGCGTCTTTATACTTTAAACCTTTCAAATAGTCGAGTTGAACTAAATCTAATCTGAACAGATGTGGCTGAGGACTCGACTGTTGTCACACGTTTAAGGGAATTTAAAGTTGTGTCTCTTCTTAACAAAGTGACTCTGCTGGTTTTAGAAACGTCCAGGTTCTATAATGAACCTGTCGGGAAAATCAGAGGAAACTTTTTTGTATCATATGAATTGGGATAATTCTCAGTTTGTCAGTGTTTCTTATACAAGTTATCTGGATACATGGCATTTGTTGAACTGCAGAATGAAGCTGAAAAATTACTGAAAAATAATAAGAAAAGATGGAAATCGGCCCTTTATTGACCCACTTGATTTACAATGAAATTATTCTACTGTAACTCACATTTGAGCTGCAGACGTCAGTGTCTCTCTTGCTAAGAGTCTCACCCTGAACGAGGAGCCCCAGGGTGGACGGCAGCAGACTCAGAGACATCGTCATTGTGCTGCCTGGACAGACCCTGATCAACAATGGTGTCTTAACAGCCGAGAGACAGAGACAGTGTTTGTGTCTTTATTAAAGGACATTTCAACATATTTCCGTCCTAAATCTTCATTCTTTCTGGATGTACATTATTCCCGTGTCCTCCAACATTAGAAAGAACCACAGAAAAACTGACATTACAATTGAAGAAACACTAGAGCCTGTGATGTCTTAATGACTATATATACGAGTGTAAATGATCACAGGGACACAGTGAGATCTGATCTGGGAGGAACCACAACCATCACATGTCAGACCAGTCCTGCTGTAAACCAGCATGTTTCACACCATGTATTATACTGGTACCAGCAGAAAGACGGAGAAGCTCCCAAGTGCATCAGGGATCCCAGATCATTTTCCCACATGTGTTTATCTAATTCATAAAAACAGGTTGTAGTTGTATATTTCCAGGTTGAGAATAATTTTCTGAGAAAATAAACATTCAGTCTAAATCTTTCTCTGACTTATAAACACAAATGAACAGGTCCCACACAACATCATAATGTAGTTATGAACAATGACACAACTCTGCTCCACACTGAACACACAAGTCCAGCCTCCACATCAGACGGATCATTATTCTCCTACTTATACAGGAGGCAGGATCACAGTCTTTATATTCTGCACATTGTTTTCATCTTTCTTTGCTGTTAGTGCTCAAGTTATGTAGAAATGTGCAAATATTATAAAACATTACAACAATGACATCTCTCATGTTCCCATTAGTAAAGTACAAACACTCCACACGTTTTCTTCATCACCAACACAAACCTGACACCAACCTGATTTAGTGGCAGTAACGAAAGAAACATCCAGATGTTCGTCTAAAGTCAAAGTGTCAGTGGTGCAGAGTGTGTGTGATGGTGAACAGAGGGAACTTTGGTTTCAGCAGCTGATCTTCAGTCAGCAGAGTTTCTGTCCACAGGAGACACTGTCACACCTTCACACTGCACAGAGACACTGAACCAGACCAGATCCAGAACCCAGGATACAGAGGTTCAGTGAATGTGGTGTTGAAGGTGTGGAGGTGGATCAGTTTGTCAGAGGAGACACTGTAGAAGGACAGAGAGCCAGCAGGACAGTCCACATACACTGATACTCTGTGAGAGACAGAGGACGAGGAGGAGACGGGAGTTACACTGTTATTGTGCCGGACAGAGTAACAACCACCATCATCAGAACATCTCAGACTCCAGGACTGATTGTTCCCTCCAAACCAATACTCATCACTGGTTCCTCTCCTCCTGATTCCTCTGTAACTCACTGATATAAAAATTGTTCCTCCCCACTCGACCTCCCAGTAACAGCGACCAGTCAGACCATTTCTACACATCAGCTGAGGACAGAACTCAAATCTGTCTGGATGATCACGATATGACTGAACCTCCTCCACACGTGTCACCTTCCTGTTGTTGTCAGACAGTTGTAGGTTTCTGTTCACTGTGTTTGGGTCCAGTTCCAGTTCACAGGCATCTGATGGACAGAACAAGACACAAACAGCTGCAGTTTATCATCTGCTGGTTTATCAGCAACTTTACTGACAATTACTGAAAGTCAATCATTCCAACTTCCATTTCAGATTCAACTGGGAATAATTTCAAGTGAAATGGAGATTGATTCAGATTCATCTTTGAAGACTGTTGCAAACTTTTTAATGATGTCTGTATCAGTGTTATAAATAATAGATTTATTGATGCACGTCTAGACTGAATATTTGAAATAATAAATCACCTTTTTGACAGTTTTAAGCTACAAACTGACAAATGATTCATGGCAGAGCTGCTGTATTAGATTGTACAGGTGTACCTAATAAAGTGGCAGCAGCTGCAGCCTCCCTCCTCAGTCTGACACATACTGCTGCAGTGCACATGCAGCCCTGCCCCCCCTCCATCAGGAACCAGGTTCCTCAGAGAAACCATATGTTGTCATCAGGTTCATACGCATTAAAGAAACCTGGTTCCTGGACATCCACATATACATGCTCCACACTAGAAGAAACTCACCGAGATGTTGTTCGGTTTAACACAAAGAACCTTTGACTTTACTGACATTACTTAATTTTTCAAAGCCTAATGTAAAAAAAAACTGGCATTTCTTTAATATCATAAAGACGCTGAGGAGAATTGAGTTACAATAACAATAAAACACTAACCATCGTTTCCCCTGATTTTTCAGACTCGGTGGAAAGAGGATAATAGAGGTTTTGTGCACAAACAAAAAATGTTTGGTTAATTATGTCTCATGCAGCAGCTTTGGTTGGAGAATCCTGTGTAAAGTACAATTAAAACAATGTGTGTATTAATAAAATGTTTCTATTGCTCACAAATAATTTGTGCTGTATGTCTCACTGGGAGCATCAGTTAAAGCCTCTGAGATGTTCATGCAAAACCTCTATTATCCTCCTGCCAACGTAGCTGAAAGATCTTCTAGGGGAAACACTGAGATGGTTCTGTTTCATTAGTTTGCACATCAATCCTTGTGTCTGCTTCAGCGTCTGTAGACCTGTCAGGGAAAAGAACGGCGACAAACAAGTGCCGTTTTCCCATCGAGCCTCATCCACAAAGTTCTCTACTATTGTCAGAGCAGCTTCATTCCACACAACCACTGAGCAGGACTGTGGATATTTATAGTGAGTGTTTAATGAATTCAGCAGATGGAGCTGGAAAGCAGCAGATCTCAGTCAGCATTATTAAAGCTCCCAAAGATGATCAGGGATTTAGTTTATTGGCTTGTTCTGGAAACGGACTTGACAAAGTTCTTCACAGTAAAGAACTAATTGAGCCTCTAATTGAAAGAAGAAGGATCCAATGATCCACACTAAAGTTAATAAATAAACCTTTGATTGGTTATTTACAGATCAATGAAATCAGTGAAATTGGCAGCAACACAAACAATGTCTCATAATAATCATGTGAAAGACACAATTTAAGAAAACGATCGTTCCATGAATCTTTATGTTGATGTTATTACTATCTACAGAAATAATTTTCCATGTATGTACATGTAATGTCTGTTCTATTCATTTAGGTCTTTAAGGTTTTTAACATTCTTTCTAATTATAGTCATTTTTAGCCAAACTAAAATGGACCAACACATCAGTCTTTGGACTAACTGCTTTATGATACTTACTGCTTGACAAACAGTCAAATACTGACAATTGTCAGGAATGGGTTAAAATGCTTCAGGCAAACCTGCAGAAACAGCTAATGATGGAAAGCAGCTATCAGCACACAAAGTACCCGGCCACCTCTCCTTACTGGGCTTAACATGGTGGAGTTGGAACCAAATTTCTAGCTGTAAGTGTTTAGCAGCAGTAATGCGAACAAAAAATGCACAAATGAAGAAGAAGAAATAGTGGAAACAGCTTTCAGCGATCACACTCATTAGTAAAACACTGATACAGTAAATCACCTACAAACCAGATGTTTCTCATGTTCCTCATGACAGTCAGTGTCAGTGTCAGTGCTCTCACACAGACGACCCAAACATTCATGTGTTGGTTGGTTCAGTTAAACCTCCTTCATTTATAGAACAAATGAACTGCAGCAAATCAGCCAGCAGATAAAAACTCACCTCTTCAGCCTTTGACTGAATCAACTTGGTCGGAATGTGGCTAATAAGATTCTGTCGACCACAGACTCTGCTACAAGACACCTCAGAGCCTGTTTTTACTAAGGATGGACTCATGTCCAACGTTTGCTGCTTTGCACCTTCCTGCTCCACAGACACAGTCATTTCTGGACTCCAAAGTTCAGAACTTCAGGGTGGGACTTGCAATAAGGGGATGTGGCCCTGAGACCAGATTATGCTGCTTCTCGCGATGCCTGGATAAATGTGAGCACAAACGCCACTAGATGCCAAATATACGATAAAATAAGTAATTATGCCGAGGGTTAAACTAGACAGACCTGTGAGTAAGAAGATTCTAAGACATGAGATCTGTGTCCTTAAGGAGTGAGACAATCAGGCTTAAGAACAAACATTTTTCTAACCAAACCAAGAAGAACCAAGTTATTAATATATGACTAAGTTTGAGACATTATTTGAAGGCTTTGTTTAATCCAGTAAACAGTTTTTGAACATTAATTTTGTTAAGTTCACCGTGAAAAAACTGAGGGGCTCTTGAACGCAGCTTAGTTAGTTGTGTTCAATCAGTCAAACCAAAGGTCACAGTGAGAAACACAGTTCACTTTGTGTCTGCTCCACTGCTAATAAAATAAAATGTATTTATTACTTTTGTTGGATCACTGTGTTCAGACCTTTTTCACACTTCCACATTCCTAAACCTGAAGAAGCCGAGAACAGGCGGCTTAACCTCCGTTGTAAAGTCATTACATGGGAACGATGGCAGAATCTGAGTTTTTCTAGCACATCTGAATGTTCGTATTCGGTGCAAAATCCAAAATACTTTTCTTTCACTTATTTCCAAAAGATTCAACATTTAAAAAAGGTGCAGGCGAAACAAACTTGAAGTTTGTAGTCAGCACTTGACTCTGGAGGATTACAATGATGCAGGCAACAGTCGCTTCATAAACGGAGCTGTCTTAAGCTGCTTTCGTGGAACAAGTTGGTCATGACACAGAAAGGCGATAATGTCTATGAAAGGGGGAGTCAACGTTTAGAGGAAACGGTCTCCTCTTCATTCTGTGTAAATGTGAAAGCTGCCACTGATGCTTGTCAACAGGACCACGATTATGTTTCCCACCCACCGCAGGTAAGAAAGATTGTAAACCAGATTGATGTCAAACATTAGCTGTAATGTGATATAAATGGCTGAATTTCATTTTCACTCTAACGTAAAGCTAACACACTTAGCCTGTAGGTTAAAGCTAGCAAGCTTCACATACTTTAAACTATTGCTCATAAGTGATTCCATTTACAGGCAGCACATAACATGACGTTAAACGTCCTGGTCTGAGATACAATCTGTGAGCAGGAGAGAGAGAGACAGTGATTAAAGTGATCGGAATCTGTAAATGATGTTTATCAAGCACGTCACCTGAAAATATCCAGACATGTTCTTAAAATGCAGCAACATGGATAAATGTCCTGATTTATGAACATTTATCCTGTAACTAGATAAATACAGCAATTTTATTCATCATCAGAGAAGTTAAAAAACACGCCTGCAATGCATCATTAGCATGTGACTGCCTCGTACAGCAATTAGTGGAAACAGGTTTACGCGTTTGCTACGTACTTCCTGTTTGTTTGAAAAAGGCCTGTTTGTTGTGTTTGTGGATTTTAAATGGACTGATTGAATTCTAACATCTTTCACACATGCACAAAAAACAGAATGAAAAACTGAATGAAACTCTGGAGAAATTCATCCTTGTTCTTCAGTCAAGAAAAGGTTCTAATCTAGTGGAACATGTGCAGCTGTTCACAAGAATCAAACTTAAAACACACTCACACTTTCTCAGACCAGGTTTCAGTCTCTGTGGTCCACCATGGTCCAACCTGGAGGACGAGACAAAGTCAGAATCAGCTTCATCCACCATTAAACATGAACCAGAGTTCCTCAGTTAATCAGAGAGAGAGAAACAGTGTGAAATCTGCTGCTGTCTGTCCATCTGTCCATACCTGAGAGTGTCCAGTCTCCAGTGTGGACTCTCCAGTCCAGCAGACAGCAGCTTCACTCCTGAGTCTCCTGAATGGTTGTAGCTCAGGTCCAGCTCTCTCAGATGGGAGGGGTTGGAGCTCAGAGCTGAGGCCAGAGAAGCACAGCCTTCCTCTGTGATCAGACAGCCTGACAGACTAAACACACACAGACAAGTTTCCATAACAGGACAAGAAATTCATCATTCATTGCTTTGAAGGACTTCAGCACTTATTTGGCCACAGGACATCACTAGTCTTTTGCTCTGTTTTGATTTCTTTCAGTCTCTTACGCAATTCGGTGACTGTAATGGGTAACTCATGAAATATGTTCAAAATACTGATATTTTACTCCTGTTTGGATCATTTAAAATAGGACTAAGCAGTGACCTTGACATTTAAAAAAATGTAGGTTGTTCTCTAGTTTTAATCTCCACTGTTTATCTTGTCAAATGACTGACCTGAGAGTTTCCACTCTGCAGTGTTGTTGCTTCAGTCCAGCAGACAGCAGCTTCACTCCTAAATCCTGCAGGTCATTGTTACTCAGGTCCAGTTGTCTCAGACTAGAGGACTGGGAGCTGAGAACTGAGGACAGAGCTTCACAGCTTCTCTCTGAGAGGTTACAGGAACTAAGTCTGAAGAGAAACCAGCAAAACAACAGAAACAATTACAACCAATCAAATGTTGATCCACTTAAACTAAACTGGTCTATGTGCACATACAGAGCTTTGTTGGAGGCTTTGACCACTGGCAGCAGCTTCAGAAGAGCCTCCTCTGAAGCAGAGTATTTCTTCAGGTTAAACAATTCCAGATCTTTGTCTGATCACAGTAACATGAAGACCAGAGCTGACCACTGAGCAGGAGACGGTTTATCTGTGGACAGACGTCCTGATCTCAGGGACTGTTGGATCTGCTCCACTAGAGAACCATCATTCAGTTCATTCAGACAGTGGAACAGGTTGATGCTTTTCTCTGCAGACAGATTCTCACTGATCTTCTTCTTGATGTACTCAACTGTTTCCTGATTGGTCTGTGATCCACTTCCTGTCTGTGTCATCAGGCCTTTTAGGAGAGTCTGATTGGTCTGCAGTGAAAGACCGAGGAGGAAGCGAAAGAAGAAGTCCAGGTGTCCATTTGGACTCTGTAATGCCTTCTCCACAGCAGCCTGGTCGAGACGCTTTAGTTTCCGTTTGTCTCTAAATACTTTTGATTTCTTGTATGTTGATTGTTGTTCTGACATCAGATTGACTCCAGAGTTGATGAATGTCAGATGGACATGAAGAGCAGCCAGAAACTCCTGAACACTCAGATGGACGAAGCAGAACACCTGGTTCTGGTACAGTCCTCTCTCCTCTTTAAAGATCTGTGTGAACACTCCTGCGTAAACTGAGGCTGCTCTGATATCGATGCCACACTCTGTCAGGTCGGATTCATAGAAGATCAGGTTTCCTTTCTGCAGCTGCTCAAAAGCCACTTTTCCCAGAGACTTAATCATTTTCTTGCTCTTTTTATTCCAGGGTGAATCTGTCTCAGCTCCTCCATCATACTTGAGATTTTTCAGTTTTGATTGAACCACCAGGAAGTGGATGTACATCTCAGTCAGGGTCTTGGGCAGCTCTCCTCCCTCTCTGGTTTTCAGCACATCCTCCAGAACTGTAGCAGTGATCCAGCAGAAGACTGGGATGTGGCACATGATGTGGAGGCTTCGTGATGTCTTGATGTGGGCGATGATTCTGCTGGCCTGCTCCTCATCTCTGAATCTCTTCCTGAAGTACTCGTCCTTCTGTGGGTCAGTGAACCCTCTGACCTCTGTCACCATGTCAACACTCTCAGGAGGGATCTGATTGGCTGCTGCAGGTCGTGTGGTTATCCAGAGGCGAGCAGAGGGAAGCAGGTTCCCCCTGATGAGGTTTGTCAGCAGCACATCCAGTGAGGTGGACTCTGTGACATCAGTCAGGATCTCATTGTTGTGGAAGTCCAGAGGAAGTCGACACTCATCCAGACCGTCAAAGATGAACACAACCTGGAACTCTTCAAACCTGCTGATTCCTTTGGTTTCAGGAAAGAAGAGATGAACAAGTTCCACCATGCTGAACTTTTTCTCTTTCAGCACATTCAGCTCTCTGAAAGTCAGTGGAAATGTGAACTGTATGTCCTGGCTGGCTTTGTCCTCAGCCCAGTCCAGACTGAACTTCTGTGTTAAGACTGTTTTCCCAATGCCAGCCACTCCCTTTGTCATCACTCTTCTGATTGGTCCATCTCTTCCAGGTGAGGCTTTAAAGATGTCTTCCTGGCTGATGGTTGTTTCTGGTCTGTCTGGTTTCCTGGATGCTGTTTCAATCTGTCTGACCTCATGTTCCTTATTGACCTCTCCAGTCCCTCCCTCTGTGATGTAGAGCTCTGTGTAGATCTGGTTCAGAAGGGTTGGGTTTCCTGCTGTAGCGATTCCCTCAAACACACACTGGAACTTCTTCTTCAGGTCACACTTGAGTTTACGTCGACACAAAAATTCCTGAATGAACAAAGAAGAAATGAAATCAGTGAGTGGATCCTTCAGAGAATCAGAGGATCTAAACATGTCAGTGTGTCTTTAGAGTTTTTCTTCCTCAATCAGTTTTATCATCAGTGGAGGACAAACAGCCTCTGATCGGATACAGATGTGTGCAGCATATTTACAGCAGACTTTGGAAATGTAAACCTCTCTCCTGCTGTTTCCATCATGTTCAATCTGTTCAAATCCTCTTACTGCTCTGCAAACAGTCAGCCAGCTCATCCTGCTTCTGACTCTCTGAGCATTCTTGGTAATCCTGTTTCAGTACCCTCTGGATCTCCTTCAGCTGGTTCTTCACAAAAGTGACAATGTTGTCCTCCAGCAGCTGGAACAGAATGAGAAGTGAACATTTCATTTCAACTGGTAGAAGACAACATGTGATTCATGTGTCAGTCTGCAGACCTGCTGGTCTGAACACAGCAGCATGGACTCTGTTAAGACCTGAATGGTTGTTGGACATTCAGTCTGGGTTTGATGTAGTTCATAGTCAAAGTGGGATTGTACATGTACAGACCATGAATATGGAGTCCAGGTCTGGTTGATGCCTGGTGAACAGACTGATCACTGTGAACCTCTGAGATCTGCTGCTCAACTCTAGAGAGAAAAGAGAAACTTTAAAGGAAATTACAATGAGTCATTTGACAGACACTTTTATCCAAAGCGACTGCTTGACCTCTTTTGTTAGCGATGGGAGCACCAGATGCTGTTTGTTGGCAGAGCGCAGTGGGCAGGAGGTTTTGTAGAAGGAGGACACGTCAAGGAAAACTTGGGTTGTTAACTTGTGAATTCTGACAATATATCTGCACCTTTTACAAGCTGCACATATATAACAAGAAGAAGATTCTGGATAAACTGTAAGTCTTCTTTTCACTGAAACACATCTGTACATTGTCCTGTCAGGGTTTTGTGTTAACTACCACCAACAGCTGTGTCATCAATAGTGACAGATCAGCAGCTTCCAAAGCAGGAAGTTCAGTTGTCTTCAGACTGTAAAATTAGTGACCAAGTAGTTAATATTTTTCTCTGGACAAACAAATAAATACAAAGTTCAGTTTGAAATTCTTACCTTTCATCAGCAGGTTGTTCATCTTTAAAGTTAATAATTTCATCCCTAGACTTGTCACTCTTCATGGAGACACAGCTGGGTTCAGCAGAGTCTGGTATCTGCTTCTTCATCCTGATCCAAACAAAGCAGAGACAAATGAAAAGTGGTTTGAAACTGAAACCAGATAAATTGTGATCAGACTGTCAGCAGCTGAAATGTTGGAAGCAGATAGAAACTCAGTAAGAAGACAGTGGATGAGGAACGTTCTCCTGTTCATCAACGTGGAATCTGATGAAAGATCCTGTCTCATCTTAGTTGTTAGTGGACTAATCAGTGGTTGGCTCTTTGTGAACTAAGACAGTTAGTAGTTCAGGATTAGTTCTTCTAATCTGTTACTGAGGAGCTGAGTGGCAGATGTGACAGTGAGTGTGAATTATGATTGTGGACAGATTTGACATGGACAGTTAGAGATCCTCATCTCACCTCTGGTCTTTGGTCTGTCTCTCATGTCCCCAACACAGAGTGGTTTTAAAGGGAGGGACGTCCTCCTCTGTTTTTTCACACTGATTCATAGCAGAATCCAAACCTGCTGGGAGACACGAGCTCAGTCTTTACAACAAGGTTTCATTACTGGACACATTAGTTTGTCCTTCGTCTCTCTAACATGTCACAGATACAGTAGAAAACCGTGAAACAGCTGCTCTTTCCATCAGACCCACTGAGCAGGTCCATCTAAGGACTCTGCAGCCTCTGGGACAGTCCACACATGGACTGAAGAGCTTTCAGTCAAACCAAGTCTGTCTCAGTTTTGCTTTTGTTTTGGATAAAATGCAGCTCAGCCGGTTTGATCCGTTGTCCGACCAGTTCTGACTCTCCCTGAGCTCAACAATCAAACTGCTTTCGCTTCTCCTGAGAACCACTAACAGTAAAAGGTTCAAATCCTTCTCAATCCACTCTCCTTTAACTCAGAGAGAAACTCTGAAGAATCAAAGTGTTGGATCCAAATCTGAAGGATTCAGCAGATCTTAGGAAACAGACCATCATGATCCAGAAACATTTCTACTGTCCAGTCAAACAGTGATACAACACAATGTGACCCAGTGATCCTGTTCATCACACATTAACACATTTCTCTGGTAGGATTCTCACCTGCTCAACTCACTTCAGCTCCACTTACAGACACTTTCCACCTTCCTGTGTAGAGAAGAAGCTGCTCGTTGTCCGTCCTCAGTCCTGGTGTCTGTGAACGTTTGATCTGAGGACTCTGTCACATCCTCATCGCTTCACAGTCCAAGTCTGAAAAACAACCAGGTGACGTCAAAACCAGTAGAACCTGTTTCAGAAAACTCCCACATCAGATGATGCAGTTCTACTACCTGTCCACTAGATGGTGCTGACTGACCACAGAAACTCCAGGACAGTAACATCCTCAGGAAATGGACAATGGTGGAGATCCACCACTGATGCTGCTCTGCAAACACACTTGAACTGGACCTGAATGATGTGGAGTCTGTGTCACATGAAAATCTCTGTGTTCCTGTTCGATCCCTCTGCCATCTCTCAACTCAACTAAGGACCTGATACGTGCACAGAAACCCATTCAGGAGCCAAAGTCCACATTTGTACACTTTGAATCTGAATTCTACTGAGGTTCCAACTCTTTCAACTTGTGTCCTCTGTATTTTCCCCCCATTTCTATTTTGTATTGCTATGATTGTTTCTATTCTGTTTCTGTGTCACTGCTGCAAAACCCAACTGGACTTGAGATGACTTGGTTGTGAACTGGTTCTGTGTAAATAAAGTTGATTTGAACAGAGTTTAGGACAAATAACCTGACTCAGTAAATTTACCTGTATCAGCATCACCAGTCATGTAAGTAACTAAGTAGATTTACTCAATTACTGCAAAGTACTTTCACAGACACTTTATAGTTATATTCCAGTTTTTACTGTCCTACATGTGTCTGACACATATAGTTAATATTTTACAAATGAAGATTTTTACAAAACACAAAAATTTTATAAAACACAAAAAAACCCTGAAATGGTTTGTAGAATCTGAAATAAATCAAAACAAAAATAATAAGCAGATACTTTGATGGTGAGATGAAATAATATAAATTAATTTTAATATCAAATCCAGACATTTAATGTTCCTGCTGATCAGTACATGGGCTTGTACATCACCAAGAGTGAACTGCAGATGCCCAAAGCCTCTGTGCAGCAGCTGCTGTGTTTAGACTCTGTTTGCTCTTCATACCACACAGGCTGATCTTAGGTTTCAGTCTCAGAAATGACCGATCTCTGAGACTGAATCTGAGCAAAGTGAAGATCATCGGGACACGTCTGGTGAAGCCGAAGAATCTGTCGATACGACGAAGTTACAGTTAAACAGTCGTGTTTTTACAGGAATCCTAATTAGTTCATTCTTATGTTTGGATGTTGGGAACATATTTTGTGGGGAAAGGAGCCACACGGAGCCATTTGGGGAGGTGACAGTGTCTAAAGTCCATGACTGTAGAGTCACAGAACTGAGCTCAATTCCAGAGTCCTGTGTTGGTTCAGGCAAGATAAGCACTTACGTCAGAATTAGAGAAAGATCACGCTTATTTTTAAGTGATGAAACACGTTTGGTATAAAACGTCTTTTACATTTTCCTCGATTACACCAGCCCTCAATCTTCCTGTGATCTTTACCAGCTGCTGGAACTGTCTAAACCAACTATAACATGCTTGAATCAAATAATAATCAGGCATGTTGTACGGCACTATTGTGTATTTTAGCAGAAAATGAAACCGGATATTTTCCTGCTAGATCAGCTGCTTTGGTGAACAAGATGTTCACAGGAAACAGTGCGTGGAAAGTTTCTCTGGAAAATGTTCATGTTCACAAATTATTTGTATGGAACGTGACTTTTAGGAAACAGGACTGAACATGTCAACACAATCTATGGTGTGTGTGTGTGTGTAGCTTCCAGCTGCACCATCAGTTCTGTTTCTGTTCACTCTGACTGAGGGAGGTTTTTGTACGACGACTATTCACTGTGCGAACACACGCTGATTGTTGATGCTGTTTTCAGTAAGAAACTGCTGCATCTTCACTCTGGACTCCACTGACGTTCAGAGTTTGATCCATCGCCTGAAAAAGCAAGCTGGAATCCCTGATGCTCAAGTTGTGGCAGCATAAACGAGCGGTCATTCTCCATCTTTCTGCTGGTACCAGGATGAACAGCTGTATCCACCACCTGAGGATTCCTGCAGATGAGTGGAGGAAGGGAGATTGTGTGACCTGTGAGGCCAAACTAGGCTCTCAGAACTCAGTCTCAGAGATCCTGAGGAATGACCAGTGTTCCCAGTTCTGATCAGACTCACTGGTACTTTACTACTGGTTTACTCTGCTCCTGCTCTTTGCAACAGTGTCTTCACATTCGTTCAATAGGAATATTTACCAGTTTGTGCTATGGTTTAATTTCTGTGCTTGTTGATGATAAAGATCTGCCCATCAAATCTGTCCTCATGTTCCTTCAAAGTGTCTTCATATTCTTTTTTATTGAAACAAAAAAAAGATTTTCTGTAATGTGACTTTAACAACATTTATACTTCATATTATTTGTTTATTATCAAATAGTGATTATTAGAATAAATATGATGCCTTAATTACTGTCAATAATTTTTGCTGTATTGACACCAGATTTTGTTGTTAAACATTTGTAATAGTAGAATTCAGTTAAATTGTATCATAACAGATGTGGCCCAGGACTCTGCTGTTGTTTCTGGTGTTTGTGCATAAACCTTTAAATATCACAACAAAACGATTAAAAATATTTTACATGTCTGAAAATAATGAACTGCATCATCAGCATAGAGACATATAAAATGCTAATTTTAACACTAAAAATGTTTAGCTGCTACTTCTACAGAATATTGTGATCACAGTTAGGAATTATAGAAATTACTGAATTACTGGTAAACCGAAACCTGAATATATCACCGAGCCCAAATATGTACAATTACACAAATAATATTTTATCACTTCAGTATAAGTTAGGTTAGGTTTCTCGCCCCCTGTGTTTGTTGACTAAGGTTGCTGTCAATGTGCACGCCTAAATATTTAAAGGAGGTGACCTGTGTGATAGTGTTACCATGTATGGCCACAGGACTTTGGTCATCAGCTTATCTGGGTTCCATGCTTCTCCAGGTTTAGATCTATTAATATGTAACCATGAGCTCTCAGTCTGATCAATACGTAAGTTTAGCAGCTCCCCCATCAGTGTGTGAGTGTGAATGAGTGAATAAGCAGTGTAAAGTGCTTTGAGGACCAACAGGGAGAAAAGCGCTATAGACCATTTGACATCCACAGCAACGACATCGCAAGACAACATATCATTTGTAAGTATTACTTTTAAAATTGCATATTACTAGAAATGTTAACAAAATATAGTTTACTGTCAGCTGCTAAACCGAAAGTGTCTAAACATATTGTGTATTCCAGTAAAAAGGTCAGAAATATCAGTCATTTTCTCTTTTAGCAGGTGTTAAGTATAAGTACGAATGACGACTGCATGAATTCAAATTTAGTGGAATGGGCATTTCCTGAAGAAAATGTTTGCGATTGCTGGAAACAAGCTGCTGTTGCTGCCAACAGTCCATTAAAAATCACTGAAAAATATACAAGTGAAAGGTAAGGTAAGGTAATCTTTATTGATCCCACGACGGGGAAATTTACACGTTACACAGCTCCCAGATATACAAAGCAACAAGAGTAGTGCACTAACTATTTGTAATAAAGTGCAAGTAATGTGCAAAAAAATTAAATTAAAATCCATTTACAAATGTACAATGTATAAGTACTACAGAATATGTACAATATTTCAAGTTCAAGTAGGTTAGACTGTGGAGTTATAGATTCTAACCGCGGTGGGAATGAAAGACCTGCGGTAGTGCTCTGTCCTGCACTGAGGGTGGATCAGTCGGCCACTGAATGAGCTGCACAGAGCCTCCACTGTCTGGTGCAGCGGGTGACAGGTGTTGTCCATGATGGATGTCAGCTTGGCCAACATCCTCCTCTCACCCACCTCCTCCACAGAGTCCAGTGGGCAGCCCAGGACAGAGCTGGCTCTCATGACCAGCTTGTTCAGTCTGTTCCTGTCCTGGTCGGTGCTGCCTGAACCCCAACAGACCACAGCGTAGTACAGAGCTGAAGCCACCACAGAGTCATAGAATGTCCTTAACATGGGCCCGCACAAGCCGAAGGACCTCAGTCTCCTCAGAAGATGGAGGCGACTTTGACCCTTCTTGTACAAGGCATCAGTGTTGTTAGTCCAGTCCAGTTTATGGTTGAGGTGAACACCCAGGTACTTGAAGTTGTCCACCCTCTTAATGTCCAATGAGCCCTGGATGTTCACAGGTGTGAACAATTGTGTCTTTCTCCGGAAGTCAATCACCATCTCCTTCGTCTTACTGGTGTTTAAGCACAAGTGGTTGCTTTCACACCAGTCCACGATGACTGATGTGTACTCCAGCCCAGAGAATGTCTGGAGATGACAACTGCTAGTGTTGTAGGTGAAGTCCGAGGTGTATAGAGTGAAGAGGAACGGTGAGAGTACTGTACCCTGAGGAGCCCCCGTGCTGCAGACCAGCACCTCAGACACACAGTTCTGCAGCCGCACATACTGTGGCCTGTTGGTGAGGTAATCCGTTGTCAATGCAGTGAGTTGCCTATCCACTCCTCACATTTGCTCACATTCATCCTTAAATGATCAGATGGTGGAGTGATGGCTGCAATATGGTACGTGAAGAAATACATCATGATGTCGACTTTGAGTGTCATCACTGACAGTTACAGTTTATGTAAACTTCGGCCTGCAGCGCCCCCTGGTGGGGAAACTGATTTGTTTATCTGCCAAGTCCGAGTCTTGTCCTGTAGCTACATCCAAGGTTTGTTAGAGCAGGTGATTCTATGAAAGAGTTAGGATGAAAAAAATAAGCAGTGTTTAAATAAATACACTGTATCTGTTGATTTTTATCGCTGAGATTTTGCTCTTATAAACAATCTGGACACAGAAATTGCTGAAACTGTAAACAGATTTTAGAAGTAAAACCGGAACCTGATGAAGACGCTGCTGTAAATTGTTGTGTTGTCAATTTTCTATCAGCTCATCTAGATGTTTCTTCTTTGAAGCCTTGGCAGCTGCTTGCTGACAAAATGCTCCAAATATAAAGTCCGTGAAGGAAAAAGTACAAAATGAAAATGTTGTGTTAAAGCACTTTAATTGTTACTGAAGGTTAATCTACAAATCTGCACTAAAATATACATTTGCAGTTTTTCTCATAAGTTGTTGGACACAGTGTGAAGTGACAGGAAACAGCAGGTAACATTAGAACAGGTCACTGGATGTTTCAGGAGCGTCATTACATTCAGACTTTGGCTTGGTTACAAAAACATGAAGCAAGAACTGTTAAAAGAAAAATATGCAATACAATATAATTATCAACACATCATCAACACAAACCTGACACCAACCTGATTTAGTGGCAGTAAAGAAAGAAACATCCAGATGTTCGTCTAAAGTCAAAGTGTCAGTGGTGCAGAGTGTGTGTGATGGTGAACAGAGGAAACTTTGGTTTCAGCAGCTGATCTTCAGTCAGCAGAGTTTCTGTCCACAGGAGACACTCTCACACCTACACACTGCACAGAGACACTGAACCAGACCAGATTGAGAACCCAGGATACAGAGGTTCAGTGAATGTGGTGTTGAAGGTGTGGAGGTGGATCAGTTTGTCAGAGGAGAAACTGTAGAAGGACAGAGAGCCAGCAGGACAGTCCACATACACTGATACTCTGTGAGAGACAGAGGACGAGGAGAAGATGGGAGTTTGTCTGTTATTGTGATAGACAGAGAAACCACCATCAGAACAGAACAAACTGCGGGACTGATTGTTCCTTCCAAACACACAGTCATCACTGTTTCCTCTCCTTCTGATTCCTCTGTAACTCACTGATATATAAACTCTTCCTCTCCACTCAACCTCCCAGTAACAGCGACCAGTCAGACCATTTCTACACAGCAGCTGAGGACAGATCTGAAATCTGTCTGGATGATCAGGATGTGACTGAACCTCTCTCACATAAGTCACCTTCCTGTTGTTGTCAGACAGTTGTAGTTTTCTGTTCACTGTGTTTGGGTCCAGTTCCAGTTCACAGGCATCTGATGGACAGAACAAGACACAAACAGCTGCAGTTTATCATCTGCTGGTTTATCAGCAACTTTACTGACAATTACTGAAAGTCAATCATTCCAACTTCCATTTCAGAGTCAACTGGGAATAATTTCAAGTGAAATCGAGATTGATTCAGATTCATCTGTGAAGACTGTTGCAAACTTTTTATTGATGTCTGTATCAGTGTTATAAATAATAATGATTTATTGATGCACGATTTGAAATAATAAATCACCTTTCTGACAGTTTTAAGCTACAAACTGACAAATGATTCATGGCAGAGCTGCTGCATTAGATTGTACAGGTGTACCTAAAAAAGTGGCAGCAGCTGCAGCCTCCCTCCTCTGTCTGACACATACTGCTGTGATGCACATGCAGCCCTGCCCCCCCCTCTTTCGGGAACCAGGTTCCTCAGAGAAACAGTCATAAAGTACAATTAAAACAATGTGTTTATTGATAAAAAATTTCTATTGCACATAAATAATTTGTGCTGTATGTCTCACTGGGAGCATCAGTTAAAGCCTCTGAGATGTTCATGCAAAACCTCTATTATCCTCCTGCCAACATAGCTGAAAGATCTTCTAGGCGAAACACTGAGATGGTTCTGTTTCATTAGTTTGCACATCAATCCTCGTGTCTGCTTCAGCGTCTGTAGACCTGTCAGGGAAAAGAACGGCCACAAACACGTGCCGTTTTCCCCTCGAGCCTCATCCACAAAGTTCTCTACTAATGTCAGAGCAGCTTCCTTCCACACAACCACTGAGCAGGACTGTGGATATTTATAGTGAGTATAGTTAGTTTATTGGCTTGTTCTGGAAACGGACTTGACAAAGTTCTTCACAGTAAAGAACTAAATAAGACTCTAATGAAAAGAAGGAGGATCCAATGATCCACACTAAAGTTAATAAGTCTTTTCCACCTTATGACCTGCAGCTGCTTCTAAAAAACAATGTGGACACTGGTCTGAAGTCTGTGGGACGTGCTCACATTCAGTATCTACAAACAACAGATGATTCATGGTATTTGTGTGGATGTATTGGACATCTGGAGAAATTCCTCTTTGTTCCTCAGTCAAGAAAAAGTTCAAATCTAGTGGAACATGTCCAGCTGATCTCAGGAATCAAACTTAAAACACACTCACATTTCCTCAAACCAGGTTTCAGTCTCTGTGGTCCACCATGGTCCAACCTGGAGGAGGAGACAAAGTCATAATGACCTTCATCCACTTTTAAACCTGAACCAGAGTTCCTCAGTTACTCAGAGACAGAGAAACAGTGTGAGAGCTGCTGCTGTCTGTCCATCTGTCCATACCTGAGAGTGTCCAGTCTCCAGTGTGGACCCTCCAGTCCAGCAGACAGCAGCTTCACTCCTGAGTCTCCTGGATGGTTGTAGCTCAAGTCCAGCTCTCTCAGATGGGAGGGGTTGGAGCTAAGAGCTGAGGCCAGAGAAGCACAGCCTTCCTCTGTGATCAGACAGCCTGACAGACTAAACACACACAGAGACAAGTTTCCATAACAGGACAAGACATTTGCTCACATTCATCTGCTGGAGACATAAACTAAGTTTAGGCTATAAAATGTAATAATTCAAATTCATGCTCCAACTTTTTTACCAACTAAACAGCCAAATGTAAAATAAATGTGGGTCAGAACAAAAACCCAACTGAGTCAGCAAACCTCTTCATCACCACATTAAACTACTGTACATATAATACAAACAAACAGCCCCAAAACTCATTGCTCAACATTGGAATTTTTCGTTGTGGGTATAACCTGCTACTAGAACAATGTTTTCAAAATGAATTTATTTAGTTGTTCAGCAATGACTGCAATGAATGCAACTACTTTTCTGAAGTTAACAACAGTTAACAATTAGTAGGAAGTGGACAGGCCTTTGCTTTGAATGACTTCAGCACTTATGCAACCACAGGACATCACTAGTCTCTTCCTCTGCTGTGATTTCTTTCTGTCTCCTCCACAGTTCGGTGACTGTAGTGGGTAACTAATGAAATATGCTCAAAATACTGATGTTTTACTCCTGTTTGGATCATTTAATATAGGACTAAGCAGTAACCTGTTGTTCTCTAACAACACTGTTTAGCTTCTCAAATGACTGACCTGAGAGTTTCCAGTCTACAGTGTTGTTGCTTCAGTCCAGCCGACAGCAGCTTCACTCCTGAATCCTGCAGGTCATTGTTACTCAGGTCCAGTTGTCTCAGACTAGAGGACTGGGAGCTGAGAACTGAGGACAGAGCTTCACAGCTTCTCTCTGAGAGGTTACAGTCACTCAGTCTGAAGAGAAACCAGCAAAACAACAGAAACAATTACAACCAATCAAACGTTGATCCACTTAAACTAAACTGGTCTATGTGCACATACAGAGCTTTGTTGGAGGCTTTGACCACTGGCAGCAGCCTCAGAAGAGCCTCCTCTGAAGCAGAGTATTTCTTCAGGTCAAACACGTCCAGATCTTTGTCTGATGACAGTAAGATGAAGACCAGAGCTGACCACTGAGCAGGAGACAGTTTATCTGTGGACAGACGTCCTGATCTCAGGGACTGTTGGATCTCCTCCACTAGAGAACCATCATTCAGTTCATTCAGACAGTGGAACAGGTTGATGCTTTTCTCTGCAGACAGATTCTCACTGATCTTCTTCTTGATATACTGGACTGTTTGCTGATTGGTCTGTGATCCACTTCCTGTCTGCGTCACCAGACCTCGTAGGAGAGACTGATTGGTCTGCAGTGAAAGACCGAGGAGGAAGCGGAGGAACAAGTCCAGGTGTCCATTTGGACTCTGTAATGCCTTCTCCACAGCAGCCTGGTGGAGACGCTTTAGTTTCGGTTTGTCTCGAAATATTTTAGACTTGAATGTTGATTTTTGTTCTGACATCAGATTGACTCCAGAGTTGATGAATGTCAGATGGACATGAAGAGCAGCCAGAAACTCCTGAACACTCAGATGAACAAAGCAGAACACCTTGTCCTGGTACAGTCCTCTCTCCTCTTTAAAGATCTGTGTGAACACTCCTGAGTAAACTGAGGCTGCTCTGATATCGACGCCACACTCTGTCAGGTCGGATTCATAGAAGATCAGGTTTCCTTTCTGTAGCTGCTCAAAAGCCACTTTTCCCAGAGACTCAATCATATTCCTGTTCTCTGGACTCCAGTGTGGATCTGTCTCAGCTCCTCCATCATACTTGATGTTCTTCAGTTTGGATTGAACCACCAGGAAGTGGATGTACATCTCTGTCAGGGTCTTGGGCAGTTCTCCTCCCTCTCTGGTTTCCAACACATCCTCCAGAACTGTAGCAGTGATCCAGCAGAAGACTGGGATGTGGCACATGATGTGGAGGCTTCGTGATGTCTTGATGTGGGAGATGATTCTGCTGGCCTGCTCCTCATCTCTGAATCTCTTCCTGAAGTACTCGTCCTTCTGTGGGTCAGTGAACCCTCTGACCTCTGTCACCACGTCAACACACTCAGGAGGGATCTGATTGGCTGCTGCAGGTCTTGTGGTTATCCAGAGGCGAGCAGAGGGAAGCAGGTTCCCCCTGATGAGGTTTGTCAGCAGCACATCCACTGAGGTGGACTCTGTGACATCAGTCAGGACCTCATTGTTGTGGAAGTCCAGAGGAAGTCGACACTCATCCAGACCGTCAAAGATGAACACAACCTGGAACTCTTCAAACCTGCTGATTCCTTTGGTTTCAGGAAAGAAGAGATGAACAAGTTCCACCAAGCTGAACTTTTTCTCTTTCAGCACATTCAGCTCTCTGAAAGTCAGTGGAAATGTGAACTGTATGTCCTGGTTGGCTTTGTCTTCAGCCCAGTCCAGAGTGAACTTCTGTGTTAAGACTGTTTTCCCAATGCCAGCCACTCCCTTTGTCATCACTCTTCTGATTGGTCCATCTCTTCCAGGTGAGGCTTTAAAGATGTCTTCTTGTCTGATGGTTGTTTCTGGTCTGACTGGTTTCCTGGATGCTGTTTCAATCTGTCTGACCTCATGTTCCTCATTGACCTCTCCAGTCCCTCCCTCTGTGATGTAGAGCTCTGTGTAGATCTGGTTCAGAAGGGTTGGGTTTCCTGCTTTAGCGATTCCCTCAAACACACACTGGAACTTCTTCTTCAGGTTACACTTGAGTTTACGTTGAAACGCTGCAGCACCGATTCCTGAATGAACAAAGAAGAAATGAAATCAGTGAGTGGATCCTTCAGAGAATTAGAGAATCTAAACATTTCAGTGTCTTGTAGAGTTTTTCTTCCTCCATCAGTTTTATCGTCAGTGGAGGACAAACAGCCTCTGATCGGATACAGATGTGTGCAGCATATTTACAGCAGACTTTGGAAATTTAAACCTCGCTCCTTCTGTTTCCATCATGTTCAACCTGTTCAAATCCTCTTACTGCTCTGCACACAGTCAGCCAGCTCATCCTGCTTCATTCTCCTCAGGAAGTTCTCTGTGATCTTCACTAATGACTCTCTGCTGCTCCTCTTCTGCTCTTCATCCTCACTGTCCAACACCTCCTCATCCTCCCTCTGACTCTCTGAGCATTCTGGGTAATCTGCTCTCAGGACCCTCTGGATCTCCTTCAGCTGCTTCTTCACAAAAGTGACAATGTTGTCCTCCAGCAGCTGGAACAGATTGAGAAGTGAACATTTCATTTCAACTGGTAGAAGACAACATGTGATTCATGTGTCAGTCTGAAGACCTGCTGGTCTGAACCCAGCAGCATGGACTCTGTTAGGACCTGAATGGTTGTTGGACATTCAGTCTGGGTTTGATGTAGTTCATAGTCAAAGGGGGATTGTACATGTACAGACCATAAATATGGAGTCCAGGTCTGGTTGATGCTGCCGGACAGACTGATCACTGTGAACCTCTGAGATCTGCTGCTCAACTCTGGGGAGAAAATAGAAAGTTTAAAGAAAATTACAATGAGTCATTTGACAGACACTGTTATCCAAAGCGACTGCTTGACCTCTTTTGTGCAGTGATGGGAGCACCAGATGCTGTCTGTTGGCAGAGCGCAGTGGGCAGGAGGTTTTGTAGAAGGAGGACACATCAAGGAAAACTTAGGTTATCGGTTTCTTTCCCAAAGACACTTTGACATGTACTTAGAAGTACTGAGGACTGAACCACTCTCTTCTCAGGACAGTCAGATAAAACCAAATATATTAGTAATTTTTTCTTTTTCTTTTTTGGGTGTGTTGCTCCAAAGAAACTCTACAGGTTGTTAACTTGTGAATTGTGACATTATATCTTCACCTTTTACAAGCTGCACATATATAACAAGAAGAAGATACTGGATAAACTGTAAGTCTTCATTTCACTGAAGCACATCTGTACATTGTCCTGTCAGGGTTTTGTGTAAACTACCACCAACAGCTGTGTCATTAATAGTGACAAATCAGCAGCTTCCAAAGCAGGAAGTTCAGTTGTATTCAGACTGGAAAATTATGGACCAAGTAGTTAATATTTTTCTCTGGACAATCAATTAAATACAAACTTCAGTTTGAAATTCTTACCCTCTAAGAAGTTTATTGTCATTGTTGGAAAACAATGAAATGCCTTCTAGCAGCTCCCTAGTATAGCAACAGACAATATGAACAGCACAATAAAAAACAAGCAGCACATAACCTGATAATATAATAAAATAAATAGAAATAACAATACAGTAGAGATTACATAACTAGTGCAAAGTATTTTAGTATTTGTTTAGGTGTGAATGGTGAATGGATGGTGGTATTACATATTGGTCTGAGGAGGGACCAATGGTGTTTTGACTTTAACAGGGTAAAAGCTGTTTTTTAAACAAGAGTTAAATGAAAAGTAGTTTGTATCTGAAACCAAATAAATTCTGGTAAGTTCCCACTTATATAGCGCTTTACAATGTACCTTCTCATTGACACACCAGCAGCTGCTATGCAAGATGCTCATCTGACCCACCAGGAGCAACTAGGGGTTCAGTGTCTTGCCTAAAGACACTTCAACACATAGCAAGGAGGGACTGGGGATTGAACAACATATACCTTCACTTGTGTCTTCACCTTCCACATTCTTTCTAACTCTTCTTTAAGCCCTTGGTATTTCTCGAGCTTCTCATGTTACTTCTTCCTGATGTTGCTATCGCTGGGAATTGCTAAATCTTTAACTACAGCCTTGTTCTTTTGTTTTTTCTAAATGTTTAGTCCCATATTGACTTTGGGACTTCCAGCCCGTACTCGGCACAGATGTTCCTGTACACTGTTCCTGCCACTTTGTTATGGCATTCCAATCATACCCTGCCAGCTAGCATCTTGCACCCTGCTGTTATGCGCTGGATTGTCTCAGGGGCATCTTTCCACAACCTGCACCTGGGGTCCTGCCTGGTATGCTAGATCCCGGCCTCTACTACTATTGTATTCAGAGCCTGCTCCTGTGCTGCTAGGATCACTGCCTCTGTGCTGTGCCTCAGTCCAACTCTGTCCAGCCATTGGTAGGATTTGTCGATATCAGCCACTTCTTCTCTGCCGATGATACATACCGTGTAGAGGTTTGTCCTGCCATGAGGGTTCCTGCTCTTGCTTCCCATATCCCTGCTGCCTGAGGTATTCACTAAATAGGTCATCACACGGGCCATATTCCTGATGGATTCTTGGGTCTTATCTGTTTCATGCTGGATATTGCCTCTGACACTCACTAATCCTTAACCTCCTTCCTTCCCTCAATGCATTGTAAGGAGCTTCCTTGTCTTGATGTCAGTGTCCACCATCTCCTCTTTTGGCCAGCTCGTTATGCCAGCGGGGTACCTGATCACTGGAGGGGTGTAGGTGTTGATGGCCTGGACTTTGTTCTTCCCATTCAGTTAACTCCTCAGGACTTGACTTACTATTTGTAGATACTTGCTTTCCTTGTGACCTCTTCATGGTCACCCTTTCCGTGTGGGATCCCAAGGTACTTGTAGCTATCTTCAACAGCTGCTAAGATAACTTCTGGTAGTACAATCCCCTCAGTTCTGACTACCTTTCCTCTCCTGTCGGCCCAATTGGTGTATGAATGTGTGTGTGTTTGAGAGTGTGAATGGGTAGATAAGAAGCAGTGTAAAGCGCTTTGAGTACCAACAGGTAGAAAAGTGCAATATAAGTGCAGACCATTCACCATTCCTTGTTACCATCTCTGGAAAATCAAATGAACACAAAGTTCAGTTTGAAATTCTTACCCTCTACCAACAGCTTGTCCAACTTTAAAGTGAATAAGGCCACCCATAGACCTGTCACTCTTCATGGAGACACAGCTGGGTTCAGCAGATTCTGGTCTCTGCTGCTTCATCCTGATCCAAACAAACCAGAGACAAATGAAAAGTGGTTTGAAGCTGAAACCAGATGAATTGTCAGCAGCTGAAATGTTGCAAGCAGATGGAAACTCAGTAAGAAGACAGTGGATGAGGAACGTTCTCCTGTTCATCAATGTGGAATCTGATGAAAGATCCTGTCTCATCTTAGTTGTTAGTGGACTAATCAGTGGTTGGCTCTTTGTGAACTAAGACAGTTAGTAGTTCAGGATTAGTTCTTCTAAGCTGTTACTGAGGAGCTGAGTGGCAGATTTGACAGTGAGTGTGACTGATGAAGGTGGACAGATTTGACAAGGACGGTTAGAGATCCTCATCTCACCTCTGGTCTTCGCTGTGTCTCTCATGTCCCCCACACAGAGTGGTTTTAGAGGGAGGGACTCCCTCCTCAGTGTCCTCCCACTGATTCATAGCAGAATCCAAACCTGCTGGGAGATACAAGCTCAGTCTTTACAACAAGGTTTCATCACTGGACACATTAGTTTGTCCTTTGTCTCTCTAACATGTCACAGATACAGTAGAAAACAGTGAAACAGCTGCTCTTTCTATCAGCTCAGCCGGTTTGTTCCAAGTTCTGACTCTCCCTGAGCTCAACAATCAAACTGCTGTTGTTTCTACTGTTAGTGGTTCTTCCTGAGAACCACTAACCACTAATAGTAGAAACTGCAAATCTTTCTCAATCCACTGTCCTTTAACTCTGAGAGAATCTGAGTAATCAGAGTGTTGGATCCAAATCTCAAGGATTCAACAGATCTTAGGAAACAGACCATCATGATCCAGAAACATTTTTACTGTCCAGTCAAACAGTGATACAACACAATGTGACCCAGTGATCCTGTTCATCACACATTTACACATTTCTCTGGTAGGATTCTCACCTGCTCAACTCACTTCAGCTCCACTTACAGACACTTTCCACCTTCCTGTGTAGAGAAGAAGCTGCTCGTTGTCCCTCCTCAG
This sequence comes from Channa striata, assembly GCA_033026295.1. NCBI lineage: Eukaryota > Metazoa > Chordata > Actinopteri > Anabantiformes > Channidae > Channa > Channa striata. The sequence goes on along the minus strand of CM065176.1, from coordinate 25,102,024 downwards.
TCCTGGTGTCTGTGAATGTTTGATCTGAGGACAACAGAACTTCCTCATAACTTTAGAGTCCAAGTCTGAAAAACATCCGGGTGACGTCAAAACCAGAGGAACCTGTTTCAGAAAACTCCCACATCAGATGATGCAGTTCTACTACCTGTCCACTAGAAGGTGCTGACTGACCACAGAAACTCCAAGACCGTCACATCCTCAGGAAATGGACACTGGTGGAGATCCACCACTGATGCTGCTCTACAAACACACTTGAACTGGACCTGGATGACGTGGAGTCTGTGTCACATGAAAATCTCTGTGTTCCTGTTTGATCCCTCTGCCATCTCTCAACTCAACTCAGAACCTGATACGAGCACAGAAACCCATTCAGGAGCCAAAGTCCATATTTCATCACTTCAGACTTTGATTCTCAATTCTGTTGAGGTTCCAACTCTTTCAACTTGTGTCCTCTGTTTTTTACCCATTTCTATTTTGTATTTCTATGATGTGTTTCTATTCTGTTTCTGTGTCACTGCTGCAGAACCAACTGGACTTCAGATGAATTGGTTGGGAACTGGTTCTGTATAAATAAAGTTGAATTGAACAGAGTTTAAGACAAGTTTTTCCAAAAGGTTGAAAAGTTGAAAGAGGTTCCAACTCTTTCAAGCTGTGAGTTGAACAGACAATTTTCCCTGGAATAAGAAGAAATAAAAGAAGAAATAAAAAACTAAGTAAAAATGTGACTTTGTTCTTGATATGATTCAAGTCCACGTATTTAAATTGGACAAACAGCAAACTTCGTCGTCTGTCCTCTTCCCTTGACTCCTCGGCTCCGTCTCGACTGCGGTTAAATTTGAGTCGCTTGTATTTTGCCACTTTAACTTTGTCACCGACTACAAACAGTCAGTCGTCGTCGTCTGTCAGAGACTCGACCGCAGCTGGAGATTGTGACAGCAGCAGCTGGAGAAGCGTGAGGGAACGTCTGCGTCAGCACAATCTGGCCATCACCACCCTCCATCCTCACCACCCAGAGGCAACTCCGGCTAATTTTAGATAAGCGATGTTGGGCCTTTCTGTCTGCATTAAGCTGGCCGGGCTCGTCCACATACGCATGAATCATACGGCTCATCACTAATTTAGCGAATTGGAATTTGTTTGCTGCTGTGAACAGCAACTCCCCCCCTCCAGATACCGTTTGCCTACATGCTCTGCACACACTGACTTAGACAAGGCAACAGCTGGGATCAACTTTTTATGTCAACGCATGGAGAGAAACGGCCGTCAGAACATCAGGGGGATGATGAGGCTAATGAGGAACAAAAGCACGAGCAAGTTGCCTCCACTACTAAGTGGCAGCTTCACAGTTTCAGTTGGTCTGGTTAATGTTCTCATTTGTTCAGGCTGGCAGTCAGGCCCAACCCACAGGGCAATAAAACCAAACATTAAAACACAATTTTATGAATTGACAAAGTCAAGATAAATGATGAGTTTGCATCTGCAAATCGAAACAGGAACAGGTCAGAAACAGAGAGGCTTCATACTAAAACTGGATCTAATAAAAAACGTATTATTGAGATTTTTTTGTATTTTAACATCCTCGGTGTGACTTAGAGCTGCAGAAAGTTGTCAACACCTCTAATAAAGTCATTCAAAGACATTCACTTCCACATACTTTGACATGAAACTTGTCCTTCAGACCAACCAGAGAATTTAGTGAGTTTTCCAGCCTTTTGTTAATTGTAATTTGATTCTGTCTAATAGCTGAAGGGTTGTGCAGAGTGTGGTGGGATTTTAGCAGATGGTAGAAGAGCATAGCAGAGTAGTGAGAGGGAGAGCTGCTGTAGGTGGAGCAGAATGGAATGAAAAAGTCTCACGTGTAACTAATTAGTGCCATCCAAAAAAAGAGAAAACTCTTTGTTAAGTTTGGTATGAAACAAGTTCTGAAGTTTTCGAAAACTGAAACTCTGAAGTTTGTGCTTATTGCAAACAAATCCTACCTCTTATTTTTTATTTGCTAAACACTTTCATTGTCATACTTTCAACTTTCAACAAGTTTGTCAAACCAAGCTGCTCTAAAACCTAATAACAGCAATTTTTTCTAGTGGACTACCGTAAATTCTGGACTATAGAGCGCACCTAAATTTAAGCCGCACCCGCTAAAATTTAAAAGAAATATATATTTTGTCACATATAAACCGCATCGGACTATAAGCCGCCAATATCTAGGCTGAGAAATAATATCTGTCTTATGCGCTCCTACTCATTGTTCACAGTAGGCATGAGGATGTTCTGTGCGCTGTTTTATCGGCATTACGGTAAAGAGTGCGTTTACGTGTATGTGTGGCTGGTATAACACATGTCGAATGTACAGAGCCGACAAAAACGTCCTTGTTATAAATAAACGGCTTGTTCCATAGCCAAAGGAGAAGACGTCTCTTATTCTTCACGAATTACGCAGGAGTTGCTGCGCTCAACAAAAGATTTTGTACCATAAGTCTTTATTCATACACCTGAACCTGAATGGTGCCTGTAACTCGGCAGTAAAAGTGCTGATCACACAAAACAGAAAAGTCGTGGTTTTATTAATCTTCCTCCTGTTCACTAAAACCAAGTTGCTTTATTTTTCTTCCTCCTGCGAACTGAAACCACTGAACACCAAACCACTGTCACTTTTTCTTCCTGCGCAACTATTAAAGTCGCTTCATTCTCCCGTGCACTGAAACCACAAATAGCTATTCATCTTCCTCCTGAGCATTGAAACCACTGTCACACTCGATTTCCTTCACGGATAGCCAGATCGATGGCTTCAAATTAAAAGCTGCATCAGAGGAATTTCTTCGCGTGTTTTCCATTATGAGGGGGTGAGGGTGTAAAAATATTACCGTATTTTGCTGTTGTGCGTCTTCGGTTGCATGCGCTAAGAATAAAAACTGGCGCTTTTTTGTTTGCACTGACTTCCATCTACAGCGCCCATCTGAGGGCTGCAGAAAAATTCATAGAAAAGCCGCATCTCTGTAAAAGCCGCATGGTTCAAAACGTCGGAAAAAGTAGCGGTTTATGGTCCGGAAAATACGTGTAATCAGTGCCACATGTTGATCTCCCTGCTGCCTGCTCATTGGTTGGAGGGAGAGTAGATAAAGGAGTCAGGTGTGTTTGTGGGGAGGTGGTACTTTGGATAGGAGGCTGGAGGGAACGCTAGCCTTGTGTTGTACCAAGTGAGACAAGGTGCTTGGTAAGGAATTCAACTGAAGATGTTTTTGATTGCATTAATGTATTTTTAATTGTTTTCTTTGATACTGCAGTGTGGCCACGCAGCACTTTAAGGGGCATGTACTGAAGTTGTAAGTCTCCTGTGTATGAGGAAGACTGTAGCAGGTACAGGCTTTGTTTTATTATGGACACGTGATTTTTAAGTAATAAGATTTAAATAAATGATTTGTTTAGTGTAAAAATCTGATGTTTTTAATTGTGTTGCAGTGGTTGCTGGAGCAGCTGCAGCACTGTTTCCTGCTGTCCTCCTGTTAGGCTTGTTTTGCATTCAGTTCGTCCGCCCGGCCTTGCATGGCCTGTAGACAAAAAGATCTGGGAACTTGTCTTGTGAGGGCGGACTAACTGTCTTTTTTCTTTGTTTGTTTTGTGTTGTATGTCACTTCCCTGTCATAACCCGTCGCGGGAATCAACGGCCTCAATTCTCCCCCGTGACTAACATATATAAGTTTTTGGTTGTGTTCACGAGTGGAGTGGATTGCTGTGTCTACCAAAGTGTGCGGTGGTTTGTTTAATCCTCACGTGTGTGTATTTGCTACTTGAACCGCAGGATTATTGAAGAGTTTGTGATTGACCGCATACAATTGTGACAAGGTTTTAATCATTTTGTATTTGATGTAATAAAGCCAAAAACTGTGTTTATGTTTCAGCGTTAGTGATTTTATTTAGTGTCTTGGATTGTGGTCCCGGACGCTACATTTGGCGTAGTTGACAGGATTTATTAGGGAAGTGGCAATTTGTATTTATTTAGTAGTTTTTGTGAGAGGACAGCAGGAGCAGTGGTTGACAACTGTGCGGGGGAGAGGACCAGGCGGCACGGAACACTATGGAGGACTCTGAGAGGCAAGAGATGGTCCAACGGATACGTGAACTGGAGGAAGAACTAAAGGGCTTAAGAGCAACATCCACAGATACGGAACGACCCTCGACTTCGGACGCTGCGGCAAATGCATCAGAGGGGACTGTTACAAACACTCCGGTAATATATGTGCAGTCAGATAGAAAGTTGCCAAGTTTTTCCAGGAGGCTGGACCACCCGGACTCTTTAACATTGGATGAGTGGATCGATCAGATGAGGGCTTTTGTGCATGTTAGAGGTAGAACCGAAAAGGAACGATCCCAAATAGTTTTTGATCATTTAGAGGGTGCAGCACGCACCGAGATAAAGTTTTTGCCTGCTGAACAAAAAGAAAATGTTGAGGAAATCTTTTATACTCTTAAAGAAGTGTACGGTTGTTTACATTCACATATTTCTTTGCAGCGCCGTTTTTTTAATCGTAAACAACTTGAGGGGGAGTCTTTAATTGATTACTCACATGTCTTGATGGATTTGATGGATCAAATTGTTAAAACTGATGCGCAGGCAGAAAGAAAATCAAAGGATCTGCGTGATCAATTCTGTGATGGAGTCAGGGATCAGGCTTTGCGGGTTAGATTGCGGGATCTGGTGAATACTAACCCGCGGTGGACAATTCGGGACGCCAGAGCAGAGGCAATAAGGTGGACGGCACAATATGAGGGTCAGTCCTCTCGGCAGAAATGCATTTCTGTGTCTAATGAGATCCAAGCTTCTTGTGAAACAGTAGATTCCAGTGTATCAGAATATACAGAGTTAAGGTCTTTACTGAAAGCACAACAGACTCAGTTGGAGCTGGTGATTAAAGCACTAACCCCACCTCAGTTTCCCTCTTCTAGGACAAGCACTACTCCGCCTAAAAGAAGTGTAGATGGAGAGCCAGTTTGTTTTAGGTGTGAGCAAATCGGACACATTGCTCGGTATTGTCCACTGGCAGTTCAGGTTAAAAAGAAACCTGTAGAGAAGGAAGAAGTGGGGGGTGGTGCTCGAGTGGTTAAGCCGGCGGAAAACTAGAACCTGCCAGTGTTCAGAGCCATACACTGGTGGGGAAGCTGCAAGGCTCAAATTCTCAGGATCAAGTGGATATAAGCCATTTAGTAGGGGAGTGCCCAGAGGGAGAGGTTAGCTTTGGTGGGGTTGCTGTTCCATGCCTGTTAGATACTGGGTCAATGGTCACTACTATTACAGAGAGTTTTTTTGAGAAATATTTTTCTCATTTTAGTGGTGCCCAGCTTAAAGATTGTGGTTGGCTGGGACTTAAAGCAGCTAATGGCTTAAAAATCCCTTATGTGGGATACATTGAAATGGATGTTACAGTTTTGGGGGTTTCCCTGCCAGGTCGAGGGGTGTTGATTGTAGAAGATCCAGACGATGGTTACATGAGACAGAAAAAAGCATCTGTGCCTGGTGTTTTGGGGATGAATGTTTTTAACCCTCTTTACTGTGAATTATATCAACAATATGGGTCTGACCTTTGGGAGGCCCCTGCTTTGAAAGCAGTACCACGTGCTTGGAGGAGAGCCCTGAGATATTGCCAGATGATGGAAGCCATGGCAAGCTCTCCTGAGCCCCATCGGGTCAGAGTTCAAGGTAAGAAGTCTTTTTGTGTCCCGGCTGGCACTCTTGTTCATGTCCCTGTTACTTGCCCAAGCATGCCGTTACACAAGGCAGTTGAATACTTGGTTGAGCCTTTAGAGCCTAATGAGGGTTGTCTCCCAGAAGGGTTATTGGTGTCACCTTCATTGGTAAAAGGGGAAAGGGGTGGAGCATATATCCCCGTTACTAATGTTGGTAAAACTGATGTGTGGTTGATTCCTCGCCGTGTTATAGCAACAGTTCAAATTTGCACGGTGCTGGTAGAGAATGATCCTCAAATAAATGTGTCGGTGGATTCTCAAAATAGCGTAGCCCTTATTTTTAGTCAGGAGGCCACAATTGGTGAACCACAAGTAGAGCTACCAGAGTTTGAGAACCTTGAAGAGAGTGAGAAGGAACAAGCTAATGCCTTGCTATTGAAATATAGTAGTGTGTTTGCCAAAAATGATATGGATGTTGGATGTACTAATTTGATAAAACATGAGATTCCTTTGGTAGATGAAACGCCAGTACGACAATCTTATAGGCGTATTCCTCCCTCTCAGTATGAGTTGGCACAAGATCACATTAAACAGTTGCTAAAGGCTAACATCATTAGAGAAAGTAGTAGTCCATACTCATCTCCCATAGTTTTGGTTCAAAAAATGGATGGGAGTTTGCGGATGTGTGTTGATTACAGGCAGTTGAATGCAAGGACAAGAAAAGATGCTTTTCCATTGCCAAGAATAGAGGAATCTTTGGATGCTTTGACAGGGGCCCAGTGGTTTTCAACTCTAGACTTGGCTAGTGGTTATAGTCAAGTAGAGATGGCAGAGAAAGATAAGATGAAAACAGCGTTTTGTACCCCTTTTGGCCTGTTTGAGTTTAACAGAATGCCTTTTGGGTTATGTAATGCGCCCAGCACCTTTCAGCGTCTTATGGAGTGTTTGTTTGGAGACTGTAGACATCAGTCAGTACTCCTGTATTTAGATGATGTGATTGTTTTTTCATCTTCTGTGGAACAACATCTGGAGCGGTTAGAGGAAGTTCTTTCCCGATTACATACACAAGGGTTAAAAGTTAAACTTTCTAAGTGTCATTTTTTTCAGAAGCAAGTGAAATATCTGGGCCATGTGGTTTCTGCAGAAGGAGTCTCTACTGATTCAGATAAAGTGGCGGCAGTGCGGGACTGGAGGGAGCCCAGTAATTTGGCAGAGCTGCGGTCATTTTTGGGGTTTGCCAGCTATTATAGGAGGTTTATTGCTGGGTTTGCACAGATAGCAGCCCCTTTACATCGGGTGGTGGCAAAGCTTCTCCCGTCGGGGAACAAGGGGAAAACCCCAAAGAAACCGCTAGCTGAGTTTTGGGACTCAGAGTGCCAGCAGAGCTTTTGCCACCTTAAGACTGCCCTAATTTCAACTCCCGTTCTTGCTTATTCAGATTTTCGGAAGCCTTTCGTATTGGAGGTGGATGCGAGCCATAGTGGTTTGGGGGCAGTACTCTCTCAAGAGCATGCGGGTAAGTTGCGACCTATAGCTTTTGCTAGTAGGAGCTTGAAGCCAACCGAGCGTAATATGAGTAATTACAGCTCTATGAAACTTGAGTTGGTTGCCTTAAAGTGGGCAGTTACAGAGAAATTCAGAGAATATCTGTTGGGTCACCACTGTACTGTATTCACAGATAACAATCCGCTTAGTCATTTAAATACTGCGAAACTAGGCGCTGCTGAGCAAAGATGGGCCTCGGAGTTGGCTGCTTTTGATTTAGTAATAAAGTATCGCCCAGGTTCCCAAAATGCTAATGCAGACGCCCTGTCTCGTCAGTGCTTGACGGCAGATGGAGAGACCTGCTGCCCGGTTACTGGGATACAGAATGAGGAAATTTCTATGGTTCAAGCGGAGATAGGGGTGTTACCTGGGTATTCCCCCTCTGATTTGTGCGTATTGCAGAGACGAGATCCAATTATTGCCCCTTTTTTAGAGTATTGGAGTGAGGCTAGGATACCTACAGCAAAGGAAAGGGAAAGCCTTAGTAAGGGCACAAGAGAGTTGTTTCGTCAGTGGGGGCGAATGAAAGAGAGGGACTCTGTATTGTACCGTCAGATTTACTCACCCGATGGGGGAAGAGCGGTTGATCAGTTGGTGTTACCTCAGTGTATGCAAAAAAGTGTTTTTTACACACTGCATGATAATCATGGGCATCAAGGAGTTGAGCGTACGTTACAACTGATACGTTCCCATTTTTATTGGCCGAACATGTATGTGGATATTGAGACATGGTGTAAAAACTGTGAAAGATGTGTTTTATCTAAAGCTCTTCAGCCAAAGGTTAAAACGTTTATGGGTAGCATTAAAGCATCTCAGCCCAATGAAGTATTGGCTTTAGACTTTACAGTTTTGGAGCCTTCAACAGATGGTAGGGAAAATATCTTGGTGATGACAGATGTTTTCTCTAAATATACGCAGGCAATTCCCACAAGAGATCAGCGAGCAAGTACAGTGGCAAAGGTATTGGTGGCACATTGGTTTCAGTTGTTTGGACCGCCAGCTCATATTCATTCGAATCAGGGGCGAAATTTTGAGAGTGCGTTGATCCATCAGTTGTGTAAAATATATAAGATTGAGAAGAGTCGTACCACTCCTTATCATCCACAAGGGAACGGGCAGTGTTAACGTTTTAATCGTACACTTCATGATTTGTTACTTGCTCTTCCCCCTGAACAAAAACCGCGATGGCCGCATCATCTTCCTCAAGTTGTATATGCATATAACACAACAGTTCACCAATCTACTTGTAGGACTCCATATTTTTTGATGTTTGGGCGAGAGCCACGATTGACAGTTGATTTGTTATTTGGTTTAGAGGGTGAGATTAATGACATTTCTCTGGAAGAGTGGGTGCAGGAACATCAGGAGTCATTGGCCGCTGCATATAATCTTGTGCAAAAACGGCTAGATGTGCAGAGAATACAGAGGGAGTCGAAGGACCAGAATCTCTGTCTTTGAGCCCAGATTTTAAACAAGGTGATTTAGTATATACTAGAAATCATTCTGTTAGAGGTCGGAATAAAATTCAAGATTTCTGGGATTCTACACCATATCAGATTGTACGGCCAGCTGCTGAGCGAGGTGTGGTTTATTCTATTGCACCTGCTGGTGAATGTGGCCCACTTCGACAAGTACATAGAACGGAAATCAGAAGTGTCCCTGGGGATGGAGAATGTGATGAGGACATAGAACAGAGGGGTTGCCTTATTGAAGACAGAGATGAACTATCTGAAGAATTGAATATGAGTGAGGAACTAGGTCAGGTTGAAAAGGAATCTGAGTTGGCTTGGCCAGATTTGGGGGTTCCAGAGGCTGAATCTATGGTGGGACAGGAACAGTCTGAAGAGATGGAGGATCTTTCAGTGGTAGTGCCTCGTAGGACTGCAACAAAAACAGCAGGACAGCATTCCAATCCACATAGATTGCCACAGTCAGTTCAGCTTGACAAGAATTTAGATAGGTGACATCTTGAAAGGGCTGTCTCTTTTGTAGTTCATCGTCGGGTCGCCGATGCACTGTGAAGGGAGGGATGTAATCAGTGCCACCTGTTGATCTCCCTGCTGCCTGCTCATTGGTTGGAGGGAGAGTAGATAAAGGAGTCAGGTGTGTTTGTGGGGAGGTGGTACTTTGGATAGGAGGCTAGAGGGAACGCTAGCCTTGTGTTGTACCAAGTGAGACAAGGTGCTTGGTAAGGAATTCAACTGATGATGTTTTTGATTGCATTAATGTATTTTTAATTGTTTTCTTTGATACTGCAGTGTGGCCACGCAGCACTTTAAGGGGCATGTACTGAAGTTGTAAGTCTCCTGTGTATGAGGAAGACTGTAGCAGGTACAGGCTTTGTTTTATTATGGACACATGATTTTTAAGTAATAAGATTTAAATAAATGATTTGTTTAGTGTAAAAATCTGATGTTTTTAATTGTGTTGCAGTGGTTGCTGGAGCAGTTGCAGCACTGTTTCCTGCTGTCCTCCTGTTAGGTTTGTTTTGCATTCAGTTCGTCCGCCTGGCCTTTCATGGCCTGTAGACAAAAAGATCTGGGAACTTGTCTTGTGAGGGCGGACTAACTGTCTTTTTTCTTTGTTTGTTTTGTGTTGTATGTCACTTCCCTGTCATAACCCGTCGCGGGAATCAACGGCCTCACTTCTCCCCCGTGACTAACATATAAGTTTTTGGTTGTGTTCACGAGTGGAGTGGATTGCTGTGTCTACCTAAGTGTGCGGTGGTTTGTTTAATCCTCACGTGTGTGTATTTGCTACTTGAACCGGAGGATTATTGAAGAGTTTGTGATTGACCGCATACGATTGTGACAAGGTTTTAATCATTTTGTATTTGATGTAATAAAGCCAAAAACTGTGTTTATGTTTGAGCGTTAGTGATTTTATTTAGTGTCTTGGATTGTGGTCCCGGACGCTAAATACGGTACTTGTTATTTTTGCACATTAAAGAGAACGTACTTATTATTTCAACCTGACGTCGTTTACAATTTTAACACTGAGGCCGTCGACTCACTATTACCCCGCTGTGAAAACTGCCAGCGGTCCTCTCACTCGCACATACATAAATCCTTCAGATATTATTTCTGTGACACAAAAATACTAAATTACTAACAGTGAATGGCAAGACTCCTGGTGGCTCTGCTCATGATCTGGGTTGATTTGAGTTTTATCATCAACAGCAACTTAAAAACAAGAAAATCTACATAAAGACCCAAACCACGACCTTCTGCCTAAACCTAACCAACTCATTCATGTGCCTAAAATTAACAACATTGTTTTTGTGTTTAACGTTGGTTTCCAGTCCAGGATATCTTGTGATAACCTACTGAGCCAACTGGCAGGGAGAGCAGGGCCATAGAAGCTCATAATAATGGTGTCAGTGATATTTTATGAAAGGTTTGTAAAGTCACTGGCTGAATAAAACATTCTTTTGTCGACTGATTGTTAATATTTATCTACTTTTACATCGGGATCTTTCCAAGTAGCACAGCAGGAAATTCGGCGCAATCAGGCTTAACTAGGAAACAGTTGCAAAAACATCACAACTTCAGTTCCAACCAGACGTTCACAAATGAATCTGTAACTGTGGTCACACGCACCCACTGAGGAACACACAAAATGCTCTTATGATATACACAAAACTGCTAACAACTTATTTTACGACACATCTTTTTCAAGCTTAAAAAAAAAATTTATGATTAGAAGATTTTCCAGATGGTTTTCTTGTTTGGTTGTTGTTGTAACATGCTACTGAAGCTATGAGAAAACCTTTCGACTAGTCTACTATAGAACTTGGTGTAGACCTCACTCATAAAATAAAACTGATGACCACAGTTTAGTCACAACACGCTCCAGAGCAGCAGCGAGCTCACCACTTCAGCAGAAACGTCAGTGTTACAGAGTTTTCTTACCTTGAACAATCGCAGAATGTTGGCCACCATAATCAACACAAAGCTGGCAGATGCACCGATGACACCCACTACTTTATCCGCCTTGGCGAAGATTGGTGGTTTTCCATTAGAACAGCGAACATCTGAGACGCCTCTCTCGATTAGGGCCTGGACAAAGGTGAGCGACTGCTCCAGGGCGTAGGTGTCGCGTGAACGCGTGTCCAAAATGCGAGCTCCAAGCGTCACGTTGGGCAGCAGCTCTGGGTCTTTGTTGATGAGGTCGATTGCAAACAGCATGGCCTCCAGCCGGTGGATGCCCTTCTCCTTCTTCAGCTCGCCACAGGGCACGCCCCTCTCACCACGGGAATGAACAGGGAACAAACCACCCAGGGTGATGTCGCCATCCAACCGGATGGAGTGGGCATACTCCTGCTGAGACTGGTGAGAGTCCCCCATCGTGGCTGGTTTTTGGGAGGCAGAGCCTAGAAGCCAGCAGCTCTTTACCATCAACAGAGACAGGAAGCAGTGACTGGACACAATCGGGGACTTCGAGTCTTCGCCATTTTGCAGTGAGTTGAAGTGCAGTGAGGGCGAGCTGTCATATGATGGTACGGTCAACAGACTGGTGGCGGTAGCAGCAGGTGGGCAGCGTGGCGAGGACGAAACAAGCCAGACCATTGAGGCCCCCGTCACACAGGGTAGGATCGACCTCAGCAGGCACTGCCACCCTACAAGCGCTGACCCAGAGGACTTCCTGTGGCAAGGGTTCCTGTCTCTGACATTCCTGCCTGACGCAGCAGAAGAGTTGAGCTTTAAGGAGTCAGCAGCTCCAGTTTTACATTCTCCCAGAATCCTGGTGGAGATACAGAGAGAGGAGGAAAGAATCAATGTGACATCAATAATCAAAGCTGTAGATGCCCCAGTTCTCTACTTTACAGTCCTTTACCACAGAGCTGTGCTGCTCGATACCAAAACAAGCCTTCCGTTAAATTTGTTGATGACACCTCAGAGATTAGTGCAATAAACAAGAGAGAGTCCCAGAGGAGGAAGGGGAGGGAGCTGAGTAACGATTGCATTTATTGATTATATGCATGTGTTAACGTGCTGATTATCTGCTCCTTCGATGGGTCTATGAAATTCTGATAAATGGCTGATAAACTCCCCGAAGCCCAAGTTAATGTGTTTACTGTAGAAGTAGTAAAAGGAAGAACTGACGAACAAGGTTGGACTCAGGAAAGAACTAACTGATGATTTTTCCCTGTATTTTCAGCATTTGTCCAAGTTTTATGTACATGACACTATAAATATCATAGATGGTGCAGATTGATTGATTACTAATCGGACACAAACCTGATCCATTTGTTGCCTTTTGGAATCGATGGATTGTGTATGTGCTTCAAACTAAAGTCCTGTTACATCAGTTACACACACAAAACATTCATTTCCTCCGACCTCCTACATTTTCACAGGCCCAGTTGAGTCTGACTGTGGAGAAAATGAGGCAAACTGCCAAACATGCAACACACTGAGGTATTTTCAGATTCTCTGTGGGGGAAAATAAGGGCCACATGGACTGAGGCCTGCAAATCAGATGAATCCACTTTAACCTGTGAGAGTTTCTTATTCTCATTTCTGATCAAGATGTTACAAAAACAGGCAACTCATGGCTGTACTGAGCTTTTACAGCAGAACCAACTCGCCAAGTCTTGCTTCACCAAAACTAAACCTGCAATGGTCCCAACCGCAGCGTTCTACATCATATCAGAACCAAACGGCTTCTCATGCTGCCACAGCACTTCAAACGGTCATCGAAAACTGCTTAAAAGTGTTTTATTGAAATATTTAACACAACAGCCTCATGTGTCTTCAGAAAGGCTTGTTTTCTCCATTACTGGTCCACAATGTGAAACACATTGATTAAGAGACTGAATCTCCTGAAACAAAAGGTTTGTTATCCACAGTACCTGTTTTCATTTCCCAGTTTCATGGTTGACCAAAAGATTTAACTTCATTCAAGATGGCCTCCTATAGTCTCAAACAGGAAGTGGAACAGACCAACTGTTTTATTTTGTGGGGGGTTGTCTGCCATCTTGAATCAGGTCAAATCCTACAGTTTTGGACTTTAAGAGGGATGGAAAACGGCAGTAATGCAACAGATGGGATGCTGGCTGCCATAAAACCCAGAAGAAGAAGAAAAAGAAGATGAAGATGAGAACGACTTTAAGATGAGAGGAGGGAAAATTTTTGTTTCAACATTTGAATCAAGATTAATTCGAGTGATATTATCAGTTATTCCCTCAGTTTTTGGTGAACACTGATCCATCTCAGTGTGTCGCACATTTGTTGTCACCGGAACATTAATGCTAATGCTGATAAGTGCCACCAGTTGGACTCACCGTTCTCCTGTGAAATATCTCAACATGCTTGAAGCTCTGGCCCCTGATGTTGTTCAAACTTTAAAAATGTTTTATTCATCACATACCTGCTAAACAAATGACTTTCCCATCAGCCTCAGCTGTTAATTAAACTGGACTTTCATGAAAATTATTGAGGACATTTGACGTTTCATCCCAGAACTTCTTCCTAATGTCTCTGCAGAGTTTAAAGTCACGCTGACTCCTCACGTTGACTTAGAACTGAACAGACATTCTAACTCGTGGTCCTGAGACGCGTTTTATCGCCCCCCACCTCCACTTCATGAGGAGTGATTCACTCTGTAACTTTATGTGCTGCTTCTGCCTGATCACATCATGGACACATGATGAGAGACACATAGAGAGACAATTGTCCTTAAGACACACTTTAAAAACTAATGTCATGGCTCAAAAAAAAAAAGTAATGCAATAATTTGCATCGACATTTTTGAGTCATAACAATGTTCGGTGACATTAGCTGGAAGCAACAAACTACACTGCTTTAAGTTAGCAGTTAGTTAGCATTTCTGCTAGAAAAAATCATTTTTATTTAACGTCCACTTAATTACTGGCAACATAAACAGATGTTTTTAAGATACTAAGATATATGAAGTTGGTTCCATAGAAGAAAACGCTCTCACACACTTTCTCTCCCCGGCACAAATGAACAGCTCCTCTGTAGCTTAGCACATGTCACAAAGGACAATCTATGAACCTCGTCCACTGACACGAGGCAAAGGACAAGCAGCTGGACAACAGTTTGTTAGCCCGTGTTGTCCATCGTCCATCAGTCCACTCGGATTAAGGGCTAGAGGACATTTGGATAATCGAGTTTCTCTGTGAAGTCAAATATTCTCTCCTTTATAAAGATCTTTGATGTCTCTGCCACGTCCAGCAGCTCCTGTAACACACAGTCTCTGCTGGTTTTGTGTCGGGCCTGTTCTGGAGGAGAACGTGGTTATTGGGTTCACAAGTCAAGAAACACGTTGTTTCTCTGATAAAATCACGTCTCTATCGGACAGACTGACGGACTAAATCTGGGCTTAGACGATGATGTGTAAACTGTTACATGTGGCTGGAATATTCCGCTGTCCGCAAACTTTTGGCCCCGCAGGGCATTTAAACAGGACTCGGTGAGTTTGTCTCTTCCTGATTGGATGATCTGCTGCCAAAAGGCCCCTCCCTCACCCACAGTGTCTCTTACACACACACACACACACACACACACACACCTTCTGTCGTTTTGATCCAGTTTGTGAAACACATTCCAGCAGAATCAGCTGAAATCTCAAAACCCTGAAACTGATCCGGAACCAGCTGAAACACAAACCTGAGTTCCAGGCACCACTGATAGATTTACGGGGAATGAGGACTCGGATCTCGTGGACCGGTCCCCTCACAGATCCTAACAGTCCTGATGAAAACTGGTCTACGTGTCTCTACCTTTGTCTTTCTGCTTCCATTTTGTGCAGGTACCTTTCTCCGCGCAGCAGGACTGGACCAGTTGTTCTCTGTGCCGGTGTCAGGGGTCAGCAGCCAGATGTTCCCAGATGTGTCCAGCTGTTAGTCACATCAGAAAACCCGCCACATCCGTGCACGAGGAAGAAAAGACAAATCCACTTTTTATTCTGTCCCTGCAGCCCTCAGTCGGTCCTGACCCGAGACGCGGTAAATTCCTGCGTCTGACGCGCCGGATCACCTGCAGGTGTCGGTTCGACTCCTGCCCGCTCCGACCGGGTTGGACGCTCCGGAGCTTGGAACCCGTCTCCTGCCACAGACAGCGCTCAGACCGGGTCGGTTCACACAGTAAAGACCTGCTCACACTCGGGTCTCCCAGAGGACCCGAGTCACGGACGCGCGGATTCTCCGAAGTGCGCGGTGCGGCGCGGAAAGTCCTGCGTCACAGGAGACACGGGAGACTCTCAGGCTCATCACACCAGCCGACTTCAGGATGGGAGTCCGAGGGGTCTCACAGAGCTGGTGTCAGGTCTGAGCAGGGACAGCACGGTCCGGGTCCGGGTTCTAGGCGCCCGGACCAACATGAAGCAGTGAGCAGGAGCGTGTGGACAGTTCGTGCAGAAACAGATGAAGTTAATGAGCTTCATCACGCAGCCTGACAGTGGGAGAAAAAGAAGGGGGGGGCACAAGTGGAGACAGGACGCCCCCAAGCGGACAAACACCAGAACTGCTGCTGCAGCTCCTCTGTTATGTCTGAAGAATCCTTCACTTTCCAGCCTGCTTCCTGTGGCTCTAGTTCAGAGAACAAAAGCAACAAAAAAGAAAAATCCCCCTAATGACGTCACCTGGAGGAGTTTTTCAGTTCAGATGATGTCACCTGGAGAAGTTCTGGAGGAGCAGGTTGAGCAGGATGTGAAGTGTGAGCAGCCCCAGCATCATTTGAAAAACCTCATCTGATTGTGGGACAATTTAATGTGGTTCAAAGATCAACATCAGAGACTCTGGTCACCACAGTGCACAGTCGTGAGTCTTCAGCGTCATCCACTGGTCAGACTGAGTCACTGCAGCACTTGTCACATCCATCCATATTCCACGTTTGTGGTTGCTGATTCGGATGTTTCCAAATCTTTCCGATCTTCATTTTAGCGTTTGCATAAAAGTTCCGCCCTCAGCCTGGTTCTGAGGTTTTTTCCTCCTCAGTGTCACCGAGTGCTGCTCTAAGGACGTGTGCTGCGTTTCTCTGACTCCCTAAGGCCCAAACCTCAATGTGCAGACTTGATCCGAGCTGAACTATGAAAAATGGACCATAGCGGGGCTGGAGCCGACTGCAGGTCTCAGTGGGCAAAGGTCATGACGTAGACGGTGATCAGGGCCGGACCACAGAGACAGCTACACCTGTCAAAACCTTGAGCCACCAAATGTTGAATCCCACTAGAAGCCGAGATTCCTGTTAGGACACAAACCCCATTTCCAGGACAGTTTGGACTTGAATACAGTGACGTCTCGTGAGGTACAAGCCGCTTGTTTGACTAAGAAGTTGATTAAATGGTTCATATTTGATGGTGACGGAACAAAAAGTAAAGCAACGCTCGTCTGCTGAAATACAACAACGTCAGAACACATAGTCAAACTCACAACATGGTCCATAAAAACGAAATGATCAATACAGCATCATCATCGTCACCTTCTCTGTTGTAACAGGATATTGTGTCAAGTTGTAATTCCACAGAAACTTAGTGGAGTAAAAACTACGAAGCTTTTGACTGAAATGTAGTGAAGCTGTGGAGTAGAACAGTATCATGGAATCAGATCATAATAAACTTGTATCTCGTGTGTTTTCATTTCTTATGGTACTTGTGTAAATGTTCAGCTCCACCACTGCTGCTTTTTTGTTTCACTGTGTTCTGTTAAAAATGCCTTTAAATCTTCACAAAAGTCGTAACATGAGCAGCATCACCGGGTGCATTCAGGTCCAGTGTGGAGGCAGGTCCCCCATGTTGTGGCAGGGCTCAGGACTCAGCTTACACTCACTGTTGTCATGCACAGAAGGAAACAGACCAGAAAATACACAAATTCTCTTTCTGTGTTTATCTCAGACCGAACAGCTTCAGATGTAAAAGTGAATCTCACATAAAACCAAGACAACCTGAGCGAACACAAAAAAGGAAAGTCCAGTGATTTTAAATGATCCGTGTATTTATTGAAGCAAGAAGGTGAAATAAAACCCAAGAGGCCTGGTCGAAAAACTGTCTATTGCCTTAGAATCTAAGGCTTAGAGACATCGACCAAAAACCAACCAAAGTCCATCAGTGTCAGAGACACTGTGCAAACATGGAGAAGACTTGGACCAAGCGCGTGAAGACGATTCATCCTGGAAGTTACAAAAGACCTACAGAAAACATCCAAGGTTCTGTCACCTCAGCACAGATCAGTTCTCATGACTCCACGGTCTGAAAGATACGAGGTGGAAACGGCATCATGGGAAAGTGGCGAGGTGAAAAATGACCCAGGTTCATCTGGGGTCAACACAGCTTGATGACCCCCCAAAAGCTTGAGGGAGAATCTTGTATGGACTGATGAGTCAAAAGGTGAACTGAGTAGAAGACAGGGGTCCTGTTACATCTGGGGGGAACCAAGCACAGAACTTGACAAAAGAAAACCACAGCTCCAGTCCAGCACAGGTGTGATGCACTGAAGGATCTCACGCTGAGTCCTACTTTATTTCTATTATGACGAGTCTCACAGAGACATCGAGACTAAACTCTGTCGATCAAACCACTTTGTGTTGAATCCAACCACTAAACACCAGGTAATATTCTAGCAGATGATTAAAGTGCCGTAATGTAACTGTAACTAAAGACTGACGATTAGCTGTGACTGTTCCACGGCTGCAACCTGTGAACTAGCAGAAAGACTCTTATTTCAGCACATTTATTCCACAATCACAAGGAAACTGGCCTGATGCATGAGAACGCAGGACTAATACTTTAGCAACTAATAAAGTCATTATATAAAAGCACAACGACCTCTCCTGTTCGAGGGTGGGCTGCAGAAGTTCACAATATGTAAAATCAAAAACGAAAATCTAAAGTGACAATCAATGAACATATTGTGCAGTAGCTGAAGCTGATACAAAAGTTTCTTAGATGTTTAGGAAAACGTTCAATAATGAATAAACCATGAACACAGCGGTGGAATTAACACAGAACACAGATTCAGACTTTGTTGTGACGTTTTCTTGTCAGTTCCAAACTTTGGATAGAAAAAAAACTGCCAGATTTTCAACCACGTGTGTTGTAAATTTCATCTTCATTCTTAGAAAATCTGCCAACAAAAATGGGAATTATTATCAGAAATAGGAACATTAACTGTTCACTTCAGTTCAACAGCTGCAAAAGAAGAAGATCCAATCAACATTAGTGATGTTTAATTCAAGAAAATGAGTGTACGTCAGTGACACGTTGCACCTCTGGTCTCTTTCGGATCGACAGCGAGAGACAGAATGGAATTTGCTAAAATGCACATTGACAAGCCACAGTGCTCCTGGACAAATGTCCTTTAAACAGACACATCAGCTCTGGGTACAAAACATGAAGCTTTTAAAGAAAAGAACAGAGCAGCTGCTGGGACACACGAGGAGGCTCACGGATGTTTTGTGCATCGAATCTAAAGACTATCAGGGAAGTCTGGTGTGAATCGTACTGCTCGGTGTCAGCAAGCTCAGTCTCAGTCACAGGTCAGAGGTCGTCCAACACACTGACAGGGATTGTACAGATTCAGTCTGTCAGCAAATCGCTGTTACAGCTGCGATGATAAGGGAGCGACAGGACTTCTGCCGCCGTGCAGATTCTCCCTGAAAAGGCCAAAACCTTCCTCCAGGAATCTTCCTGAGCGAGAATGAGACACCGTCTCTCCACCCCACAAGACCATTGCTGCAACGACAACAGGTAACAGACACAGTCAGCGGTCAGCTCAGTGGAGACAGTGAACAGTCGAGTCCACATGTGACACCGGGAAACAAATGACTGAAATTTAGTTACTTCACATCTGTTTCCTGTTGAACTTGACACACTCGGTGTGTGGAAGCACAAAGTGAACTATCGTTTTCTTAAATACTCCTCACTTGTACCACCGCCCTCACTACTGAGTGAGTAAACCACATTAGAAATGCTGACTGTGCACATGCTGTCCATGAATTATGGGTGTTTTTACTCCTTCACAGGTTAAAAACAAACTTACACTTCTCTCTTGTGGGAAACGAGGTGAAGAGGCTGGCTCGGGTGTGAGGCGTGTACGGGGGTTCGATCAGGTGACCCGTGTTTGGGTACGACAAGACGGTCAACAGGTGGTTGTTCCCCGCCTGCTCCATCATCTGCTTAATCTGGGACAAAGATCAAACAACAGATACGTTTATAGTTTGAATCGGAGTCATTCCTGGATTTTCCATTCCATCTTCATGCTTGGTTTCTGCCTTAACCACCTGTTACCACAAACCTTTCTTAAAAACTCTTGCCATCATATTTTCTCAGCTACCTAGAGCTTGTCATCCATACAGGACGACATCATGCAGATAAACTTACGTCCATTGCAGACTCGTAGGCGGGCCAATTCTGGTCGTCCTCCCCTACAACCAGCAGCAGAGGACACTGAAGTTGCCCAACCTGCTCAGAGACAAACAGCAGCAGCTTCTTCAGATTCCTTCCCCAGCTGCACTTTCAAATCCTTATATATCACCTGCCATCACTTTCAGAACAAACTGAGATCAGCAGAGTTTAAAACACACATTTCCCTTATTCAAGAAGAGTCGACTTTTGTTTGTACGTACGTCCACTTTGAGCGCGGGGTCGGTGGGAATGGGCAGCAGTAAATCACGGGAAATCATCTGGTTCTCCTCACTGAAGCGAATGTTTGAAGCGTTTCTAATTGGACAGAAAACAGAATTGTCTAAGAGGCGACAAATAAGCTCTTTAGTACTTTCCTAAGCACTTCACCTGAGGGGAACATCTGCAGAACTGTCCTGCACAACGAAGACTGCACATGTTCCTCAATTAAAGTTCTTCCTGAACGATATTGGTGTATTGCCTCATTTCTTGCCATCTTACTGTCATCTGTAGATCAGTGGAGCAGCATGAAACCACTAGTAGGATTCTACTGGGCCATGTAAGGCACTAGCCTGACCCACCAACTTGGACCAACCCATAGTTGACGCTGGCACCTCACAGCCACAATGTTGCAGATTCGTGTCCCCAACTTTTCTGTGTGTAGTTTGCAAGTTCTTCCTATGCTTGGTCGGGTTTCCTCTGGATACTACGGTTTCCTCCCAAAGACGTGCATGTTAGATGAATTGGTGACTCTCGATTAACTGTAGGTGCAAATGGTTGTATTTTCCGGGACTGTGTTGGCCCTGAGATAGACTGATGGCCTGTCCAAGATGTACCCCGCCTCTCGCCCTGTGACGGCTGTGACAGGCTTCAGACCTCCTGTGACCCTACAAAGGATAAGCAGTTACAGATAATGGGTGGATGGACATGGAAATTAAACTACTGACCCTGCAGCTTTTAGGACGACAGCTCTACCTCCTGAACCACAGTCGCCTAAGAAAAACTTTCACCAAGGCTCAACTGTGGCACTGACTCATTTTCACAGCTGCTTTTATCCAAAGCGACTTATAAATGAGTTATAAGGCAGCAAGAATTTAAGTCAAGGAGAAAATATTAAAGTAAAGTGCAATGAGATGATGTGTTTCTGTTTCATGAGATGCAAGTCCAAGAAAGATGAGGTAGGATTTTTTTAAGATTTAAGTGTTTGGGAAGAGGGAGGAATTTTAAATATTAGGAATGATATTCTGCTGAGCGTGCAGAGTATGGCAGCTCATTTCACAATACGGGGATTGGCAGAGCGCAGCGGGTGAGGGCGATTCTAGACCTGAATGAAAGAGTTGAGGTATTCCCCAAATGTTGAGTTGACAACTCTGTATTTAAGAGTCAGAGATGTGAACCTGATGTGGGCAGCTACAGGATGCCAGTGCAGGGATGTGAACAGTGGTTTGACACGAGACACTTTTGGAATAAAAATTAGGTTTGCTGCAGAATTTTGGGTAATTTGGAGGCGTTTGATTGTGCATGTGGGCAGCCCCACAGGGCATTGCAGGAACTAAGAGAAGATATGACCAGCACAATGAGTTGGATGGTATATTCAGAGAGGTAGGGTCTGATCTTTCTGACGTTGTAGAGTTCAAATCTGCACGGCCTAGAGATGTTGTCAGGAAAACTCAGTTCACCGTCAATGATGACTCGCAGATTTCTGACAAAATGAGTGGGGACAATAAGGGGCCAATCTTGATGCTGATGTTGCCTTAAAGTTTTGTCCAGATAAGTAAGACAAAAGTCAGAGAGTGCAGACAGGAGAATCTGGTGGTTCAGTGTGTCACAGGCTACAGACAGATCAAGTCGGATGAAGACAGAAGACTGACGTGCAGCCTGCAGCGGTTCCACTTCTTGGCCTTGATATGTTACTTCAAGTTTAGGAGAACCATATTCCTACTTTCTTCAGCCAACGTCCAAACCCAATGAGGCACTTTATGAGGGCCGGTTTCACAATTGCAGGCTTCTGGTTGGGTCCAACAAAACCTCCACCGTTAAGTATCTGAAGCTATTTCAGCAGGATCTGACACGTTTCACCTCACGGTACTGTGTGTGTATATGACAGCAGTGGTCCAATTAACCAAAGACAGAATTCCCGTGGGTTTGTTAGTGTAAAGGAAAATTAAGAGTGATTACATTTTAATGTTTATGCTTAGTTATAAGGTCAAATGATATTCAGTGTTGTTATGAAGAATGTTGAGACATAGCATCGTTTATCTCATATACATGTTTTTGTCTAAGAGGTGTCGACTTAACCATACCAAGGTTGTCTGCTATCTGACAGTAAACTGTGGTGACCTGGAGACATACGACAAACATGTTTTGCCCAGCAGCAGAGGGGTATAAAACATTTGTGTGATGTATCAGTCTTTAGAACGGCACTAGACAGGGGACGAAACTCTGTCTGTGAACTTCTCTCTTGCAAGATAATAAAACCCTTAAAAGACATCCTGGATGCAGCTTCTTTATTGACTACACTCAAGGTGTCTGGACCAGTAGTTGTCAAGATAGATTTTTTCCATGACAATTTGGTGGCAGCGGTGGGATCTGCTGAGCGGTCGTCGGGGGAGTGAGTGGACAGTGGTTTGCATGCGCCCTGGAAAACAAATTCCAGCCTCAACCTCCGCTGAAAGAATGAGCGTGGAGATGGGGGACTGAACACAGCTCCTCTGATCGCCGTCGCCAGATCCTCGAACTCAAAATTAACACTGGTCAACACTGATACTGGGTGAGTCGTAAAGAAGTTTTCAAACAATTTGACAGCAATTAAGTTGGACGAGGTCTAACAGTTAGATGGGATCTAACTTATTAGGTTGGAGGAGGTCCAACAGTTGGATGGGATCTAACGTACTAAGTTGGACGAGGTCCAAGAGTTAGATGGGAAATAGGGAAGTAAAGGGGGCTGGGAGCCCTGAGGGTTCAATTGTTGAGATTATGAAATCCAAGTATGGTGACAAAAGTCTTAAATGTTTAAAAAGTTGGACTGAGGAGTTTGGTTTTCCACAGGGAGGTTCCTTCAGTAAAAATCAGTTGGTAAAATTGGAAGAAAAGCTGTTAAGGATATGTGACTTACATAAGGAATGTTTGAGTATGTGGAAGAATGAAGTAGAATATAGAGAGAAAAAACGAGTCCAAAAGCTCATGACTACTGACCCACAAACAACAGATAATGCTTCAGTAGAGAAACCTACACATATATCACCATATACTCGCAGTGTGTCTTCTCCTCTCTATCCACAGATCGCGGCGCTGAAACTGGACTCCGGCTTGGACTCCTGCCCGTCAGCTCCGCCACCAGCAAAGAAGCAAAGAGCGGAAGGAGGACAGCATCTACAACCTACATCTTCTGGTCCATCAGTTCGAATGCAAACAAGATCAACGAGAAATGAACACAAAGAAGTTGAGTTAAATGCACCTATGGTCAAGTAGCAGGTCCAGAGGGGTTGCAACTGGTTTTTAGGGCTTGGACTGACGATGATATTCGTGCAGCAGGTAGTCACCTGCCTAATCCAGCTGACTCGGTACCGTTTTGCAGAAGAACTTCAAATATTCTGTAAAGACTTTAGACCCACTGGAGCTGAACTGAGACGACTTTTAATAACAAAGGCGAAACCATCTGACCTGCAGAAAGTCATGGCAAAGCTGCCACAGGCCGACTGCAGATGTAAAGACCCAGACTGGAACCATGCTGACAATGCCATATACAGAGAAGCAGTTAACAATTTGGCAGAAGAATTCAAACTCAAGTTCCCAGTGAAAATTGATATGATAAAAATAACTACTTGCAAACAACGTGAAGATGAGACAGTTGATGATTATCTACACCGTTTGACAAATGTGTTTGATACTCATAGTGGTATTGAACATCCAACAAACTTGGGCGACTCTCCTGGATCATGGGAAATACACCTCACAAGTCACTTCTTGAGAGGACTTTTGTCTGACATTGCTGCAGAAGTGCGGAGAAGCTGCATAGGTGTAGACGAAGGAGCAAGACTGGAGGAAGTCCGCAGACATGCCAGACATGCCCAAAATCAGTCTCACAAGAGAAAGAAAGGCAAGGAGGAGAAAAAACCAACGGGAACTTCACCTGGCAACTGTTAACATGATGAATACTGTAACAGATAGAAGGGGCCGTAGTGCATACCACAGACGACGGAACAACAGAGGACGAGGGGGCCGACCGAACCAAGACGATGAGTGCCTCAATTGTGGACGGAAAGGACACTGGGCAAGACAATGTCCCTCTGGGAAGGGACAATGTCGTAATTGCCATAGGGAAGGACATAAGGCCAGAGACTGTCCTGAGAGGCCCTCTCCAGTGGCGGACTGAGGGGAGGAGGAAGAGCTGGTGTCCCAGGGACGGTTGCTAGTGACTGACAAAAAGGGGGGAGGTAATGCACACCCTGACACACACAGCAATGAAGACATGCTTACACACACATACACTGATGATTTGCTCGCTAACTGCAATGAAGAAATGCTTGCTCAGACATGCACTGATCAAATGCCAGCTGAATGCAATGAAGACTGCTTGACAAAACCTGTGCAAAATGAAGTGAGTGTGGATTTGATTGATCAATGTGTTCAATATCTGGAAGCTAAATTTAAACCACTTGTAGAAACTTAGTCTTAGTATGAGGGAGAGAGAGTAAATTTCTTGCATACACTTTGAAAGTGAACGGTCAAGGTGACATTTTTGGTAAACAGTGAAGCAACTAGGTCAGTTTAAAAGCAACTGAACTTGCAACACTTCCTAAGATGAATGACAACTATGTGAACAGTGTAGGAAAACAAGGAGTATTTGATTCAGCCATTGTGTTTGTTCTCAAGATCAATCTTTCAAACATGACAAACTTGACAAAATGGTGTCCTGGCAATTTGTTGGGATAAGATTTGACGATTAGATTGGGAATATGTTTGATGTCGACATCAGAGGGAATAAAAGTGTTCAAAAAAAAAAAAAATTCAGATTTACAAGTATACACCATGGTGAATTATAGACCTGATTCTTTGTTATATGTGTATGAATGGAAGCTGCAGCGGTCTGTCTTGTCTACAGAGTTGCTCTCACGTGCATGAGCTCTAGTGTGTCCGACATTTATAGATTTTATGTCAGAGAATGATTTACATTGTACAGCACATGTTTCACGGGACCCTGATGTTCCTTACGAACAAAGATGGGGATCAGTGAGATCTGAGAAATAAACTACAGTGTTTTTGTATTGGTCTGATCATAGATGTGAACTCTCTGTGTCTCTGAGTGAAGAACAGAATCGTCTTAATGATGTTGTAAGTGCTGTTCCTCACATTTCGTTGGCTAAATCGGAATCAGATGAATGGAGAGATTTAGGATATTTTGTAGAATCTTCTTCTGTACATGATTGGAAGCAACTTTGGACTGACTCAGCTGTGATGTTTTCAGCGTCTGTAGGTGCCGACAGAATGTCTCTTATCTGTGTTTTACATGCCACAGGGTCAGTCTCTCTCATGGCTTTGCAAAACAAACGCACACATTTTTTTTCACTATCGGAAACAGAGGCAACAATTATACCAGCACTGAGAAGTGTGCCTGAAAGTTTATGGACAAAACACGAATATGATGTGGATTTATAAGAAATTGTGAGCTGGTCATAGTATTACTAAAGTGCTTTTAAAGGTCCAGTAAACGTCAGTACCTTTTTAAACAAAATTCATTGATAGAATTACACTAGATGTTGAATTGTTAAGAAAGGCAGGAGTATTTGTGTATGGTGACAATTTGTGAGAATCATCAATCATAGTGGAGATCTGCAAGAACAGCACTCTCTCTATTTCCACTTCTGGAAGAAAAAAAAAAAAAAACCACAACCAAATTCCACTAATTTCTATTGCTTCCTTCTAGAGAAACTAATAATGATTACATAAACAAGATTTGTTTTTATATATAGATTTTTGGGAATTCCAAATGTTTTTTCAGCAGCTGAAACCTTGAGACACTGCATTTACCAGCAGGATCAGCTGTGCTGCATCACATTAATGACTTTATCATCTGCAGCCTGTCTGAAGAAGCCTGCAAGTTAGAAAAGGTGCACCTACCCCAATATTTTGTAGAAAATGGACATAAAGTCTGTTTACATTACTAAAGTCACTTCTTTAGGTCATGAAAGCTGACGACATAACTCTCTCACTAAAATGTATGAAAAAACAAAAAAAACAAAAAAACAAATAATCCATTGTCATTCCTCTAACCAAGAAACGAATAAGGAGTTTCTTGGGTATGACGTCATACTGAAAACAATTCAAAAATTACGAAAAGACTCTTTGTCTTAAAAATAACTCTTAATTTATGGGAAAAAAAAAACTTGAACACCATAAGCAGATTTTACATTAGTGTGACCCAATACAAACCTACATATATATATATATATTTATGAAGATATTTTGACCTGAAAAATGACTGTATGAAATGTATTTTGTTACAGGACCATGATGGCTGATAATGACTTATTGCTGACTTTTTAGCTAAGATTGGACCTGCTGTCTACAAGCTGTGACAGTTGCAGAGAAATCGGTCATGGCATCCAGAGATAATGTTGGTTGGGCTGATCTAACTTTGATCTAACTTTCTGGATTTGTTTCTCATATTCCAGGAGCAGAGAACATCACAACTTTCTACAACAAGATGGGCATCTGAAAAGAGATTTAATACCAATGTTACATAACCTGACTAATGTAATTGTTGATGGATGTAATGTTCTTAACCCAGTGACACTGTTACTTTTCTAGATTATTCGGCATTACACAAGTCTGCAACTAAAACGATCCAAGTGGATTTTGCAATTGTTATATCACTTAAAGTCGAGGTTAAAGTTTACCATCTTATTGAAATTGTATAATTTACCTGAAGGTGCTAAATTTGTGACTCTTTAAAACATGGAGTTAACGAAAGGCAAAAACAAATATATATATATATATTTTTTGTCTTAGATTGTCTATACATTCTATAGCTATGTTTTAGAATTTCTTTTAATTGAATCTAAACACGGAGAGTTTAAGAAATAACACTAACTAATAACCCTGATTTAGTTTTATCAGGAAACCCAATGTGAATGCTGTAGCTTGGGAAGCTGCGCAACAGGAAGTATCACACAACAAACACACACACACACATACACGATGACGAACCTAAACACAGAAGTGTACAATTCACTGCTATACAACAGTTTTCTACTACTGATGAAAGGGAATTTTGTGGGGAAAACAATCGGTTGCAAATTTCAAAATGAAATTGGGATCACTGTCTTGTTGAACACTTATAGAATTGACACACGGGTTGAACCATGTGTCAAAAGGGGGGATGGTGTCAGCGCTTACAAAGCATTGGTTTACAAAAGGTTTTACTTCCTACCGATAGAAGTTTTGTCAGTCATGTATGATATGTGCCACACACAATACTGGACACACACACACACAGATGCACATCCACAACCTCCTGAAAAACATGCAAACATTGCTACAGTGGCAAAAGCTTTGCTCACTGCGATGCAATTCCTGAAAAACATGCAAACATTGCTAAGGGGCTTTCCTGGAAAAATCTCCAGTGATAACGGTTCCCATTTTGTAAATGAAGCCATTTCCCAGGTTGGTGAGTTTTTGGGGATAAATTTAAAAAGACACTGTGCATATCATCCGGCCAGTGGGGGGCTATTGAACGACTCAATGGAGTTTTGAAACAGAAACTGAAGAAATGTTGTGAAGAAACAGGCTTGACATGGCCAAAAGCCTTGCCTGTGGTCCTGATGTACATGAGGATGAGGGAGAGACATAACAGTAAGTTGAGCCCATTTGAAATCCTGTTTGCACATCCGCCATATGTTGGTCTAAACCCAGAAACCAGGGCACATCTTTCTTCCACACTGTGTGAGAATGACATGTTACAATACTGTGAATCTTTGTCTACGACTGTGTCTCAGATATCTCAACAGGTGAAAGCAGCTCTCCCATCTCCAGCGGAAACTACACTGCATCCCTTCAAACCCGGAGATTGGGTGATCGTGAGGGAACTTCGTCCAAAACACTGGAAGTCTAGGAAGTGGAACGGGCCATTCCAGGTGCTCCTGACCACCCACACAGCAGTGAAGGTCGCGGAGAGAGCCACTTGGATACACGCAACCCATTGCAAGAAGCAGCCAGAGCCTGAGGACAACTTCTCCACGGCTGTGCACGACGCTCACCGGAGGGCAAAAGCCTCGAGGGAGCCAGGGAGCCAGTCGGAGGAGAAAACTCACTAATTCACTTGCACTCAACCATTCTCCTGGTGACAAGGAGGACGAGTGCGATTGGGCGTGCCTGCACTCTGAGTCCGTAAGCCGTCAAGAAGGAGATAACTGAGTGAGAGTGAAGCAACAGTGAGAACAAAACCATGGAGGACAGGACGAGACTCCTTGTGCCATGGACACGGCTGCTGTTGATGCTTTTCATCCAGAGCTTGAAGGACGTGTCAGAGTATGAGATAAAGTGGAAATTTATCAAGACACTGTTTCAACACCAGCCGAGCAGAAAAGAAGATTTTTACTTTTACTTCACTACATTGCAGAGAAAAATATAGATAGTACTTTACTTTTCATGGATAAAGATTCTTAATAAATAAAGATTCTTAGAACAATTTTCATTAACTTAGAAATGATGACACACGTAAGTACTGTTGCAACATTACCAGTCGCTAACTGATAATAAGCATCTTATTAATATTCACTAATGTTAACACTTTCCTTTCCATAATTTTAACCTTGTAAAAATGTGTCTAAATATTCTGGAATAGATTCATGTCAACAACAGCATGTAGTATGGTGAGAGAGAAGATATGTGAGCAGACAAAGACACAGTGATCTGCCACTTGACTGTAATTATTGCTAGTTAACTCACCATATGACTGAAAATGTTGACTGGATTAACTACATACATGTATATAACAACCAACAGCTATTTGTAAATTCCTTGATGTCCTGGAAGGACAGTACGGACTTAGACATGTTCCATGTTTGGAGAATCATGTTTTAATTTCATTCCTAATAAAACTGCCCCTGATGGAAGTGTTACCAGAGCCTTAGAAGGTCTCAGGTCCCTTAGAGAAGAACTTTTCACAAAAATTCTTGTGTTAATACTGGTTATATAAATTGGATTGACTGAATGTTTGGTAAATGGAAGTCTGTTATACTGTCTTGACTTACTTCTATACTTGTTGTGCTTACAGTTTTAGCATTTTATGAATGTTGTCTTATTCCATGTGTAAGAGGTCTGATTATGCGAACCACAGAGAATGCTCTGACTCATCAGATGACACTCATAGATCAGAAAGGTACACAAAATAATGTTCCTCTTTTACATGCTGATGATGATCTCTACACAGAGTCTAGTGATGAAGATACCGATGTGTAGGTGTGATTTTTAATATTTTATTTTTATTTCTTTTAATATTTAAAATTTCTCTTAATCTATGCTTAGCTCTATAACTCAGTGATGTCTATGTCACGCAAAAAAAAAAAAAAAAAAAGCAATGCCTAAAATTCTAATACAACATTATGAAGATGCATATTAAGTCTGTGAATTTATACATCTGATGAACACAGTTGTATGTCTTGTGATTAAAATGTAATCAAAAGGAGGGAATTGTAAAGGAAAATTAAGAGTGATTACATTTTAATGTTTATGCTTAGTTATAAGGTCAAATGATATTCAGTGTTGTTATGAAGAATGTTGAGACATAGCATCATTTATCTCATATACATGTTTTTGTCTAAGAGGTGTCGACTTAACCATACCAAGGTTGTCTGCTATCTGACAGTAAACTGTGGTGACCTGGAGACATACGACAAACATGTTTTGCCCAGCAGCAGAGGGGTATAAAACATTTGTGTGATGTATCAGTCTTTAGAACGGCACTAGACAGGGGATGAAACTCTGTCTGTGAACTTCTCTCTTGCAAGATAATAAAACCCTTAAAAGACATCCTGGATGCAGCTTCTTTATTGACTACACTCAAGGTGTCTGGGACCAGTAGTTGTCAAGATAGATTTTTTCCATGACAGTTAGCTCCGCAGTTGTACAGTATATCTGAACTCAGTCAGTTTAAACATTCGTTGGCTGGTTCTGGCTGGTAAAATGTACGTCTGTGTGTAACAGAACAAAGTAACTGAACAACAAAATCACTTACTTGTCACAGTAAGCAAAGATGTCTGCCACAGATCCGTCCACCGGCTGCACGTGACTCCCACTAATACACACTGCACATCTGGGCTGACACGTGCATTTAAATATACGTAAAATCAAACTGAAGCAGCTGAGAATCAATATAAAAACAACACACAGTGAGAATTTTAATGTAATGTCATAACTAATGCCTGACTCCCAAACGTTACATATAGAAGCTTTAAAATATCCAATATCCTCATCGATTTAAACCTCGCTGCACTTTATTAAGCTAGTGGAGCAATGTTGATGATGCTGATGATAAAATTTACTTTCAGTCATAGATGTCTTACCTTAACAATTTTGGAGTAAGCAACCAGTTTGAGGGTGACACTGGTCCCAAGAGAAAGGCCCAACACGGCGATCCTGCTGCTGCTGATCTCAGGATGCTGCTGCAGGACTTTGTAGGCCGCCTGCCACAGGAAAACATGTCAGACAAAAAACTCCTACAGTCTGGAGTGTCTCTCTGAATCTGTACCAGTTTATGGGTTTACTGACCCACAACGCAAAACATAACCAAGAAAAGACATAATACAAAAGTTTGTGCATAAAGTAAAGGAACTGAGCCTTTGAGGCCACAGTATATATTTAATAATTCGGTGGTTTTGGGATACAAACTGCGTTGTTTACCTCAAAGTACTCGATGCTCTCCATCTTCCCCATTTTCTGCAAAGTTTTAAGGGTCAGATAGTCAAGGGCCAAGGAGGCAAAGCCACGCGATGCCAGCAGTGCTGCACGGTACTCCACTATATTCCCGCCACCACCCCACAGATCCAAAATGCCAGGGAAAGGTCCAGGTCCTTCAGAGAGGTCAAAACATCAAGAACAGTCTGTTTAAATTCTGCCTTTGCAGGAGCCCCCAAAGATCATTGCACTGCTCTTACACAATCTGGTTTGGAGCGATTTCCTTCGTCGGCTTGTTAGATTAGGGCAGATATACACCGATCAGTCACAGCATTAAGTACACGTTAATGTTCATGGCAGTCCAATGCAGTGGCTCTGCCATGAATTCTACGTTTACAAGGTTAGAATTTCTCTGTTTTCAAGTTGAAACCTGTCAGACCTACTATGAGTTTTGACTAACAGGTGCCTTATAAAGTTTGATTTGTAAAAATACTGTCACATGTGAATCCTCAGGACACCTTTGTCCGGACTCCCCTCTGGTCCTACCTGGGGGCAGGAAGAGGGTCGCACTGAGTCCATGCTCTTTGAACGAGGTCCTGCGGACACCAGGCGCCATGTACCAACGCTCCACCAACACACTGGCCAGAGGAATGTGGCCCACAAAACCACCAGTCTGGTGTCCGTGGTACACTGAGATCGTGACCTCCATGGGAGTCCGGACATTCCTCCTCCTTAACCTGAGGGATGATGGGAAAGATTCATCTCTGATAATAATAAATAATTTAAACTCAGTTCTTCCTCATCAATTGTGGATTAGTTGGTCTACCTGAGTAAAGGTTGGCTGCCTGGAACTGGTCTAAGGCTCCACAGTAGACCCATCTGTTCAACCCCAGAATATGTCCCACCCTCACTGGGATCCTCAGCAACTGTAGAGTGAAACGTGTTTAGAATTATTTCTCATTCTGTGTTTCATTCTTTCCATGCAATTGCCAGATTAAATCAAACTGTGACTTTATGTTAAAAATTCTTTAATAATTCTCCTTAATTTTAAACTTCTAATTATGGAACCACGCACCGTTCACAGTCCCAGCTGCATTGGCAGTGTAGTGAGCGAACGCCTCCCAGTGGTGTCCATCTTCACACTGATGGAGGGCGTGAACGGTTAACTGGAGACCAGGGGGGACCTTTTGGACCAGGACAATGAACTTCTCATCCACAAGTCCTCTGGACGGCTGGACCGACAGCTTCACACAGCAACGTTTCCTGTCCATCCTCAACTGGCCAAAAACACCACATTTTATTAATTACAGTGGAATTATTAATGTTTTTGTTGTGTCAGTGTTGGATGTTTCTCATTGTGCAGCAAAAATCGACTCCGTTCTATCGAGTTTCTTCACTTCTCTTGTTCCTCAGCAAAGTTCTTGAATTCTACATGACTTCAACTTTAACATCTGTTACTGTAGGAATCCTAACGACCAACATGTATTAAACTGAAGCTGGTTTTACTTTTTTAATACACTGTCCCTCTATGAGGATCTAGTTTCTTCCTTTGTCCTTTTCATTGCGATTAATACAAAATATTTCTCAACTCCAGTTGTTATTAAATGTGTAGTAATAAATAAATAAAATTACCTTAAATTTATGATGATATTTCCACGTTCACTGGGACTTCAAAAAGGACGATGGCCACTTCTACAGACTCGGCATGTGGCGGTTGTGTGTGTTTCAAATCTCGGTTTAACTTTGACCGTGTAAAGGTCGACCTCGCCTCAGCTGGAGCGTCAGGCTCCTCCTACACAAACGACAATGATCCCTCTGTACGGTGAAGGCTGTTTTCAGTCCAGATTTCCTTACGTTTGCACTTCAAACCTTCGGTGGGTGAAAGGAACAGAACAACCACTCGAAACAACTGCAGGTCCCAGTTGAAACTAGGCTGCAGACAGTCCACTCCGAGACAGCATTTACTGTCAATTTGTTTCTCAACTTTCAAAGGTAAAAACTATAAGATCAGTTTTGCTGCACAGACTTGGTGTGGAGCAGAATCAGTAGCTTTCCGGTGACCGAAAGGAAAACATTATTTTAATATTTACCTGTGATCTTCACAGTAAAGAGCAGCGGAGGTTTCTATAATACAGTAAATCCTGCACTGGAACCTTTCCCTAAGTAAAAGTACAAAAACTGTAGCACCAAACGTCCTTAAAGTACAAAGAGTTCTTCTGCAGGATGATAAATAATAATTCCTTCATTGTACTTACTGATACTTTGATGCTGCAGCGGGTAAAGGTGGAGCTGACTGCAGCCGCTTTATGTTTTACCACACCTCATAAATCCTTTTTAGGACCTTATGACCTTTTCAGCAGCTCGTAACGTTTTGTCTTAAAAATCTAAATTGCAGTGGAGCGAGGAAACTTTCAAGTAAAGCACAAGCTGAAGCATTTAAGTAAATGTGCTCAGCTACGTTTTAGCACTGACTAGCCACAATATTAAGACCACCTGGTGGTTTTCATGTTGTGGCTGGTCAGAGACGAGTTTTCCTCGTACGCAGTCTCTGTATGATGTAAAGTTATGACATTAACTTATGTATTTATGAAGACGACTTCCTTCCTAAAACACAGTTGGCCTGCTGCTGCCTTCCTGCCAGCTCCACCGGGGATGAAGACGAACAGAACTGGGCTCATTTGGTTACCGCATGAAGAACTTGTATTAGAAATAAAAACATCGTTCTGAATTTGTGTTTTTCACATTTAAAGAATTACTGAGTAAAAAGATGAAGTACAGAGACCAACACTGAATTAATTTCCCCAATTTCCATTTAGTAAAAAGAAAACTGAAAGGCACTAAACAGACCGGGAACAAGGTGATGTTACAGAAGATGAATAAAGTGCTTTTTTCACTACATAAACATTAAACTGTTAAATAAGGTAAAAAATTAAAAAAGAATCGACGTGTAAGAGGACAGAAAACAGAGATGTTCAGCCATTTCCTGCAGGACGAAGGCGGCTTTGATCAAAGTCTCCTCAAGTTCATTTTCATAGGAACAGAGAAAAAGTCAAACGCAAAGGTTAGAATGTCTAACAGCGTCTTTTAGACGGGGTGAGACACAATCATTGGTTTAGTACTTGCAATGGTTTGTTTTGTATTTTATTGCTATTGGTGTTAATGTTGACATGCACAATATGACAAAAAGCAGAATAACAAAACTGCTTCCTGAACAGATTCACGTCTCAAGTTATTGTTGCAATAATTCAGGTCATTTCACAATTCAAAGTTCAGTATCAGTGAGTGAGCGTCTACTGTGTCACTGTAAATGCTGCTTAATGTTTAATAGGTTCATTAAGAACATGTACATCATTTTAGAATTATATTAAAATACATTCATATGGCAAACTCATAAATGCAAAACCATCTGTGCACTGACAATCAAAAGGAGTAAAAACTCATCTAAACTGTAAATGCATTTGATTCAAAATAAACACCTGAAAATGAGATTCGACTCAGTTGGAAGAAAATAATAAAAGCTATTTCCTGGTTTTCTGCACAAACTGGTCATGACATTTGATCTAAACATAAATATTTCTATATGTCTGAGTGAAACAAGTAACAGGAACAACGATTTAATAACTAGTTGAACCACGTTTGGCAGCGATAAGCTCAAGCGAGCACTTCTTGTAGATGTGGATCAGACCTGCACAACGTTCAAACAGGCTGCGATGCCGTTTTTGGAGACCAATGTCCTACTGTGGGGTGTCCTACAATGGACAATCATGTGTTTTATCAGCTTAGAAATACTGTGCTTATTAATTTTGGAAATTGCAAACGGTGCCATTACAGATGTGCTAGCGTGAGAAAATGTGGAAGATGTTCTGCTAAAGACAAACGAAGCGAGGAGGCTGAGCACAGGGTCCGTGTGTCCAGAGTGTTTCCCCCATTATTTGCTCCCACTTCACGGTTCTTTAAAACCTCCTCAGTGTTAGTCCACACAGAAACAAGGTCACACGCGGTGGCCGACAGCTCCAAACACTTCTGCCCACGAGCCTCCACTGTCATTGGCTCGTAGGAGAAACTCGAGGCAACAATCAGAGCTGTAGTGGAATCGAACACTAGATGAGGACGGTGACACCAAACGCTGATCTGAAGTTAACTGCTAAACATTTGATGGCGTCATTACTTCACTTTTAGCTCTTTGGTTGCATCATTTTTTTAATTTTTTGTTGTGAAACACTTTGTAATTTCCCGTTTTGATCAGTACTACACAAATAAAAACATCATATTTTACCTCTTTCACTGATTTAACCGTAACTCTGAGTAAAACATCATTGTCCACGCGGAACCATTTATCGGTTGTTTCCATCCAGAAAAGTTAACTCCTCTTTGTCGTCACCTTGGTTAGAGATTGGAAAGTGAGGCTGCACCACCACCGTACAGATTCTCCCTCAGAAAGACCAGAATCTTCTTCCAGGCGCCTTCTTGAGCGCGAAATGTGCCACCGTCTCTCCGCCCCACAGACACATAACTGCAAAGACAAGAACCCACAGAAGTTCACGTTCTGACTTTCCCACGTTCACCTCTAATCGTTCTGTCCTCTGTGGTGGACCCACCCATCACAGATGTGCCTGTGGTCACCGTTCGGAATTTGCTGGCTCGGGCGTGCGGCACGAACGGAGGTTCGATCAGGTGACCGGCGTTCGGGTAGGACAAGACAGTCAGCAGGTGGCTGTTTCCAGCCTGCTCCATCATCTCCTTAATCTGGAACACAGGAAGTTTAAAACAAAGTCTCACGATATATTTTCCTACAGCTCTTGTATTTTTTTACATTATATTTTATAGATGAATTGTTCATCTAACAATCCGCATACACACACTAAAACCAAACACAAACTCCCTCGGCTCAGTTTATGTCCGTCAGTCTGAGCCTGGATTACCTGCTCTGTGCCATTTGAACATTTACTTCTCAAACTAACCACAATTTTCTTTATCTATGCCTCATTTATTCGTTTTTTCATATGTGTGTTTCAGAATTCTACGCTCTCATCCTGCTTTCTAACCTAAACTTAAACCTGTGAACTAAGATCATCTTGGTGTCTGTGAACTTACGTCCACTGCCGACTCCCGGGCAGGCCAATTCTGGTCGTCCTCCCCTACAACCAGCAGCAGAGGACACTGGAGTCGTCCAACCTGCTCTGAGACAAACGGCAGCAGCTACTCAGATTCCTTCAAATCGCTGGAGAAATGTTTCTGACGGCGTTTGAGACGTTACACGTCACTGGAAACTTGATTCGACTCGAAAACCCTTTTTTGTAGATTTACACCACAGAATTAGAAACGTAGTTATAATTATTGAATAATACCAGAAGCCTGTAAAGTGATTTAACGCCTGGTCTAGTCCAGCTTAAAATGACACCGGTGTTTCTGGGCTCCCTGAATGACTGTCCATACAGGAGACGAAACATTTTGTGTGTGAAAGAACAGACATTTGACTTTGAGGCGGAAAAGACGTTGAGAAAAGGACCAAGTCCAGACGGTAATACCCACGTCCACTTTGAGCGTGGGGTCAGTGGGAATGGGCAGCAGCAGTTCTCGCCAGATCACCTCGTTCTCCTCACTGAAGCGAGTCTTATCCGAGTTTCTAATGGGACACAAAGAATTTAGACTGATGACGACTTAACTTAGGCTTCGAAGAGTTTATCTGCTTTTCTTATTTTTTATTTACTTTTGTATAAATTAGTTTTTTTTTTCACTTTTGACTCTATTTGAAAACAACACGGTAAAAATATAAAGTTTAAACATCCAAAGTCTGATTAGTAGTTGTTAAGTTTTCAAAAAGCATAACTGAGACCAGACCAACTTACTCATTAAAGAAACTCAGAACTTGTCCCACGGATCCGTCAACCGGCTGCACATGGCTCCCACTAATACACACCGCACACCTGAGCTGGGTGACACACACACACACACACACACAAACTTTAAACACAGAAATTTACACAGGATCACCATTAATTTTAAAGGATGAATTACACAAATTTATACTGGAGCAACAGGAAAACTACATTTATAAGGAGCATTTTGATCTGTGATTGCAGCTTTGTGCTGTGGCTGTTCACTGCAGGTAACTGGCTGCTTCTCCTGCACAAACATACGAGTCAAATATGCTCTATGCTACAGTAGATTGGTGAAAACAAATGACCTTTATAACTTGGGAGTAGGCGGCCATTTTGAGGGTGACACTTGTGCCGAAGGAAAGGCCCAACATGGCGATCCTGCTGCCGAGGACCTGAGGATGCTGCTGCAGGACTCTGTAGGCCGTCTGCAGCAGGGAAACAAACTACTGCATCAGGAACGAGACGCCACAGAAACACGTTCTTGGATATTCACATTTAAGCGACATTGTTCTCACTGTGGCAGAGAAAGAAACAGACGTTTAGTCCTCATCTTTGTGTTTTAGTCATCTCGTTAAATATTCTGAGTTGTTACTGACACACTGACGGCGAAACTCCGGCCAAGTAACAGCTCTCATCGCGTCTTTGCAGCTCGACTGTCACTGCGTCATCTGCTGATGATTCAGAGTCGTCCAATTATCTGTTGGTGGTTTCCTCCTGTGTTTCCTTATCTGAATGTGTGACACGTGTTGCCAGGGGATGTAAATCTTTAACATCGTGTGGGGCTCGGAAATAAATGTATTTTCAGACAGTTGTTTTGTTTGCTGTCCGGGTGTTAACCCACAGTTTATTACCCTGAGGTTAAGCATTGATTTGAAGGTTTGACTTATCAAGCTAAAAGCTCTAAAGGTCGAGGTCAGACAGTAAGATTTAGTCTCATATGTGGAAACACGTGAACAAGCATGAACAGCGTCTTTACAGAAGCTCAAACCGACACACGTCACTCTGTCTGGATGAAACTCCTCACATTTCCTCTCATTTCGGCACTAGAGCCGTTTCTGATCGGACTGAACGAGTTTTGTATCCGTACAGGTGAATGAACTTCTGGACATTTGTTTATCGGTTTATTGACACATAAACCCGCACGACCCATTTTATCACCGAGCGCGATCATCCGTGAAACCGTCGAGCTGACGTCACGCAAAACCTGTTTTCATGTGGAGATTATTGAGCATATTTAAACGTATTATTCACATTCAGCACCAATAACTGTTACATACTGCAGCTTTAAATTAAACAGAGGCTCTTTCCAGGTTGCTGCGTTTAGATTGTTGTTGGAACTATTTTTGTAATAACTAATATTAATGCAGAAAAGTTATTGTTTTACTGTTTTGCCTTTTTCATTTCATATATTAAAAGAGACAATTAAAAGATTTGACAATTTTCACGAATTAAATCAAGGAGTGAAATTTAACACTGAACTAGTAGCAAATACTCCTGTAATAGACG
Source organism: Channa striata (assembly GCA_033026295.1). Classification (NCBI taxonomy): domain Eukaryota; kingdom Metazoa; phylum Chordata; class Actinopteri; order Anabantiformes; family Channidae; genus Channa; species Channa striata. Next base: position 25,064,150 of record CM065176.1, on the reverse strand, counting down.
ATTAGCTGAGTGATTTTCTATATTGTTGTTATTTTAGAAACTCTCCATAATGAGACTAAAACCATAAACTGTGTTTGCTGGATAAACACGTCTGACTTATGTATCTGTGCCACAGAGTTACACTGTTGTACGTAAACTAGTCAATCACAGACCTTGACAACAACGTGGCCATGAAGCCTCTAAAAGTGAGGCCATGTGAGTCTGTCTGTCAGCTCGTTGCTCCCTGGTCACCGTGATATAATCGAAGAGTTTACTAAAGGCTTCGTTAGTCTGGGTTTTAGCTTATTTACCTCAAAATACTCGTTGCCCACTATCTTCCCGGTTTCCAGCGTGATTTTCGAAGTCAGGTAGTCGAGAGCCAGGGAGGCAAATCCATGGGAGGCCAGCAGCGCTGCACGGTACTCCACCAGCTTTCCCCCGCCCCCCCACAAATCCAAGACGCCAGGGAATGGTCCAGGTCCTTCAGACAGGTCACAACATGAAGGTCAGTTTCTATCGCCACGACTTATTTCTAGAAAACCTTTCTACTTCCTGCCACTTTTTGTTACCGAACAAACTTGATGTTTGAACAAACGGAATCGTCCTCCAAGTCAAAAACCAGACAACCTGACCCACCGAAACCCATTACAGCCAACAGGACCAGACAGTAAACAATAACCTCGGGATTTCTCTTCCTCGGTTTTTAAACTGTCACCCTGCTGCGGATTACAACCAGTTCATAACTCAGGTGTAGATCTGAGCTCCACAAACTGGAAAACTTCATCCAGACCCTCCTCTGGTCCTACCTGGGGGCAGGAAGAGGGTCGCAGTGAGTCCACCCTCTGTGATCGGGATCCTGCAGACACCAGGAGCCATGTACCATCGCTCCACTAACACACTGGCCAGCGGCACCTTGTCCATGAAGCCCTCGGTCTGGTGACCCTCATACGCTGAGATTGTGACCTCCATGGGAGTTTGGACGTTCATCTTCCTCATCCTGAGCCAAGATGGGACAGAGTTATCTCTGCTAAATGGGTTCATTTGATCAGTATTGTCTGAAACGTGTTGGCCTACCTGAGTCCAGGTTTGCTGCCTGGAACTGGTCTGAGGCTCCACAGTAGACCCATCTGTTCAACCCCCGAATATGTCCCACCGAGGCTGGGATCCTCTGCAACTGTAAAGGAACAAGAAGAATTATTTCTTATTTTGATGTAATTTAAAAATGTTCTAAAAATCACAGGCTTCATAAAACCTCCACATATTTGTGAATTAATTATCTTCTATCTAAGGTCTAACTTATGAACAAGGTACCGTTCACTGTCCCCGTGGCATTAGCTGTGTAGTGACCAAACGCTTCCCAGTTGTGTCCGTCTTCACACTTATAAAGGGCGTGGACGGTCATCTGGAGACCAGGAGGGACCTTCTGGACCAGGACAATGAACTTCTCGTCCACAAGTCCTCTGGACGGCTGGACCGACAGCTTCGCACAGCACTGTTTCCTGTCCATCCTCAACTGGGCAAATGAGTCTAAATATGGGCAAAGTAAAAAGAAAAGCCATAAAATTGGCTTTTAACTGCAGAATCCAACACAAAATGATTGTCTTGGCCTAACATGATTATGATTATTGCATTTTGGATGATTTGAACATGACGTTATAAATTAAGTTTGTCCATATGAGGCGCAGACAGATAATGTTGTGAATTTCAATGAACTACATCAATAATTGTAATACAATATTCTCCATGAAGTCTTCTTTCACTTCTTATACTTTGACATATTTCAAACGTGTTCTCTAATGACGTCATGTCTCTATGGGCACATGTGGACACGAGGACGGATGAACACGAGCCGACACTAGAAAAACCTGCTGCAGACTTCATGGCACCTGAGACCGGCTGATGATGAACCAGGTGATCCCAGAAAAACCCCTCAGACCTAAACCCTGCGGAACATCAGTGGGAGTCCTGAGGACGGACTGCGGTCTGTCTGCAGGCGGATCGAAGCCGGGACCATGTCAAGATTCTTTCCATTCACTCTCTGCTCTTCCAAAACCCGAAGGCGCTCAAGTGTCCGGATCCTCCGTGTCACACGTGGAAACAGGATCTCAAAGTCCACTTTCCTTTAAACGAACTTTAGATGAACCACAGAGACTCACGGACTCCCACGAGCTGCTGTCCACGGGTCTGTCGTCTGTCGGCGGCTCCTTCTCTGCACGTCCCGGTGTCGAACTCGTCCCAGAGTCCGGACACAAGCCGCGACGAAGAGCGTCGTCTTCTGCTGGTTCTTCTTCTTCTTCGGGTTTATTGGCAGATCAGCGTAGAGGCGCGTTACCGCCATCGAGAGGAAGGAAGTGGATTTACAGGAAGCGGAATTCTGTTCACGCTGACGTCATTAGGGGACAATAAACTCATCATGGTCACCGTATAGCACGGACGCCGTTAGGGGGAGTTAGGACGATTCTAAGGGCCCACGAACTTTGGGGGCCCACAGAGACGAGCTATTTTAATAATAAAATTATTAGCAGTAATATATGAGATATCAGAAATGTAATGAAAGAATTACAAATTATTTCTGCCTCTCCGGTCAAATGACGCCCCTCCTCCCATGTAGCGCATGGTTCGGTCCGTCCACCTGGATCCTCTCTGCGACCTGCTGAGTCAGATCGTCAGATGGTTAAAGCAGCAACGTCCTCGCGGTGAGACAAGAATAAATCAGAAACGACGAGAAAAGTTTGACAAAGCAGAGACAGAGAAGAAGGGCCGACAATTACTGACAAGTTATTTTTAATAAAGGTTCGTGTGTTCACGAGCTTCCTTTGCAGAGTCATGTTAGCGCTGCTTCCACAGCCGACGATCTAATTCGCTGGCTCACGTTTGTCACCACTGAAAATGACAATAATGTCATTTAGTAACATGTATGATAGTTAGTTCACTTATGATCAGGTCTCTATATGTTCACCTCATATACAGATGCAGCATCGGCCTCACCTGCTCTTCCACACGATGTTGCCCAAGTTGAGGAAGCAGGTCGTCAGTATGTCACTGAAATCCTGCCTTATGATATGAATCGTGTGTGTGTCACATTCTGATTCATATGATTTTAATCTCTGTCATGGTCTTACTTAAATCATATAATAAAATGAGTAACGGTAAATAAACGTGTCAATTTTATTTTTTCAATTCCATATTAACAGAATACTGTAGTACAGAAGATCTAGACACGTTCTGAATGAATTATGTGTTTTTTAGACATGTCAGATCCAGGATCCTCGTCAATCAGCCTGTCAGGGAGGACGTAGAAAGAGCTTTTAAAATGGAAGATGAAACTCAAGAGAGAATCAGTAGAAGCAGCAGCACAGATGATGAAGAGGAAGACGAGAGGAGCTCACAGTTTAAGGGACAGAGGGACACAGAGGACACTGAGCCGCATGTCCACAACTGTGGTCAGTTCTATGGCTGGACTGCAGACAAATGGTTTGAATGTTTGGTGCAGAATGGGTGAAGTAAAGGGCCCAACTTCAAATTATTTCATAGGGCCCAAAACTGCTGCAGCCCCGGAACATCTGCTTCACTTTAAAGTATCAACCAATTTTGTAAAAAACAGAATTAGTTAAAAAAGTTCCAATGACGGGAGAAGATGTTAGAGAGTAAAAACACGTTTCATGGACACACACCTGGTCTCACTGAAGCCTTTCATCCCTGCTAGTCCAACATTTGTGAATAGATAAAAACATGTGGGTTAAAGGTCACAGAATAACTTCACCTTGAACTTATGTCTACTACTACTCTTTCGGCTTTTCCCATTAGGGGTCGCCACAGCGAATCATCCTTTTCCACTTCACTCTATCCTGGGCATGTTCCTCTCTGACACCAGCTAACCTCATGTCCTCTGTTAGAACGTCCATATATCTCCTCCTTGGTCATCCTCTCGCCCTCTTGCCTGGCAGCTCCATCTCCAACATCCTTCTACCAATATAATCACTATCCCTCCTCTGCACATGTCCAAACCATCTCAGTCTGGCCTCTCTGACTTTGTTGCTAACACAGGCAACGTGTGCTGTCCCTCTGATGAACTCTGTCCAACCTTGTCACTCCTAAGGAGAACCTCAACATCTTCATCTCTGCTGCTTCCATCTCTGCCTCTTGTCTCTTTCTCACTGCTACTGTCTCTAACCCATAGAGCAGAGCTGGTCTCACCACTGTCCTGTTCACCTTTCCTTTGAGTCTTGCTGACACTCTTCTGTCACACAACACTCCTGACACTTTCCTCCACCCATTCCAACCTGCCTGCACTCGCCTCTTCACCTCTTTTCCACACTCCCCATCAGACTGAACTGTTGACCCCAAGTACTTAAACTCCTGCACCTTCTTCACCTCAGCCCCCTGTAAACTCACACTTCTACCTTGATCCCTCTCGTTTACACACATGTATTCTGTCTTACTACGACTGACTTTCATACCTCTTCTTTCCAGAGCAAACCTCCACCTCTCCAGCTGTTCCTCCACCTGCTCTCTACTCTCACTGCAAATCACAATGTCACCTGCAAACATCATTGTCCAGGGAGATTCCTGTCTGACCTCATCTGTCAACCTGTCCATCAGCATAGCAAACAAGAAGGGACTCAAAGCTGATCCTTGGTGTAGTCCCACCTCCACCTTGAACTCCTCTGTCTGACCTACGGCACATCTCACCTCCGTCATGCTCCTCTCATACATGTCCTGGACCACTCTGACGTACTTCTCTGCCACTCCCGACATCCTCATACAGTACCACAGCTCCTCCCTCGGCACCCTGTCATACGCCTTCTCTAAATCCACAAAGACACAATGCAGCTCCTTCTGACCATCTCTGTACTTTTCCATCAACAACCTCAAAGCAAAAATGGCATCAGTGGTGCTCTTACGGGGCATGAAACCATACTGCTGCTCACAAATCTCCACCTCCTTCCTAAGCCTGGCCTCCACTACTCTTTCCCACAGCTTCATTGTGTGGCTCAACACCTTTATCCCTCTGTAGTTGCTACAGTTCTGCGTGTCACCCTTGTTCTTAAAGATTGGCACCAGAACGCTTCTCCTCCATTCCTCAGGCATCTTCTCACTCTCTAAAATCCTGTTAAACAGACCTGTCAGAAACTTCACTGCTGTCTCTCCTAGACACTCCACAGGTACTTCATCAGGACCAACAGTCTTTCCGCTCTTCATCCTTTTCAGAGCCTTCCTCACCTCATCCTTTCTAATCTCTGCTATTTCCTGCTCCACAACATCCACATCTTCCTCCCTTCTTTCCCTGTCATTTTCCACATTCATCAGCTCCTCAAAATACTCCTTCCATCTTCTCTGCACACTCTCCTGGCTTGTTAGCACCTTTCCATTTCTGTCTTTAATCACCCTTATCTGTTGCACATCTTTCCCATCTCTATCTCTCTGTCTGTCTATCCTGTACAAGTCCTTCTCTCCTTCCTTCATGTCTAACCTGTCATACAGCTCATCGTAAGCTTTCTGTTTGGCCTTTGCCACCTCCCTCTTCACTCTGCGCTGCACTTCCTTGTACTCCTGTCTACTTTCCTCAGTCCTTTCTACATCCCACTTCCTTTTAGCTAACCTCTTCCTCTGGATGCAGTCCTGTACTTCCTCATTCCACCACCAAGTGTCTTTATCATCTTTCCTCTTACCAGATGACACACCAAGCACCTTCCTACCTGTTTCCCTAATTACCTCTGCTGTAGTTTCCCAGTCATCTGAAAGCTCTTCCTGACCACCCAAGCCTGTCTCAACTTCTGCCTGAATTCCTTACAAGTTTCTTCATTCTTTAGCTTCCACCACTTGGTCTTCTTTTCTGACTTTCCTCTCTTCTTCTTCCTGACCACCATAGTCATCTTACACACCACCATGCGGTGCTGTCTGGCTACACTCTCTCCTACCACCACTTTACAGTCACTAACCTCTCTCAAATGACCTCGTCTACATAGGATGTAGTCCACCTGTGTGCTCCTACCTCCACTCTTGTATGTCACTCTATGTTCCTCTCTCTCCTGGAAGTAAGTGTTAACTACAGCCATTTCCATCCTCTTAGCAAAGTCCACTACCATCTGTCCTTCTGGATTCCTGTCCTTTACACCAAACCTGCCCATCACCTCCTCGTCACCTCTGTTCCCCTCACCAACATGCCCATTGAAGTCTGCTCCAACAACTACTCTCTCTCCTCTGGGGATACTCTCTACAACCTCATCAAACTCACTCCAGAATCTCTCTTTCTCTTCTAACTCACAGCCAACTTGTGGGGCATACCCACTGACTATGTTCACCATCACACCTTCGATTTCTAGCTTTAGGCTCATCACCCTGTCTGAGACTCTTTTCACCTCTAGAACATTGTTCACAAACTCCCCCTTCAGGATCACTCCTACTCCGATTCTCTTCCTATCCACACCATGGTAGAACAGTTTGTATCCTCCTCCAATACTACGTGCTTTGCTGCCTTTCCACCTCGTCTCTTGCACACACAGTACATCTACCTTCCTTCTCTCCATCATGTCTGCCAGCTCTCTACCTTTCCCTGTCATTGTGCCAACGTTAAGAGTCCCTACTCTCAGATCTAAGCTCCTGCCTTTCCCCTTCTCTCTCTGACCACGAACCCTTCTGCCTCCTCTCCTTCTTCGACCAACAGTAGTCCAATTTCCACCGGCACCCTGTAGGTTAACAGCACCGGTGGCGGTCGTTGTTGACCCGGGCCTCGACCGATCCGGTATGAAAGTGGTATGGATGACTCGCATGGTTGTACTTGGCAAAATTTTACGCCGGATGCCCTTCCTGACGCAACCCTCTCTATTTATCCGGGCTTGGGACCGGCACAGAAGTTACTGGCTTGCAACCCCTGTGGCTAGATTTCACCTTGAACTTATGTCAATACCTGTTTATTCCCACGTCATCGTCTTAATAGTCTGGGACACTGCAGCTGACATTTGTCCTCAGGAGTTAACATTAGCTAGCATTAGCAACTAGCGTTTGCTAACGTTAACCTGCTGTCATATAAAATAAACTCACAATAGGAAACTTTTCACTCCCATTAATATTGACGTTCATTAGTTTTCGGTCGACGGACGTGACTCAGATAATGATGACGTGACGTTCTCATACGCTTCCCCACGTGCCGCCACTCTCTCCTACAACCAACACAGAGAATTACTGCTTGAGGCAAAAAGGAGCCGCTACAAACGCAGGTCGAACAACATGAGATCATAGGTATGAAAGAGAAGACAGGGGACAACACGAGAGTCAATCTGTCCATAGTTGGACCAGGTCTGGCACGTGAAATGGTCCAAAGGGTTGGAAAGAAGGAAGAAAACCAGGCAAATCTCTGTAGAGTTTATTAAAAGAACCGACACTGACAAAAAACTAATCAGTGTCCACGTCCCTGAAGACATTTCCTAGGAACACAAGACTGTGTCCGTTCACAGAGACAGACAGAGAGCAGGGAAAAGTGTCTCACTGACGTGGACCCTGCGGATTCATGGGCTGTGAGGATCAGCGGGCTACAGTTTCTCTGGTGATAATCTTCTTTCATAAAGACAGAACAGAACCAACTGTCACTAGTCTCTATGTGCACTCTCCTCCTGTGTCACACATAGAACCGTCCCCCGAAACCCAGGACAGGTGGGAACTACAGTCACTTTTAATCAGTGTGGCATATTAAACTATTAAAACATACACACATAAAGAATAAAAGGCTGTAATCAGTGTAAATAAAGATAAATTAAATCCACCTGTCCAACAAAATGTTAGAAACATAAAATACATAATAACTTGTTCACGTCACAAGAACTTTTACGTAATAAAACAACAAGCAGATGTTTGGGATTTAAGGTTTATTACTTAGTTAAACTTGAGTTTTATCTGCACATGTTAAATTCATCTCAATGTGGCGACTTGATGTTGAACTCGTGGTAACGGCTTGAACAAACGTCTGTATGAGCAGAGACGTTTCAGAGTCGTTAGTTGGAGCAGTACAGCAGGTTGATGCGCCGGATGTCGTTCTGGCTCATCTGCTTGGCTGTGCCAAAAACAGCGTTGGAGTCGGGAACAGCCACCATGGTGGGGCTGACGTTGTCCTTGGAGAAAGCCAGTCTGCAGGGAGGAGACAAGCACAGTCAGGGATTCTTCTGAACAGAATGAAGAGCTGCTGAACAGTTTTTCTCCATAAATGCGAAATCCATATGTCTGCAGTAAATACTTGTAATTTTGATACGACGTGTCATAAGACTTAAAGCATCTATAAATCCATGGCTTTGTCACGGTCTTATTATAACCCATGGACGGCAGACACTGAACGTCACGCACCCAGTTTGCAAACAAGACGGAGCTGCTGGATTTTTACTGATCTGCCGTAGTGCATGACAGAGCTGTAGTCATAAGGAGTTCCCTGGTTCAGGGTGTTGATCTTGTTAAAGTTGTATTCCATACCTGTTTGATGAACATCCATAAAAAAAACACAACAGTTCCACCTCACACAAACTGACAACAGACTGTAGGACTCATAAGTGTCCGTTCCTGTGACCTGATCCCTGCAGCCTACCAGAGATGACGTTCTGCAGCAGGACCTGGATGTGCTGGTCCCTGTCGGAGCGGCACTGCTCGTGGTCGAAGCCCAGGGCGTGGATCAGCTCGTGTTGGACTGTTCCAAAGTAAATGCAGCCGTTACTCATCAGAGACACAGTCTGAGCGTTGCCCTGGCGACCCACGTAGGAGTAGCAGCTGCAGACACGTTGGAGAATACAGGAAGTTCCTCATCAGACTGAAAATGGTTCGTCTTCAGGAAGACACAACAGAAGCTGCAACTGCACAAACTGACACTGAAGCTGAACGTGGTTGATTTTACACTGGTTGTATCTCAGTCAGGTGAGTGTGTGTGTGTGTTTTAACACTGTGCTTGTTCTGCTAATGGTCAAGACAAGATAATGACCAACCACAGGTGACACCCCCCCTTTACCCCCCACAGGTTCCTGGAAATTGGCTTAGATCAACTTTCTGAGATGTGCCCAGGACAAATGACAGTGGAAACAACAGCAGAACGGAGGAGGAGGCTTCAGGTACGAGTCGTCCTGCAGCGTTAAAGCCGTATAATGAAATCTGATACTCACCCATTGTACGACTGTATGTTGACGTAGGCTGTCTCAGTGGTGCGGGGGATGAAGCGGATGCAGGTGGAGGCGGAGAAGGAGTTGATGGCACTTGTGATGACACCGAGCTGCTGAGAGGCTGAAGGTGGAAACACACAGAGAGGAACAAAGTTTCTTAAATCCATATGATGATCCCAAAAATGAAGAGTTAGTCTGTGTTAGGACTTTATGACCTCAGTCTGTGTCAGTCGTCTAACGCTGCACCACAGCGTCCCACTGAAGATCTAAATCTCTCAGCTCACAAATGTTTCGTTTTGTCTCCTCAGTACAATTAATACTCACTAAGTTACTATTACTACTATCTGGACACTGAGCAGGACAGTTAACTGCTTTTCTTGGACTATTTTGCTTTTCAACGTCTTGGGAATGAGAACGGGCTGGAATGGATGGAGGTTCTTACTGTAGCTGTTAGCAATGACATAGGGAATGTAGACGTGGCCATCAGAGGATTTAGGCCACTTGCATCCGTTCTGGACACAGGGGTCGGCGTTTCTGTGGTTGGACAGAGCGATGTCTCCTTTTAACTGGACGCCCTCTTCCATGGGGTCTGCAGAGAGAACAAAGTCCATCATGACACAAACACTGGTCCTGGATGGAAATTATTAGTGAAGCAAACAGCAACTAGATGGTTTCCAGCAAGTGCTGGTTCCTTCACCAACTCAGTCAGTGGTTCATCACAGTGCTCTAAATGAATCTTATTGTGAAGAGGTGCTGTCAAAGACTTCTGTGACCCAAACTCATTTCACATGTTTCTTCTAACCAATCGGTGAAGATTTCGAGCTTCATATTTCCTCAGACTAATTCCTGGAGGTCTGGGTGGAGAACAGAGCAAACATTGGGAGTGATATTCCAAAGGTTTTCTTCAGCACCAAATGAAACCAGCGACAGTCGTCTATACGTACACGTGTGCTGGAAACAGGAATCACTAGCAGCTGATCAGTGAACAAAATGTAAAGAAATGCAGGTGACAAACAGAAGCCTGTAGCTCAATGAATCCAACATCACAACAAACACATGATCAGAAATGATCCATTGTTTCAGCAGGTGGAGCTCTGATAGTAACTTGGCAAAATGTTTTCACATCAAATCAGATCATCTCCCCTTTTTGCTAATATAATAATAATGTTTAACAGTCAGGTTAATGGAATAGATATAATATATGAAGTCAGTTATGACTTTTTAAAAATCTGAATGACTGTGATGCAGGAATGTTCCTCACTGATATCTCTGTTGACTCTCTCCAGCTGCTCTGCCACACTCAGCTCAGCTTCATCTTCTCCCTTATTGTCTCCACTTTGTCTCTTCACAACCTGCAGACAGACAAGAGACAGAGTTTCTGCTGGTGTCCAACAACCAGGGAGGAGAAAACGTCCCGTGAAGCCGATGGAGGTTTTTATAAGGCAGATAGTGAAAATGTGCTTTAAAGGTTTAAGTGCATGTGAATGAGTCTGAAATTACTTTGGTAAAGTCCGTGTCATGAGGACGATGGTGGGACACGACTAAAAGCTCCAAACTAAACAATGTTTAGTCCTGTTGCTGTAGATGAATGAAGACCTGAGTGCTGACCCCAGCTGTGGGACTTACCCCGGCCTCGGTCCCGGCTGAGACTGCGAGCAGGACCAGGAGACCCAGGATGCACTTCATTGCTGCCATGGTACTGAAACAGGAAACAGGTCCGACTGAAACATGCAGCAGCATCAGTTTCAGCAGCTTCTGCAGCAGACAGTGATATTCACTCACCTTTACCTCTGGACTCAAACTGTGAGCAAATGGTTTTGGTGCCCAGATGAAGTTCTGCAGTGGGGACTGGTGGTGGCTGAGTGTGTTTTATACTTTGTTCTGCTAATAGTCCGACCTTTGGTTGGAGGTGGCAGCCCCACAAGCTCTCGCCCCTCCACCAACTGATTCCTGGAAGTTCATTTAGTTCTACAGGTGACGAAATCTGAATTGCATAACTTCTGTTTTCTCTCTGTCTGTTGTTAAACATGTTAATTGTGAAGATGTTTTATTTTCGATGTTACTTCAAAAGAATCAATTTTTAAAACATTATTAATAAAACATTAAAAGAGAAAAAATAATCACTGGGAGCAACATTTTCCTAAATAGTGAAAATACTGGAAAAACTGATGAAGAACATAACAGCAGAATTAATAGTTTGTCTCAGTATGATGGTGAAGTTGCCCTTTGAAATACTGATCTGTCATTCGTGAACGATTTGTTCAGTATAAACTAATCCTTTATATAACTTGGGAGTAATGTGTCCAGCCCCGTCAGCGTCAACTGTCTAATCACGTGGATTTGTCTCCAAATCTTCACAGGAAAACACACTAGTGAACCTCACATGTCCCACAAGCTCATGTCTTTTGTATTGGCCTCAAAGACTGAAACACGACTTTGAAATCAATGAAAATCTTTGCTTATTGTCCACTGCTTCCATCTGTCCTTAGCAAACAGCAGCTAACATTAGCTGATTCCAAGTGTCTCCAAGTCTCGTCAGCTAAAACATTGACTGAATAAACAGACTCAGGACAGAACGACGGCAGCGACTGAAAACAGATAATGAATTGGACGGGAACAGGAAAGAACAGGACGTAGTTTGATGTGAGGGGATCAGACAAAATCGATGGGACGGTTGATGCTGGGAGAGAGTTAGAAGACACGCCGATGTCCTCCGGGCGTCCTTCCGTCTCCTCACACAAACATTTCTGTGTAGAGAAAAGGTGATTCTAACCCTTAAAAGGAAAAATGCAACAAACGCACAGAAACACACGTGGTGAGATGATGCAGACGACACAAAATGAAAGACTGTAACCAGGAGACGAGCAGCCAACACCTCACCGTCTCTGAACATGGTCATAAAGTCTGTCTCCTGTTGATGCTGCCTTTCATACAAGGGGACAGTCGAGGCTTAAACGATGATGCTGCTGCTCAGATGTGATCACTGTGGCAGGATACGACTTGTGAAAGTTGACAGAATATCCCAGCTCACACACGTTCACCTAGAACAGTCACCAGTCTATGACAGAGCAGATTCATACTCGTGTGTGAATATGGAGCTTCCTGTTCACCTTTGTACCATGGGAGCACGTGAAGATCATCAGCACAGACCCAGGGAGAACATGGAAACTCAGAAGTCGCCCTTGTAAAACGCTGTCGGGCTTTTTTCTGATCAAGTTGAATGTGTGTGTGATCCGTTATTTCCTGTTGTCTGACATCTATGAAACAACAGCGTGTCAACACAACGTCCTACGATATGTTTGCATTAAAGATATTTGTGTTCTGTCCAGACACTATCACAACACTTTAAAAGAATGAGAACTTTGAGTGACATTAAATCTGTGTTTCATACTCTCAGTATCAGCCGACAAAGCTCAATATCATTTTGCGAAATGTTATAACGTGAAGATGCGACGTTATGGCAGGTTATTGGTCAGGGGATGTGGGCACAGTTATTTGCTCTGCTATAGTGTGATGTCATTTCATATTCACTATATTCAGGTAGGAAATGAGGGGAAACAGAGATGTATGATCTAAAAACCAGCTTTGTCCACCAGGGTAAATCACTGGACACTGATCGAAAACGTCAGTTTCACACTGTGGAAGAAAAGGATGTTTTAAGACAGAAAAACAGGAACCATTACATGCTGTCGTCATAGAAACATCTGTATCATCTATTCTCAATAGTTTGAAATGATCAGTATGGCCACTAATTATTTCTTAAACGTGATTATTCTGAAGTGACAAGCTTTTCAAAACCGTTTCTGCCCAGTGAGAGTGAGATTTCTTTCATAATTCTCTTCAAACATAAAGAACATCTGCTACACGTCAGAGTATCAACCAATTTTACAACAAACATAATTAGTTAAAAAGGTTCCAATGACGGGAGAAGATGTTAGAGAGCAAAATGACGTTTCATGGAAACACAAATTGGTTTAGATCAACTTTCTGAGAGGTTCCCATTCGACATACTACTAACTAAACAGCAAAATCTTTAGTTAGTAGTATGTCGAATAAAAAATGTGATTTACTCTTTAAGTGTCTTTTTTGGAAAAATCTGTTTGTGAGTCTTGAGTCAGAAAACATAGATGCACATAATACAACAGTATTGATGTCATTTAAGAAAATAATTACATGTATTTCAAAACTGCTTAATCTTGCATGTGTTTTGTTCAAGCTTTGCATCGTTTTAAAGTATCATAACAGATTCGATATAATGTATGATTATAGTTTTATTGTAGCTAATTTTACCACAGCTAAACTTAAACTACAACAACTAAAAAAATGTGGAATACCAAGTGAAAAATTGCTCAAAATCCTGCTTCGATGCATTATTTTAATCCCTGAAACCAAAGTGAGTCTCCTGCTGCCACGGTCCAGCAGTAATTCTTGAGTCTTGCCGTGATTTTAGCTTCACTAAAACTGGCTACAAAAGGACTTTACTCCTACACACGGAAATGCAGCATGAACACGTCCGTGTCTATAAAGACTTTCATTCAAAACGTTTTTAGATGCAGACGCTGCAGATCTAAAGCTCTGCCTCTCTAAAGTGCTCCCTTTATATCAATCTAATTAATTGCCAAATTATCCCCCATTTGTTTCTGATTTGCAGCAATTACTTTTCCAGCCTTTTGTTGCCCCTCATCCAACATTTCTGAGATGTGTTGCTGCCATCAAATTCAAAATGAGCTAATATTTTCCATGATGAGGTAAAATGTCTCAACTTCAACGTCTGATGTTATTTATGTTCCATTGTGAAGAACATGTGGGTTGATGAGATGTGCAAATCAATGCAAAAGGTTAAAGAAAAATTCTTAATGGACGTTACTGATGATGCAAAACAACTGGTAAAATCTCAACAAATGAATTGGCAGAGAGGACATCAGTAAAAAACGTTCTAATGATCTAATAATCAACAATACAGTTAGTAACAAAGCTAGGGTTAAACAAAAGGTCAGGGAAAACAAAGAAGACAGTAGGGTCTGTTTTAGGTGTCAGGGAATATTCTGGGATTATATTAGATTAGATTCAACTTTATTGTCATTACACATGTACAAGTACAAGGCAACGAAATGCAGTTTATGTCTAACCAGAAGTGCAATAAGCAGCAAGTGCAGGATATAGGTTATAAATTACCTCGAGAAAATATGTACACAAGAAATTATGGATCATATTTACAGATCCTATGAACATACTATACAGGTTGTTGTTAACTAGAACAGAAATTTACAGATGGATAAGGCTATACAGTGGTTGCTATAGTAATCAAGAATATGCAAGTAGATATGAATATAATATGCAGTTTTCTATTTACAGACATTTTACAGACGTGTATTTACAGGTGAGTATATACATTCAATGTAGGTGAGTATATAAATTCAATGTTCCTTCTAGTTCCCGTAGGCTTCCCACTGAGTGGCGGGGACCCGGTGTCTGGCCAGAAGTGTGAACAAATGGTCACTGATCAAATTTTCCCTCACATAAAGCTTATGAATGACAATTAAATAAAGGTCACCCCCCCCCCCGCATGCTATGCAGTTTGGTTTTGGTGAAAACCATTCGATGTTATAAGTTTGGCGCTTTTTGTCCCCTTTGATGATGATCAAGATGAGTTTTAGAAGCTCTGTCTGTTTCTATGTTTTTCTTCCAGTCTTCTTATGTTTATTTCCATGCTGTTTGTATGGTGTGTTTTTTCTTTAAACCCCTGTTGAGTTGTGCGACCAGGGAGAAAAAACTTTATCACTTTTGCACTATGTTTTATCACCCTTTCTCAACTTTCTGAGTCGGCCTCGGGAGACCCTTTGAACTGTGGCTCTATTGTTTACACGTGGGACCAGCTGCTAGCTCTTAGCCGTGTCGAGCTTCTCCATGGGAGAAAGCTGGATATTCCAGCCGAGATACGGAGGAAAAGACGAGGCTGTAGAGCTGGCGTGAAGCGCCGGGAGAGACGACGCAGATATAAGCCCGTATTACCATCTGTTATTATGGGAAACGTCCGCTCTCTCTCCAACAAGATGGACGAGCTAGCGGCGCTCATAAGGCTACAGCGCGTGTACAGGGAGAGCAGCTTACTGTGCTTCACCGAGACGTGGCTCAACCAGGACACATCGGACTCTGTGGTCTCTGTTAACGGTTTCACACTGGTGCGGGCGGACCGGAGTGTGGCAGAGAGCGGAAAGAAGAAGGGAGGCGGACTGGCGGTGTTCGTGAACAACAGATGGTGTAACCCCGGGCACATCACTGTTAAACGACAACTATGCAGCAAAAACGTGGAACTAGTGGCACTGAGCGTCCGGCTGTACTACCTCCCGCGGGAGTTCTCTCACTTGTTGGCGATAACTGTTTGCGTTCCTCCGTCGGCCGACGCCGCTGCCACGTGTGAGCGTGTGCACAGCACTGTGTCCCAGCTGCAGACCCAGCACCCACAGGCCCTGATCTCCATCTCTGGGAACTTCAACCATGCCTGCCTGCCCCTCTCTGCAACCCTCCCCAACTTCACCCAGTACGTTAACTGCCACACACGAGACAATAAAACACTGGACCTGCTATATGCTAACACAAAGAATGCATATACCTCCAACCCCCTCCCCCATCTGGGCCGCTCCGACCATAATCTCGTGTCCCTGTCTCCTGCTTACACTCCGGTGATGAAAAAACAGTCACCACAGGTGAAAACAGTGAAGATCTGGACAGAGGAGGCGAGTGAACAGCTGAGGGACTGTTTTAACATCACGGACTGGGACATTCTCCGCAGTCCACATGGGGAGGACATCGACAGTCTCACAGACTGCATCACGGACTATATAAACTTCTGTGTGGAAAACACTGTGCCATCCAAGACAGTGCGGTGTTTTCCCAACAACAAGCCCTGGGTGAGCCCTGAGCTGAAGGCCCTGCTGAATGAAAAGAAGAGGGCCTTTCTCTCTGGGGACACGGAGGAGCTGGGCAGAGTGCAGCTCGAATTAAAATACAAAATCAGGAGGTGCAAGGACAGCTACAGGAAGAAACTGGAGCATCGTCTGGAGCAGAACAACGTCTGTGAGGTGTGGAGAGGACTGAAACACATCTCAGGGCACGGCGAGGGTGGGGATGGTCGACAGGCCACGGGTGACCAGACCTGGGCAAATTAATGAAATCTGTTCTTTAACAGATTTGATTCTGCCCAGTCCCCAGACCGCACTCACACGGCCCACTCTTCACACCTCAGCTCCAGTCCAGTCGTCTCCTCCCAGCTGCAGCGCTTCACACCTCAGCTCCATGCAGACCACTCTGCCCCTCCTCCCACTGTCACAGAGAGCTCCCAACAACCCACAGCTCCAGACCAGTCACCGCCCACCCCCCTCTGCCTCACTGTGGACCAGGTTAGGAGAGAGTTAAGGAAGACTAAGGCCAGGAAGGCCACAGGCCCTGACAACATCAACTCCAGGATCCTCAGGGAGTGTGCAGACCAGCTCTGTGAGGTTGTTCTGTCACTATTGAACCTGAGCCTTAGACTGGAGAAAGTACCAGTGCTGTGGCAGACTTCCTGTTTGGTTCCGGTTCCAAAAGTATCACATCCCAAGGAGCCGAACCACTACAGACCTGTCGCCTTAACCTCCCACCTGATGAAGGCTATGGAGAGGAGCCACTCAGGTGAACTCAGCACTGGACCCGCTGCAGTTTGCCTATCAACCTGGCATCGGGGTGGACGACACCATCATCTACCTGCAGCACCGGGCCTTGTCTCACCTGGAGTCTCCTGGGAGTACTGTAAGGGTAATGTTCTTTGACTTCTCCAGTGCTTTCAACACCATCCAGCCATCACTGCTGAGGGGGAAGCTGGAGGTAGCAGGCGTGGACCAACATCTAGCTGCCTGGACCATCAACTACCTCACGGACAGGACACAGTTCGTGAGGCTGCGGGACTGTGTGTCGGATGTGGTCGTTTGCAGCACGGGGGCACCTCAAGGGACTGTGCTCTCCCCTTTTCTGTTCACACTCTACACGTCAGACTTCAAGTACAACTCCCACCTCTGTCACCTGCAGAAATTCTCGGACAACACAGCCATTTTTGGCTGTGTACTGGGTGAGAATGAGCAGGAATACAGGTGGGTCATCTCGGACTTTGTGGACTGGTGTGAGAACAATTATTTGTTCCTGAACACAAGTAAGACAAAGGAGTTAGTGCTTGACTTCAGGCGAAACCCTCCACCACACACACCGGTGACCATCCAGGGCTCAGACATTGAAGTTGTGGACACCTTTAAATACCTGATGTCCACCTAAACAAAAAACTGGACTGGACGAACAACACAGACTCTCTGTACAGGAAGGGCCAGAGTCGCCTCCGCTGAGGAGACTGAGGTCCTTTGGTGTGGGCAGGGATCTGTTACAGACATTTTACGACACTGTGGTGGCCTCAGCAGTCCTCTATGGTGTTGTGTGCTGGGCTGGGAGCAGCACGGACAGAGACAGGAAGAGACTTAACAAGCTGGTTAAGAGAGCCGGCTCTGTCCTGGGCTGCACATTGGAGTCCATCGAGGAGGTGGCGGACAGAAGGATGTTGGCCAAACTAGCATCCATCATGGATAACCCCTCCCACCCCCTGCACCACACTGTGGAGGCTCTGAGCAGCTCCTTCAGCACTAGACTTTTACACCCACAGTGCAGGAAGGAGCGCTACCATCGATCATTCCTCCCCACAGCCATAAGACTATTTAATATATCACTGCAGTGACACACAATGTGCAATTTTCACTTGTATATTCTTATTTATTCATCTGTTATATTTTCCAATGTAAATATGTATATATTTTAGTTTTCCTTGTCTATGGCTAAAAACACAAGAATTTCCCCACTGTGGGATTAATAAAGTTCTATCTTATCTTATCTTAATTATTACTTATTTTATCTATTATGGTTAAATCAATATATGCTACTTCAACCTATCACATAGCTTCTTATTCACCTAGTGTCACATTTTCTTTCAGTTTGCCAACCTTAGCAGGTTTTGTCTTGGCAAGACTGTGTGATCAGTATGGAGTGGCATCCAGTCTTTCATTGCCAAAGCATCTCAAATGATCACATTTCCACCTCCATGGTTCACTGTTGGTGTTCAATTCAACTCAGTTTAACTTTATTTATAGTGTCGTGCAGCCACCTGAGCTCGTTTCATGAGCTCTGTGTCTCTTTGTTTGGATCCAAACACCTCAAACTTTTCCTTACCATTCCTCTATTCATCTAAGTCCACGATTTGTGCATCTTGGCCAACTGTAACCTTTTCTTAGGATTGAACACATTAGTGGGTTTTTGTTCTGGTAACTGCCCATGAAGCCAGCAGACTCCTGCTCAGTGTCTGTACACACTGGTCATTCAGGCCAGGGTGAGAAAAAGGCCCAATGACACAACTCTGCTCCACACTGAACACACAAGTCCAGCCTCCACATCAGACGGATCATTATTCTCCTAATTATACAGGAGGCAGGATCACAGTCTTTATATTCTGCACATTGTTTTCATATTTCTTTGCTGTTAGTCTGAAGTTACGTAGAAATGTGCAAATATTATAAGACATTACAACAATGACATTTGTCATGTTCCCATTAGTAAAGTACAAACACTCCACACATTTTCTTCATCACCAACACAAACCTGACACCAGCCTGATTTAGTGGCAGTAACGAAAGAAACATCCGGATGTTCGTCTAAAGTCAAAGTGTCAGTGGTGCAGAGTGTGTGTGATGGTGAACAGAGGGAACTTTGGTTTCAGCAGCTGATCTTCAGTCAGCAGAGTTTCTGTCCACAGGAGACACTCTCACACCTACACACTGCACAGAGACAACGAGGAACCAGGACAGATCCAGAACCCAGGATACAGATGTTCAGTGAATGTGGTGTTGAAGGTGTGGAGGTGGATCAGTTTGTCAGAGGAGACACTGTAGAAGGACAGAGAGCCAGCAGGACAGTCCACATACACTGATACTCTGTGAGAGACAGAGGACGTGGAGGAGACGGGAGTTTGTCTGTTATTGTGGTAGACAGATTGACGACCATCATCAGAACAACTCAGACTCCAGGACTGATTGTTCCTTCCAAACAAACACTCATCACTGTTTCCTCTCCTTCTGATTCTTCTGTAACTCACTGATAGATAAACTGTTCCTCTCCACTCGACCTCCCAGTAACAGCGACCAGTCAGACCATTTCTACACAGCAGCTGAGGCAAGAAGTTAAATCTGTCTGGATGATCAGGATATGACTGAACCTCTCTCACATATGTCACCTTCCTGTTGTTATCATACAGTTGTAGTTTTCTGTTCACTGTGTTTGGGTCCAGTTCCAGTTCACAGGCCCCTGATGGACAGAACAAGACACAAACAGCTGCAGTTTATCATCTGCTGATTTATCAACAACTTTACTGACAATTACTGAAAGTCAATCATTCCAACTTCCATTTCAGATTCAACTGGGAATAATTTCAAGTGAAATGGAGATTGATTCAGATTCATCTTTGAAGAGTGTTGCAAACTTTTTATCAATGTCTGTATCAGTGTTATAAATAATATTGATTTATCGATGCACGTCTATACTGAATATTTTAAATAATAAATTATCACCTTTCTGACACTTTTAAGCTAAAAAAACTGACAAATGATTCATGGCAGAGCTGCTGTATTAGATTGTACAGGTGTACCTAATAAAGTGGCAGCAGCTGCAGCCTCCCTCCTCTGTCTGACACATATCAGAAAGACGCTGAGGAGAATTGAACTACAATAACAATGAAACATGAACCATCGTTTCCCTGATTTTTCAGACACTGTGGAAAAATGTTTCGTTATTTATGTCTCATGCAGCAGCTTTGGTTGGCTTACTTAAAACAATGTGTGTCTTAATAAAATGTTTATCACTGGGAGCATCAGTTAAAGCCTCTGAGATGTGCAGGCAAAACCTCTATTATCCTCCTGCCAACGTAGCTGAAAGATCTTCTAGGGGAAACACTGAGATGGTTCTGTTTCATTAGTTTGCACATCAATCGTTGTGTCTGCGTCAGTGTCTGTAGACCTGTCAGGGAAAAGAACAGCGACAAACAAGTACCGTTTTCCCATCTAGCCTCATCCACAACGTTCTCTACTAATGTCAGAGCAGCTACATTCCACACAACCACTGAGCAGGACTGTGGATATTTAGAGTGCGTGTTTCATGAATTCAGCACATGGAGCTGGAAAGCAGCAGATCTCAGTCAGCATTATTAAAGCTCCCAAAGATGATCAGGGATTTAGTTTATTGGCTTGTTCTGGAAACGGACTTGACAAAGTTCTTCACAGTAAAGAACAAAATGAGTCTCTAATGGAAAGAAGAAGGATCCAATGATCCACACTAACGTCAATAAGTCATTTCCACCTTATCACCTGCAGCTGCTTCTAGAAAACCATGAGGACACTGATCTGTAGTCTGTGTGACGTGCTCTACAAATACCAGATGAGTCATGGTATTTGTGTGGATGTATTGGACATCAGGAGAAATTCATTTTTGTTCCTCAGTCAAGAAAAGGTTCAAATCTAGTGGAACGTGTGCAGCTGTTCTCAGGAATCAAACTTAAAAAAACACACTCACACTTCCTCAGACCAGGTTTCAGTCTCTGTGGTCCACTATGGTCCAACCTGGAGGAAGAGACAACGTCATAATGACCTTTATCCACCAGTAAACATGAACCAGAGTTCCTCAGTTAGTCAGAGACAGTGTTATAGCTGCTGTTGTCTGTCCATCTGTCCATACCTGAGAGTGTCCAGTCTCCAGTGTGGACCCTCCAGTCCAGCAGAGAGCAGCTTCACTCCTGAGTCTCCTGGATGGTTGTAGCTCAGGTCCAGCTCTCTCAGATGGGAGGGGTTGGAGCTCAGAGCTGAGGCCAGAGAAGCACAGCCTTCCTCTGTGATCAGACAGCCTGACAGACTAAACACACACAGAGACAAGTTTCCCTAACAGGAAAAGACATTTGCTCACATTCATCTGCTGGAGACAAACTAAATCTAGGCTATAAAATGTAATAATTCACATTCATGCTCCAACTTTTTTACCAACTAAACAGCCAACTCTAAAATGAATGTGGGTCATGGCACCAAGTCGGTTGTGGAGCTGCTCTTTATCTTTGCATAAATACTGGAGAGGTCAGAGACGTTTGTTACACAAGTAAAAAAATATTTTCCTGCTGATGATCTGCAGATTTGATTTGTTACTTTCAGTGACACTGGAGTCATGTAGTTAGTCTGAACTAAACTCTCTCCATTAGTTAATCTTTGTACCAACACTTAAATTATTGATATTTTAGTAGTTGATGGGATTTTCTCTTCAGACCAAACATGTTGGAGTCCAACTCAGTATAGTTGAGGAACTTTACTCCAATTTTTAATAACAAGTCAAGTTTCTGTGGTCAGAACAAAAATATGTTGACAATCTACTGTACACATAATGGAAACAAACAGCCTTAATAGTCATTGCTCAACATTGGAATTGTTGCTATAACCTGCTACTAGAGCAATGTTTTACGAAATGTTTTATAATTAGAGAAATTAAACAAAACAAATGTGATTTAGTTGAAAAGACAGTGACCAAAATGAGAGAACAGCAATGACTGCAGCAGGGACAAAGAATGTAACTACGTTTTCTGAAGGTTACAACAGTTAACAACTATTAGGAAGTGGACAGTGCTTTCAATGACTTCAGCACTTATGCGGACAACAGGAACTCTTTAGTGCTCAATTCGGTGACTGTAGTGGTAACTCATGAAATATGCTCAAAATACTGATCTTTTACTCCTCTTTGGATCATTTGAAATAGGACTAAGCAGTGACCTTGGCATTTTAAAAAATTTAGGTTGTTCACTCTTTTTAATCTCCAGTGTTTAGCTTGTCAAATAACTGACCTGAGAGTTTCCAGCCTGCAGTGTTGTTGCTTCAGTCCAGCAGACAGCAGCTTTACTCCTGAATCCTGCAGGTCATTGTTACTCAGGTCCAGTTCTGTTAGACTAAAGGACTGGGAGCTGAGAACTGAGGACAGAGCTTCACAGCTTCTCTCTGAGAGGTTACAGCCACTCAGCCTGTAAATGTTGGTTTGTCAGTTAATAAAAAGTTCAAATATTTAATAAAAAAATGTGTAGTTTGTATAAATATCTGAAAACTGACCTGAGGGTTTCCAGTTTACAACAGGAACTCTTTAGTGCAGTAGACAACTGGCTTATTTGTAAATCCTGCAGGTCGTTGTTACTCAGGTCCAGTTCTCTCAGACTAGAGGACTGGGAGCTGAGAACTGAGGACAGAGCTTCACAGCTTCTCTCTGAGAGGTTACAGTCACTCAGTCTGAAGAGAAACCAGCAAAACAACAGAAACAATTACAACCAATCAAATATTTATACACTTAAACTAAACTGGTCTATGTGCACATACAGAGCTTTGTTTGAGGCTTTGACCACTGGCAGCAGCCTCAGAAGAGCCTCCTCTGAAGCAGAGTATTTCTTCATGTCAAACACGTCCAGATCTTTGTGTGATGATAATAAGATGAAGACCAGAGCTGACCACTGAGCAGGAGACAGTTTATCTGTGGACAGACTTCCTGATCTCAGGGACTGTTGGATCTCCTCCACTAGAGAACCATCATTCAGTTCATTCAGACAGTGGAACAGGTTGATGCTTTTCTCTGCAGACAGATTCTCACTGATCTTCTTCTTGATGTACTGGACTGTTTCCTGATTGGTATGTGATCCACTTCCTGTCTTGGTCATCAGGCATCGTAGGAGAGCCTGATTAGTCTGCAGTGAAAGACCCAGGAGGAAGCGGACGAACAAGTCCAGGTGTCCATTTGGACTCTGTAAGGCCTTGTCCAAAGCAGCCTGGTGGAGACCCTTTAGTTTCGGTTTGTCTCTAAATACTTTGGGTATCTTGGCTGTTGATTGTTCCTGCGAGATCACATTGTCTCCACAGTTGGTGAATGTCAGATGGACATGAAGAGCAGCCAGAAACTCCTGAACACTCAGATGGACGAAGCAGAACACCTTGTCCTGGTACAGTCCTCTCTCCTCTTTAAAGATCTGTGTGAACACTCCTGAGTAAACGGAGGCTGCTCTGATATCGATGCCACACTCTGTCAGGTCTGATTCATAGAAGATCAGGTTTCCTTTCTGCAGCTGCTCAAAAGCCACTTTTCCCAGAGACTCAATCATTATTCTATTCTCTGGACTCCAGTGTGGATCTGTCTCAGCTCCTCCATCATACTTGATTTTCTTCAGTTTGGACTGAACCACCAGGAAGTGGATGTACATCTCAGTCAGGGTCTTGGGCAGCTCTCCTCCCTCTCTGGTTTTCAGCACATCCTCCAGAACTGTAGCAGTGATCCAGCAGAAGACTGGGATGTGGCACATGATGTGGAGGCTTCGTGATGTCTTGATGTGGGAGATGATTCTGCTGGCCTGCTCCTCATCTCTGAATCTCTTCCTGAAGTACTCGTCCTTCTGTGGGTCAGTGAACCCTCTGACCTCTGTCACCATGTCGACACACTCAGGAGGGATCTGATTGGCTGCTGCAGGTCGTGTGGTTATCCAGAGGCGAGCAGAGGGAAGCAGGTTCCCCCTGATGAGGTTTGTCAGCAGCACATCCACTGAGGTGGACTCTGTGACATCAGTCAGGATCTCATTGTTGTGGAAGTCCAGAGGAAGTCGACACTCATCCAGACCGTCAAAGATGAACACAACCTGGAACTCTTCAAACCTGCTGATTCCTTTGGTTTCAGGAAAGAAGAGATGTACAAGTTCCACCAAGCTGAACTTTTTCTCTTTCAGCACATTAAGATCTCTGAAAGTCAGTGGAAATGTGAACTGTATGTCCTGGTTGGCTTTGTCTTCAGCCCAGTCCAGAGTGAACTTCTGTGTTAAGACTGTTTTCCCAATGCCAGCCACTCCCTTTGTCATCACTCCTCTGATTGGTCCATGTCTTCCAGGTGAGGCTTTAAAGATGTCTTCTTGTCTGATGGTTGTTTCTGGTCTGTCTGGTTTCCTGGATGCTGTTTCAATCTGTCTGACCTCATGTTCGTCATTGACCTCTCCAGTCCCTCCCTCTGTGATGTAGAGCTCTGTGTAGATCTGGTTCAGAAGGGTTTGGTTTCCTGCTTTAGCGATTCCCTCAAACACACACTGGAACTTCTTCTTCAGGTTACACTTGAGTTTACATCGACACGCTGCAGCATCGATTCCTGAATGAACAAGAAGAAATGAAATCAGTGAGTGGATCCTTCAATCAGAGAATCTAAACATGTCAGTGTGTCTGTAGTTTTTCTTCCTCCATCAGTTTTATCATCAGTGGAGGACAAATAGCCTCTGATCTGATAGAGATGTGTGCAGCATATTTACAGCAGACTTTGGAAATGTAAACCTCTCTCCTGCTGTTTCCATCATGTTCAATCTGTTCAAATCCTCTTACTGCTCTGCAGACAGTCAGCCAGCTCCTCCTGCTTCATTCTCCTCAGGAAGTTCACTGTGATCTTCACTAATGACTCTCTGCTGCTCCTCCTCTGCTCTTCATCCTCACAGTCCAACACCTCCTCATCCTCCCTCTGACTCTCTGAGCATTCTGGGTAATCTGCTCTCAGGACCCTCTGGATCTCCTTCAGCTGGTTCTTCACAAAAGTGACAATGTTGTCCTCCAGCAGCTGGAACAGAATGAGAAGTGAACATTTCATTTCAACTGGTAGAAGACAACATGTGATTCATGTGTCAGTCTGAAGACCTGCTGGTCTGAACACAGCAGCATGGACTCTGATAGGACCTGAATGGTTGTTGGACATTCAGTCTGGGTTTGATGTAGTTCATAATCAAAGTGGGATTGTACATGTACAGACCAGAAATATGGAGTCCAGGTCTGGTTGATGCTGCTGGATAGACTGATCACTGTGAACCTCTGAGATCTGCTGCTCAACTCTGGGGAGAAAAGAGAAACTTTAAAGAAAATTACAATTAGTCATTTGACACTTTTATCCAGAGTGACTGCTTGACCTCTTTTGTTAGTGATGGGAGCACCAGATGCTGTTTGTTGGCAGAGTGCAGTGGGCAGGATGTTTTGTAGAAGGAGGACACAAAGGAAAACTTGGGTTATCGGTTTCTTTATCGATGACACTTTGACATGTACTTAGATGTACTGAGGACTGAACCACTGTCTTCTCAGGACAGTCAGATAAAACCAAATATATCAACAAATTTGTCCTTTTACAAGCTGCAGATATATAACAAGAAGAAGATACTTCATTTCACTCAAGCACATTTGTACATTGTCCTGTCACGGTTTTGTGTAAACTACTACCAACAGCTGTGTCATTAATAGTGACAGATCAGCAGCTACCAAAGCAGGAAGTTCAGTTGTATTCACACTGTAAAATTATTGTCAGATTGGAGGTAATGTATTGAATAAGGACCCATGGTGGTGACGACGGCGGGTTGTGTAAAATAATAATTTATTTAAATAACAAAAACAAACTTTCTCTCAAAAAGGGAGGACAAGAAGCATATAAACAGTCCCTAAAAAAACTAGACAAACAATGGGGAAAAATAATCACAAAATAAAAACTAAGAGAAATTGAAAGCAAGAGTGAAGATCCAACTGACGAAAAAATTAACGAAACAGGACAGCACGTACAAACTTCACGAACTAAACTAACCAGGGGTGGAGACTAAACATTGACAACGAAATAAAGGGAACACTAAGCAAAGTAACGACACAATAAAATAACCAAATAAGTCAAGAAAATAATAAAGAACAAGCAAACTAACTCAACGGAAATTTTAACTACAACAAGAGAAAACTAGTGACTCAACCAATACCCATATAACACATACAGACTAACAAAAGATGCAGAAAGGAACAAAGAACTAAACTAACCAACACCGAAGGTGATCAGACGAACAACTAAAAGGTGGAGACAATTAACAGGTACAAACAAGTAATCCAACAAAGAATCTATAAAAGAACAAAACGAGCGACCAAAGAAAGGGACAAACCAAGGCCCCAAACAAGGGACAAACAAAGGAACCAAACCTCAGACCAAGCGTAGCAATGGGCACAAACGAACGAACGAACATACAGAGGACAAGAAAGTGTGAAAGTGTGAAAGTGTGAGAGAGTGAGAGTGAGAGTGAGAGTGAGAGTGAGAGAGTGTGAAAGAAAGTGAACGAGAGACGAACCAACAAAACGTGAAGGGAGAACAGGGTTTAAATAAATGGGAAAGACAGGTGAAACTAATAAAGGACAAACGAGAAAAGTAAAACAACCAAAATAAACTCACAGGAAATAAAAAGCAACACTACAAAATAAAAGGCCAAGACAGGAAATGAACAAAAACGACACCAACAAAAGTCCCAAATCCTGACAATTATGGACCAAGTAGTTATTATTTTCTCTCGACATCCAAAGAAATACAAAGTTCAACTTTAAATTCTTACCTTTCATCAGCAGGTTGGTCTTTTTTAAAGTTAATAGGTTCAAACATAGACCCATCACTCTTCATGGAGACACAGCTGGGTTCAGCAGAGTCTGGTCTCTGCTTCTTCATCCTGATCCAAACAAACCAGAGACAAATGAAAAGTCATTTGAAGCTGAAACCAGATGAATTGTGAGCAGACTGTCAGCAGCTGAAATGATGAAGCAGATAGAAACTCAGTAAGAAGACAGTGGATGAGGAACATTCTCCTCTTCATCAACATGGAACCTGATGAAAGATCCTGTCTCATCTTAGTTGTTAGTAGATTAATCAGTGGTTGGCTCTTTGTGAACTAAGACAGTTAGTAGTTCAGGATTAGTTCTTCTAAGCTGTTACTGAGGAGCTGAGTGGCAGATGTGACAGTGAGTGTGAATAATGATGGTGGACGGATTTGACGTGGATAGTTAGAGATCCTCATCTCACCTCTGGTCTTTGGTCTGTCTGTCATGTCCCCCACACAGAGTGGTTTTAGAGGGAAGGACTCCCTCCTCTGTGTCCTCACACTGATTCATAGCAGAGTCCAAACCTGCTGGGAGACACGAGCTCAGTCTTTACAACAAGGTTTCATCACAGGACACATTAGTTTGTCCTTTGTCTCTCTAACATGTCACAGATACAGTAGAAAACAGTGAAGCAGCTGCTCTTTCCATCAGACCCACTGAGCAGGTCCATCTAAAGACTCTGCAGCCTCTGGGACAGTCCACACATGGACTAAAGAGCTTTCAGTGAAACCCAGTCTGTCTCAGTTTCGCTTGTGGTTTTGATAAAATGCAGCTCAGCCGGTTTGATCCAAGTTGTCCAACCAGTTCTGACTCTCCCTGAGCTCAACAATCAAACTGCTGTTGCTTCTACCTGAGAATCGCTAACAGTAAAAGCTGCAAATCCTTCTCAATCCACTCTCCTTTAACTCAGAGAGAAACTCTGAAGAATCAAAGTGTTGGATCCAAATCTGAAGGATTCAACAGATCTTAGGAAACAGACCATCATGATCCAGAAACATTTCTACTGTCCAGTCAAACAGTGATACAACACAATGTGACCCAGTGATCCTGTTCATCACACATTTACACATTTCTCTGGTAGGATTCTCACCTGCTCAACTCACTTCAGGTCCACTTACAGACACTTTCCACCTTCCTGTGTAGAGAAGAAGCTGCTCGTTGTCCTTCCCAAGTCCTGGTGTCTGTGAATGTTTGATCTGAGGACACCGTAAGTTCCTCATAACTTCAGAGTCAAGGTCTGAAAAACAACTGAGTGACGTCAAAACCAGTGAAACCTGATTCAGAAAACTGCCATGTCAGATCATGCAGTTCTACTACCTGTCCATTAGACGGTGCTGACTGACGACAGAAACTCGAGGACAGTCACATCCTCAGGAAATGGACAATGGTGGAGATCCACCACTGATGCTGATCTACAAACACACTTGAACTGGACCTGGATGATGTGGAGTCTGTGTCACATGAAAATCTCTGTGTTCCTGTTTGATCCCTCTGCCAGCTCTCAACTCAACTCAGAACCTGACATGAGCACAGAAACTCATTCAGGAGCCAAAGTCCATATTTCATCAGTTAAGACTTTGATTCTCAATTCTACTGAGGTTCCAACTCTTTCAACTTGTGTCCTCTGTTTTTTCCCCATTTCTTTTTTTTATTTCTATTACATGTTTCTATTCTGTTTCTGTTTCACTGCTGCCACACCAACTGGACTTGAGATGACTGGATGGTGAACTGGTTCACAGCTGTATCTGCCACCTGAGGATTCCTGCAGATGAGTGGAAGAAGGCAGATTGTGTGACCTGTGAGGCAAAACTGGGCTCTCAGAACCCAGTTCTGACCAGACTCACTGGTACTTTACTACTGGGTTACTCTGCTCCAGCTCTTTGCAACAGTGTCTTCACATTTTTTCAATAGGAATATTTACCACTGCTATGGTTTAATTTCTGTGCTTTTTGATAATAAAGATCTGCCCATCAAATCTGTTCTCATGTTCCTTCAAAGTGTCTTCATATTCTTTTTTATTGAAACAAAAATGATTTTCTCCAATGTGACTTTAAGAACATTTATACTTCATATTATTTGTTTAGTAGCAAACAGTGATTATTAGAATCAATATGCCTTAATTACTGTCAATACGTTTTGCTGTATTGACCCCAGATTTTGTTGTTAAACATTTCTAATAGTAGAATTCAATTAAAATCAGTATTTTTTTAAAGTTAGGTTAGTTTTCTACCCCCTGTGTGTGCTGGTTAAGGTTGCTGTCAATGTGGACGCCTAAATATTTGAAGGAGGTGACCAGTGTGATGGTGTTACCATGTATGGCCACAGGACTCTGGTCATCAGCTGATCTGGACTCCATGCATCTCCTGGTTTAGATCTATTAATATGTAACTATCAGCTCTTAGTCTGATCAATATGTAAGTTTAGCAGCTCCCCCATCGGTGTGTGAGTGTGAATGAGTGAATAAGAAGCAGTGTAAAGTGCTTTGAGGACCAACAGGTAGAAAAGCGCTTTAGACCATTTGACATCCACAGCAACGACATCGCAAGACAACATATGATTTGCAAATATTACTTTAAAAAAAAAACTAAAAATGTTAACAAAACATAGTTTACTGCCAGCTGCTAAACCCAAAGTCTCTAAACATATTTTGTATTCCAGTAAAAAATGTCAGAAATATCGGCCATATCCTCTTTTACCTGATTTAAACAGATCACTTGCCTCCATCACCCCTGTAACAAGCAAAGCAGTTAATATAATGGATGGATGTTTTAAAAAATGGATAAAACCATTTAAGCCATATTTAAAGTTTATAATAAATAACTTGTTTTTTTAGAAAGTCAGAAAATGTTATTTGAGTTTGTTGTTGTCAGTCGTGTCTCAGCTCAGTCACTTTGTGTCACTGTGGTGGAGGAATCAGAGCAGGTGTTAAGTATAAGTACGTATGACGTCTGCATGAATTCTAATTTAGAGGAATGGGCATTTCCTGAAGAAAATGTTTGTGATTGCTGGAAACAAGAAAAATATTTTCACAACTGCATATGCTTAAATTATCAGATGGTGGAGTGATGGCTGCAATATTGTACATGAAGAAAAACATCATGATGTCGAGTTTTACCAAGTGTCATTACTCTGACAGTTACAGTTAATGTAAACGTCGGCCTACAGCGCGCCCTGGTGGAGAAACTGCTTTGTTTTCATGTCAAGTCCGAGTCTTGTCCTGTAGCTACATCCAAGGTTTGTTAGAGCAGATGATTCTATGAAAGAGTTAGGATGAAAGAAAGAAGTACAGTGTTTAAAAAAATACACTGTGTATCTGTTGCTTTTTATCGCTGAGATTTTGCTCTTATAAACAATCTGGACACAGAAATTGCTGAAACTGGAAATACTGGAGAGGTCAGAGACGTTTGTTACACAAGTAAAAAAATATTTTATTGCTTATGATCTGCAGATTCTCATGTGAGTTATAGTAACTAATGTTTTATAACCAGAGCAGTTAAACAAAAAAAACTTAATTTAGTTGAAAACACAACAATCAAAATGAGAGAACAGCAACAACTTCAGCAGGGACAAAGAATGTAACTACATTTTCTAAAAGTTACAACTGTTAACAATTAGTAGGAACAGGCCTTTGCTTTGAATGACTTCATGTCACGATTCAGCCCCTCATTTCCCCTCCTTCATCTGGACTTTTATTTTGTTGCCTGTTTTCTCCACAACCTGTCCCCGCTCTTTAGTTAATTCTCCCAGCATCGCCACAGCTCTCTGTCAGATCGTCTCTCCACATGACCAATCTTGACACCACTCTATTCTCGCATGTACGTGCTGGATCTTGGTACCCTGCTTCCCCGCTACGGGGAGATTGCCTGCTAAGCTCTTCTGACTACCCTGCCCGTTCACCTGGAATCTCTCTGCTTGTTACATTTACTTGCCTCCGTGCTTGGATTTCCTGTCTGTTCATGTAATAACCTGTTTACCCACGCTCACCGGCCAAGACCGCTTCACGTCTGCCTACCTGTGCTGTGATTCTTCCAGAGCTCACCCCCAGCCTCCCTTCCTGTGGTTCTTTTCTCGTGAGTCTCATACACATTTGCATTCTATGGGATTGTTCATTCTGGCCCTGGTGTCCCTGTCTGTTAACAGTAGCAGCCTCCTGAATTTGTTTGGACTGTGTTGCTTCCTGAAGTTTGTTTGGACTCCGTTTCTTAGTTTGTGGATTTTTGTTTCTGTGTTTTTGATTAATAGTTTCAGTGTTCAGTTTTTACCACCTTTAATCTGACTTTCATCTCCGGATCACCATTAACACTTCCACGTGTATTCCTGTGCCATTATTCATCTACTTCATCAATAAACTTCCTCAACTTTACTCCTGTGTCCAGTATTCTATGGGCTTGTAAAACAAGAACTTTCTGACTCCTCAGCACTTATGCAGCAACAGGACACCACTGGTCTTTTGCTCTGCTTTGATTTCTTTCAATCTCTTCCACAGTTTGGTGACTGTAGTGGGTAACTTATTAAATATCCCGAAAATACTGATCTTTTACTCCTGTTTGGAACATTTAAAATAAGACCAAGCAGTGGCCTTGACATTTAAAAATATATACATTGTAAATTGTAGACCTAAGAGTTTCCAGTCTGCAGTGTTGTTGGTTCAGTCCAGCAGACAGCAGCTTCACTCCTGAATCCTGCATTGTTATACAGGTCCAGTTCTCTCAGACTAGAGGACTGGGAGCTGAAAACTGAGGACAGAGCTTCACAGCTTTTCTCTGAGAGGTTACAGCCACTAAGCCTGAATTTGATTTTTAATCAGTTAAAACAAAGTTCAGATAAAGAAACACTACAAGAATTTATTGGGTAAACTAGTAAGAAAAAGATGTAA
Organism: Channa striata; assembly: GCA_033026295.1. Lineage (NCBI taxonomy): Eukaryota > Metazoa > Chordata > Actinopteri > Anabantiformes > Channidae > Channa > Channa striata. The sequence continues at coordinate 25,032,627 of CM065176.1, read as the reverse complement.
ACTGACCTGAGAGTTTTCGGGATACAATAAAGTCTCTGCAGTCCAATACACAACAGCTTCACTCCTGAATCCTTCAGGTCATTGTTACTCAGGTCCAGTTCTCTCAGACTAGAGGACTGGGAGCTGAGAACTGAGGACAGAGCTTCACAGCTTCTCTCTGAGAGGTTACAGCCACTCAGTCTGATGAGAAACCAGCAAAACAACAGAAACAATTACAAACAATCAAATGTTGATCCACTTAAACTAAACTGGTCTATGTGCACATACAGAACTTTGTTGGAGGCTTTGACCACTGGCAGCAGGCTCAGAAGAGCCTCCTCTGAAGCAGAGTATTTCTTCAGGTCAAACACGTCCAGATCTTTGTCTGATGACAGTAAGATGAAGACCAGAGCTGACCACTGAGCAGGAGACAGTTTATCTGTGGACAGACGCCCTGATCTCAGGGACTGTTGGATCTCCTCCACTAGAGCACCATCATTCAGTTCATTCAGACAGTGGAACAGGTTGATGCTTTTCTCTGCAGAAAGATTCTTACTGATCTTCTTCTTGATGTACTCAACTGTTTCCTGATTGGTCTTTGATCCACTTCCTGTCTGGGTCAGCAGGCCTTGTAGGAGATTCTGATTGGTCTGCAGTAAAAGTCCGAGGAGGAAGCGGAGGAACAAGTCCAGGTGTCCATTTGGACTCTGTAAGGCCTTTTCCACAGCAGCCTGGTGGAGACCATTTAGTTTAGGTTTGTCTCCAAAGATTTTAGTTGACATGAATGTTGATTGTTGTTCTGACATCAGATTGACTCCAGACTTGTCGAATGTCAGATGGACATGAAGAGCAGCCAGAAACTCCTGAACACTCAGATGGACGAAGCAGAACACCTTGTCCTGGTACAGTCCTCTCTCCTCTTTAAAGATCTGTGTGAACACTCCTGAGTAAACTGAGGCTGCTCTGATATCGATGCCACACTCTGTCAGGTCTGATTCATAGAAGATCAGGTTTCCTTTCTGCAGCTGCTCAAAAGCCACTTTTCCCAGAGACTCAATCATCTTCCTGCTCTCTGGACTCCAGTGTGGATCTGTCTCAGCTCCTTCATCATACTTGATGTTCTTCAGTTTGGACTGAACCACCAGGAAGTGGATGTACATCTCAGTCAGGGTCTTGGGCAGCTCTCCTCCCTCTCTGGTTTTCAACACATCCTCCAGAACTGTAGCAGTGATCCAGCAGAAGACTGGGATGTGGCACATGATGTGGAGGCTTCGTGATGTCTTGATGTGGGAGATGATTCTGCTGGCCTGCTCCTCATCTCTTCCTGAAGTACTCGTCCTTCTGTGGGTCAGTGAACCCTCTGACCTCTGTCACCATGTCAACACTCTCAGGAGGGATCTGATTGGCTGCTGCAGGTCGTGTGGTTATCCAGAGGCGAGCAGATGGAAGCAGGTTCCCCCTGATGAGGTTTGTCAGCAGCACATCCACTGAGGTGGACTCTGTGACATCAGTCAGAATCTCATTGTTGTGAAACTCCAGAGGAAGTCGACACTCATCCAGACCGTCAAAGATGAACACAACCTGGAACTCTTCAAACCTGCTGATTCCTTTGGTTTCAGGAAAGAAGAGATGAACAAGTTCCACCAAGCTGAAATTTTTCTCTTTCAGCACATTCAGCTCTCTGAAAGTCAGTGGAAATGTGAACTGTATGTCCTGGTTGGCTTTGTCTTCAGCCCAGTCCAGAGTGAACTTCTGTGTTAAGACTGTTTTCCCAATGCCAGCCACTCCCTTTGTCATCACTCTTCTGATTGGTCCATGTCTTCCAGGTGAGGCTTTAAAGATGTCTTCTTGTCTGATGGTTGTTTCTGGTCTGTCTGGTTTCCTGGATGCTGTTTCAATCTGTCTGACCTCATGTTCCTCATTGACCTCTCTAGTCCCTCCCTCTATGATGTAGAGCTCTGTGTAGATCTGGTTCAGAAGGGTTGGTTGCTTAAGCGATTCCATCAAACACACACTGGAACTTCTTCTTCAGGTTACACTTGAGTTTACATCGACACGTTGGAGCATTGATTCCTGAATCAACAAAGAAGAAATTTAATCAGTGAGTGGATCCTTCAGAGAATCAGAGAATCTAAACATGTCAGTGTGTCTTTAGAGTTTTTCTTCCACCATCAGTTTTATCATCAGTGGAGGACAAACAGCCTCTGATCTGATACAGATGTGTGCAGCATATTTACAGCAGACTTTGGAAATGTAAACCTCTCTCCTGCTGTTTCCATCATGTTCAATCTGTTCAAATCCTCTTACTCTCCACACAGTCAGCCAGCTCCTCCTGCTTCATTCTCCTCAGGAAGTTCACTGTGATCTTCACTAATGACTCTCTGCTGCTCCTCTTCCGCTCTTCATCCTCACTGTCAAACACCTCCTCATTCTCCCTCTGACTCTCTGAGTATTCTAGGTAATCTGCTCTCAGGACCCTCTGGATCTCCTTCAGCTGGTTCTTCACAAAAGTCACAATGTTGTCCTCCAGCAGCTGGAACAGAATGAGAAGTGAACATTTCATTTCAACTGGTAGAAGACAACATGTGATTCATGTGTCAGTTTGAAGACCTGCTGGTCTGAACACAGCAGCATGGACTCTGTCAGGACCTGAATGGTTGTTGGACATTCAGTCTGGGTTTGATGTAGTTCATAGTCAAAGTGGGATTGTACATGTACAGACCAGAAATATGGAGTCCAGGTCTGGTTGATGCTGCTGGACAGACTGATCACTGTGAACCTCTGAGATCTGCTGCTCAACTCTGGGGAGAAAAGAAAATTTAAAGGACATTACAATGAGTCATTTGACAGACACTTTTATCCAAAGCGACTGCTTGACCTCTTTTGTTAGTGATGGGAGCATCAGATGCTGTTTGTTGGCAGAGCGCAGTGGGCAGGAGGTTTTGTAGGAGGACACGTCAAGGAAAACTTGGGTTATCGGTTTCTTTCCCAAAGACACTTTGACATGGACTTAGAAGTACTGAGGACTGAACCACTGTCTTCTCAGGACAGTCAGATAAAACCAAAAAACTAAATCAACAAATTTGTCCTTTTCTTTTTTGGGTGTGTTGTTCCAAACAAACTCTACAGGTTGTTAACTTGTGAATTGTGACAATATATCTGAACCTTTTACAAGCTGCACATATATAACAAGAAGATGAAACTGGATAAACTGTAAGTCTTCATTTCACTGAAGCACACCTGTACATTGTCCTGTCAGGGTTTTGTGTTAACTACCACCAACAGCTGTGTCATTAATAGTGTCAGATCAGCAGCTACCAAAGTAGGAAGTTCAGTTGTATTCAGATTGTAAAATTAACAAGTAGTTAAATAAATACAAAGTTCAGTTAGAAATTCTTACCCTCTACCAACAGCTTGTCCGACTTTAAAGTGAACAAGGAATCCCTAGACCTGTCACTCTTCATGGAGACACAGCTGGGTTCAGCAGAGTCTGGTCTCTGCTTCTTCATCCTGATCCAAACAAACCAGAGACAAATGAAAAGTCTGGTTTGAAGCTGAAACCAGATGAATTGTGAGCAGACTGTCAGCAGCTGGAATGTTGAAGCAGATAGAAACTCAGGAAGAAGACAGTGGATGAAGAACGTTCTCCTGTTCATCAACATGGAATCTGATGAAAGATCCTGTCTCATCTTAGTTGTTAGTGGACTAATCAGTGGTTGGCTCTTTGTGAACTAAGACAGTTAGTAGTTCAGGATTAGTTCTTCTAAGCTGTTACTGAGGAGCTGAGTGGCAGATGTGACAGTGAGTGTGAATAATGATGGTGGACGGATTTGACGTGGATAGTTAGAGATCCTCATCTCACCTCTGGTCCTTGGTCTGTCTCTCATGTCCCCCACACAGAGTGGCTTTAGAGGGAGGGACTCCCTCCTCTGTGTCCTCACACTGATTCATAGCAGAGTCCAAACCTGCTGGAAGACACAAGCTCAGTCTTTACAACAATGTTTTATCACAGGACACATTAGTTTGTCCTTCGTCTCTCTAACATGTCACAGATACAGTAGAAAACAGTGAAACAGCTGCTCTTTCCATCAGACCCACTGAGCAGGTCCATCTAAAGACTCTGCAGTCTCTGGGACAGTCCACACATGGACTAAAGAGCTTTCAGTGAAACCAAGTCTGTCTCAGTTTCGGTTGTGGTTTTGAGAAAATGCAGCTCAGCCAGTTTGATCCAAGTTGTCCAACCAGTTCTGAATCTCGCTGAGCTCAACAATCAAACTGCTGTTGCTTCTACCTGAGAACCACTAACAGTAAAAAATTGCAAATCCTTCTCAACCCACTCTCCTTCAACTCAGAAAGTCTGAAGAATCAGAATCAAAGTGTTGGATCAAAACCTGAAGGATTCAACAGATCTTAGGAAACAGACCATCATGATCCAGAAACATTTCTACTGTCCAGTCAAACAGTGATACAACACAATGTGACCCAGTGATCCTGTTCATCACACATTTACACATTTCTCTGGTAGGATTCTCACCTGCTCAACTCACTTCAGCTCCACTTACAGACACTTCCTACCTTCCTGTGTAGAGAAGAAGCTGCTTGTTGTCCCTCCTCAGTCCTGGTGTCTGTGAATGTTTGATCTGAGGGTGTTGTCACAACCTCATAACTCCAAG
>CM065176.1:24918010-25027875 GCA_033026295.1 Channa striata | reverse complement strand
CAAGCCGGATAAATAGAGAAGGGTTGCGTCAGGAAGGGCATCTGGCGTAAATTTTGCCAAGTACAATCATCGCGAGTCATCATACCACTTTCATACGGATCGGTGAGGCCGGATAACAACGGCCACCGGTGCTGTTAACCTACAGGTGCCAGTGGAAATTGGACTACTGTTGTCGAAGAAGGAGGGGGAGGCAGAAGGGTGCGTGGTCAGAGAGAAGGGGAAAGGCAGGAGCTTAGATTTGAGTAGGGACTCTTAACGTTGGCACAATGACAGGGAAAGGTAGAGAGCTGGCAGACATGATGGAAGAAGGAAGGTAGATGTACTGTGTGTGCAAGGACGCAGGTGGAAGGCAGCAAAGCACGTAGTATTGGAGGAGGATACAAACTGTTCTACCATGGTGTGGATAGGAAGAGAAGCGGAGTAGGAGTGATCCTGAAGGGGAGTTTGTGAACAATGTTCTAGAGTGAAAAGAGTCTCAGACAGGGTGATGAGCCTAAAGCTAGAAATCGAAGGTGTGATGGTGAACATAGTCAGTGGGTATGCTCCACAAGTTGGCTGTGAGTTAGAAGAGAAGGAGAGATTCTGGAGTGAGTTTGATGAGGTTGTGAGAGTATCCCTAGAGGAGAGAGTAGTTGTTGGAGCAGACTTCAATGGGCATGTTGGTGGGGAACAGAGGTGATGAGGAGGTGATGGGCAGGTTTGGTGTAAGGACAGGAATCAGAAGGACAGATGGTAGTGGACTTTGCTAAGAGGATGGAAATGGCTGTAGTTAACACTTACTTCCAGAAGAGAGGAACATAGAGTGACATACAAGAGTGGAGGTAGGAGTACACAGGTGGACTACATCCTATGTAGACCCGAGGTCATTTGAGAGAGGTTAGTGACTGTAAAGTGGTGGTAGGAGAGGAGTGTAGCCAGACAGCACCGCATGGTGGTGTGTAAGATGACTCTGGTGGTCAGGAAGAAGAAGAGGAAAGTCAGAAAAGAAGACCAAGTGGTGGAAGCTAAAGAATGAAAAAACTTGTGAGAATTCAGGCAGAAGTTGAGACAGGCTTTGTGTGGTCAGGAAGAGCTTCAGATGATTGGGAAACTACAGCAGAGGTAATCAGGGAAACAGGTAGGAAGGTGCTTGGTGTGTCATCTGGTAAGAGGAAAGATGATAAAGACACTTGGTGGTGGAATGAGGAAGTACAGGACTGCATCAGAGGAAGGGTTAGCTAAAAGGAAGTGGGATGTAGAAAGGACTGAGGAAAGTAGACAGGAGTACAAGGAAGTGCAGCGCAGAGTGAAGAGGAGGTGGCAAAGGCCAAACAGAAGCTTACGATGAGCTGTATGACAGGTTGAACATGAAGGAAGGACAGAAGGACTTGTACAGGATAGCCAGACAGAGAGATAGAGATGGGAAAGATGTGCAACAGATAAGGGTGATTAAAGACAGAGATGGAAAGGTGCTAACAAGCCAGGAGAGTGTGCAGAGAAGATGGAAGGAGTATTTTGAGGTGCTGATGAATGTGGAAAATGACAGGGAAAGAAGGGAGGAAGATGTGGATGTTGTGGAGCAGGAAATAGGAGAGATTAGAAAGGATGAGGTGAGAAGGCTCTGAAAGGATGAAGAGCGGAAAGGCTGTTAGCCTGATGACATACCTGTGGAGGTGTGGAAGTGTCTAGGAGAGACAGCAGTGAAGTTTCTGACAGGTCTGTTTAACAGGATTTTAGAGAGTGAGAAGATGCCTGAGGAATGGAGGAGAAGCGTTCTGGTGCGATCTTTAAGAACAAGGGTGACACGCAGAACTGTAGCAACTACAGAGGATAAAGCTGATGGAAGCCACACAATGAAGCTGTGGGAAAGAGTAGTGGAAGCCAGGCTTAGGAAGGAGGTGGAGATTTGTGAGCAGCAGTATGGTTTCATGCCCCGTAAGAGCACCACTGATGCCATTTTTAAGCTTTAAGGTTGTTGATGGAAAAGTACAGAGATGGTCAGAAGGAGCTGCATTGTGTTTTGTGGATTTAGAAGAGCGTATGACAGGGTGCAAGAGGAGGAGCTGTGGTACTGTATGAGGATGTGGGAGTGGCAGACAACCTATCACATGGCTTCTTATTCACCCATTCAAAAGTGCTTCATCTGACCCCACAGGAGCAACTTGAGGTTAATTGTCTTGCTCAAGGACAACAGGTTCAGGAACCAGGAATCAAACCACTGACCCTGTGGACCGTGGACAACCAACTGAGGAGGCCCATGTTTGAGGAGGTTTGCACATAATGTAGATCACCCACTCTCCGTTTGCCAAAGCTTCCAACACATCATCATGTTTCCGTCTTCATGTCTGATGGTGTTAGACAGACGTCTCATCTTTTCATGAGTTTTGCTTCTGACACATTTTCTTTGCTTGGGTCCAAACACCTTCAATATTCCACAAGACTTTGTTTCAGTCACCTAAAGTCCAGGTTTGGGCATCTTGGCCTAGTGTCACATTCTCTTTCAGTTTGCCAACCTTAGTAGGTTTTGTCTTGGTAGGACTGTGTTATCAGTATGGAGTGGCATCCAGTCTTTCATTGCCAAAGCATCTCAAATGATCACATTTCCACCTCCATGGTTCACTGTTGGTGTTCAATTCAACTCAGTTTAACTTTATTTATAGTGTCGTGCAGCCACCTGAGCTCGTTTCATGAGCTCTGTGTCTGTTCGTTTGGATCCAAACACCTCAAACTTTACCTTACCATTCCTCCATTCATCTAAGTCCACTATTTGTGCATCTTGGCCAACTGTAACCTTTTCTTAGGATTTGAACACATTAGTAGGTTTTTGTTCTGGTAACTGCCCATGAAGCCAGCAGACTCCTACTCAGTGTCTGTACACACTGGTCATTCAGGCCAGGGTGAGAAAAAGGCCCAATCTGAAGGATATAACTGGGTTCGACTACAAGCTGCTCGGACAAGTAGCCAAACTTTTCTAACCAAGAAGGAAAGATTCTTGGTTCTTGGTACTGAAACCTGTTTGTTTCCATGCTTACTGAGCTCAGAGAGAGAAGTGAAACGCTAAAGACCAACAGAACCAGCAGAACCAGCAGCCTCCTCTGCTGCAACAAACAGTGTGGAGTTTCTTTTCTCTTTGTATCAACTTTCTTCATGTTGTCTCTGTCTCCTCCTCCAGTGGGTCCAATCGTCCCCATCCTGACTGTGCCGCCCCCCTCCGGTGAGGAGCTTCAGCAAGGGAAGGTCACGCTCTTGTGTCTGGCCAACAAGTGCTGCCCCTCAGACTGGGCTCTGTCCTGGAAGGTGGACGGCAGTAGCAGCAGCAGTTGGGAGGAGACCAGGAGCCATGGGGTGCTGGAGGAGGGTGGACACCACAGCTGGAGCAGCAGCCTGAGGATCCCTGCAGACCAGTGGAAGACGTTGTGCTCTGTGACCAGTGAGGCCAGTCAGGACTCTCAGACTCCAGTCTCAGAGATCCTGAGGACAGACCAGTGTTCCCAGTTTTCACATGACTCACTGGGACTTTACTACTGGTTTACTCTGCCCCTGCTCTTTCTGCAACAGTGTCTTCACATTCTTTCAGTAGGAATATTTACCAGTTTGTGTTAGAGTTTAATTTCTGTGCTTGCTGATAATAAAGACGTGTCTATCAAATCAGTCCTCGTGTTTATTCAAAGTGTCGTCATCTTGCTAATTGGGACTAAAATATTATTTTATCCAATGTGACTTTAGAGAGTTTGAAACTAATTAAATATCATCATTTGTTTAGTAACAAGTGAATATTAGAACTGATGAATGTCTTTATAACTTTTGCTACATTGGCCCCAGATTTCTTGGATGTAACAAACCTTTCAAATAGTCGAGTTAAACTAAATCTAATCTGAACAGATGTGGCTGAGGACTCGGCTGTTGTCACACGTTTAAGGGAATTTAAAGTTGTGTTTCTTTTTAACAAAGTGACTCTGCTGGTTTTAGAAATGTCCAGATTCCGTAATGAACCTGTCGGGTAAATCAGAGGAAACTTTTTTGCATCATATGAATTGGGATAATTCTCAACTTGTCAGTGTTTCTTATAAATACAAATTATGTGGATACATGGCATTTGTTGAACTTCAGAATAAAGCTGAAAAATAATAATTGGAAAATATGAAAATCGCCCCTTTATTGACCCACTTGATTTACAATGAAATTCTACTGTATCTCACATTTGAGCTGCAGACGTCAATGTCTCTCTTGCTCAGAGTCTCACCCTGAACGAGGAGTCCCAGGGTGGACTGCAGCAGACTCAGAGACATCTTCATTGTGCTGCCTGGACAGACCCTGATCAACACTGGTCTCTTAACAGCCGGGAGACAGAGACAGTGTTTGTGTCTTTATTAAAGGACATTTCAACATATTTCCGTCCTAAATCTTCATTCTTTCTAGATGTACATTGTTCCCGTGTCGTCCATCATTAGAAAGAACCACAGAAAAACTGACATTACAATAGAAGAAAGACTAGAGCCTGTGATGTCTTAATGACTATATATACGAGTGTAAATGATCACAGGGACACAGTGAGATCTGCTCTGGGAGGAACCACAACCATCACATGTCAGACCAGTCCTGCTGTAAACCAGCATGTTTCACACCACGTATTATACTGGTACCAGCAGAAAGACGGAGAAGCTCCCAAGTGCATCAGGGATCCCAGATCATTTTCCCACATGTGTTTATCTCATTCATAAAAACAGGTTGTAGTTGTATATTTCCAGGTTAAGAATCATTTTCTGAGCAGATAAACACAAATGAACAGGTCCCACACAACATCATAATGTAGTTATGAACAATGACACAACTCTGCTCCACACTGAACACACAAGTCCAGCCTCCACATCAGACGGATCATTATTCTCCTACTTATACAGGAGGCAGGATCACAGTCTTTATATTCTGCACATTGTTTTCATCTTTCTTTGCTGTTAGTCTGAAGTTACGTAGAAATGTGCAAATATTATAAGACATTACAACAACGACATTTGTCATGTTCCCATTAGTAAAGTACAAACACTCCACATATTTTCTTCATCACCAACACAAACCTGACACCAACCAGTAACGAAAGAAACATCCAGATGTTCGGTGGTTCAGAGTGTGTGTGATGGTGAACAGAGGGAACTTTGGTTTCAGCAGCTGATCTTCAGTCAGCAGAGTTTCTGTCCACAGGAGACACTCTCACACCTACACACTGCACAGGAACAACGAGGAACCAGGCCAGATCCTGAACCCAGGATACAGAGGTTCAGTGAATGTGGTGTTGAAGGTGTGGAAGTGGATCAGTTTGTCAGAGGAGACACTGTAGAAGGACAGAGAGCCAGCAGGACAGTCCACATACACTGATACTCTGTGAGAGACAGAGGACGAGGAGGAGACGGGAGTTTGTCTGTTATTGTGCCAGACAGAGTGACCACCAACATCAGAACAGAACAAACTCCAGGACTGATTGTTTCCTCCAAACAAATACTCGTCACTATCTCCTCTCCTCCTGATTCCTCTGTAACTCACTGATATAGAAACATTTCCTCTCCACTCGACCTCCCAGTAACAGCGACCAGTCAGACCAGTTTTACACAGCAGCTGAGACCAGTTCTCAAATCTGTCTGGATGATCAGGATATGACTGATGCTCCTCCACATATGTCACCTTCCTGTTGTTGTCAGACAGTTGTAGTTTTCTGTTCACTGTGTTTGGGTCCAGTTCCAGTTCACAGGCCCCTGATGGACAGAACAAGACACAAACAGCTGCAGTTTATCATCTGCTGATTTATCAGCAACTTTACTGACAATTACTGAAAGTCAATCATTCCAACTTCCATTTCATGTTCAACTGGGAATAATTTCAAGTGAAATGGAGATTGATTCAGATTCATCTGTGAAGACTGTGGCAAATTTTCTAATGATGTTTGTATCATTGTCATAAATAATATTGAGTTATTGATGCACATCTATACTGAATATTTGAAATAATAAATCACCTTTCTGAAAGTTTTAAGCTACAAACTGACAAATGATTCATGGCAGAGCTGCTGTATTAGATTGTATAGGTGTACCCCCCCCTCCTTCAGGAACCAGGTTCCTCAGAGAAACCATCTGTTGTCATCAGGTTCATACGCATTAAAGAAACCTGGTTCCTGGACATCCACATATACATGCTCCACACTAGAAGAAACTCACCGAGATGTTGTTGGGTTTAACACAAAGAACCTTTGACTTTATTGAGATTCGTTTATTTTTAAAGCCTGATCTGAAAAAGTGGCATTTCTTTAATATCAGAAATACGCTGAGGAGAATTGAGCTACAATAACAATGAAACACTAAACATCGTTTCCCCTGATGTTTCAAGCACGGTGGAAAGAGGATAATAGAGGTTTTGTGCACAAACAAAAAATGTTTGGTTATTTATGTCTCATGCAGCAGCTTTGGTTGGAGAATTCTGTGTAAAGTACAATTAAAACAATGTGTGTATTAATAAAATAATTTGTGCTGTATGTCTCACTGGGAGCATCAGTTAAAGCCTCTGAGATGTTCATACAAAACCTCTATTATCCTCCTGCCAACGTAGCTGAAAGATCTTCCAGGGGAAACACTGAGATGGTTCTGTTTCATTAGTTTGCACATCAATCCTTGTGTCTGCTTCAGTGTCTGTAGACCTGTCAGGGAAAAGAACGGCGACAAACAAGTGCCGTTTTCCCATCGAGCCTCATCCATAAAGTTCTCTACTAATGTCAGAGCAGCTTCATTCCACACAACCACTGAGCAGGACTGTGGATATTTATAGTGAGTGTTTGATGAATTCAGCACATGGAGCTGGAAAGCAGCAGATCTCAGTCAGCATTATTAAAGCTCCCAAAGATGATCAGGGATTTAGTTTATTGGCTTGTTCTGGAAAAGGACTTGACAGTCCTTGAAGTTCTTCACAGTAAAGAACTGAATGACCAATGATCCAAACTAAAGTCAATAAGTCGTTTCCACCTTATCACCTGCAGCTGCTTCTAGAAAACCATGAGGACACTGGTCTGAAGTCTGTGTGACATGCTCACATTCGGTTTCTACAAATGCCAGATGATTCATGGTATTTGTGTGGCTGTATTGGACATCTGGCCCCAGGTTTTCCATTCAGGGAGGAACTGGAAGATAAATCCACCTCAACTTTGTTTGTTGTGTTTGTGATTTGTAACTTTGTTAAACACTGATTTATGAAACACGTCCAGAGAAGAAAACTGAAGGAAACTTGAACACAACTTCTATCAGTCAAACCTGTGAAGTACGAGCTTACGAGCAGAAACAAAGTTCACTTTCTGTTGGCTCCACTGTGAATAAAATGTATTGATTAGTTTTGTTGGATCACTGTGTTCAGTTTGTTGTGTTTATGGATTTTAAATGGATTGATTGAATTCTAACATCTTTCCAGCCACACGGACAAAAAACAGAAGCTAAATCCTGAATGAAACTCTGGAGAAATTCATCTTTGTTCTTCAGTCAAGAAAAGGTTCAAATCTAGTAGAACATAGGCAGCTCGTCTCAGGAATTAAACTCAAAACACACTCACACTTCCTCAGACCAGGTTTCAGTCTCTGTGGTCCACCATGGTCCAACCTAGAGGAAGAGACAAAGTCACAATCAGCTTCATCCACCATTAAACATGAACCAGAGTTCCTCAGTTAGTCAGAGACAGAGAAACAGTGTGAGAGCTGCTGTTGTCTGTCCATCTGTCCATACCTGAGAGTGTCCAGTCTCCAGTGTGGACCCTCCTGTCCAGCAGACAGCAGCTTCACTCCTGAGTCTCCTGGATGGTTGTAGCTCAGGTCCAGCTCTCTCAGATGGGAGGGGTTGGAGCTCAGAGCTGAGGCCAGAGAAGCACAGCCTTCCTCTGTGATCAGACAGCCTGACAGACTAAACACACACAGTCATGTTTCATCACTTCAGAGGACAAACACTGACTGACATTTATTTCTTGGAGACTCGTCACAATCACAAACCAAATCTACACCCTCAAATATAATGACTGATGTTCATCCTCCAGCTCTTGCACTAACTAAACATCCAGCTGTTCAAACTGTCATTCAGGTGGAGCAAAGCAGTAAGTCAAGTCCTGGACCTGTGGACCAGATCTTTAACAAAGACACTGGAGACGTCATGGGAGTTTGTTACACCAGTGCAAAAACTGCATCAATGTTTAGATGCTCATGAATCTCTTCTGTATTAAACTGGTTTAATAACCACATGTAATTTGATACTTATCATCTGTAATAAAACAACAATTTCGCTGAAGTAAAAACAATATGTTATTTGGTGAATGTGTTGACTAACAAATAAATGTTCTATTTCATTGGTTGTTGGGACAAATCCTCCTTCAAATACACATTTGACTCCAGTTGAATATGTTTAAGCAATTGTGATTAATTAGCTTTTATATGAACAAACAAATACATTATATTGTATATTATATTGTTGACAGTCTCAGAGCCGCCAAATATAACAATATACATTAACAGAGCTACCACATTAAATTATGCAAAGGTCAAATTCTGTGGTCAAACAAAAGTCTCTGGAGTCTGAAAAGCTCTTCAGTACAATGATGCTACCACAGTAAATTGACAATATTGAACTTGTTAGACAACTGAATACAAAGACCTGAATACTGACCTGAGAGTTTCCAGTCTGCAGTGTTGTTGCTTCAGTCCAGCAGACAGCAGCTTCACTCCTGTATCCTGCAGGTCATTGTTACTCAGGTCCAGTTCTCTCAGACTAGAGGACTGGGAGCTGAGAACTGAGGACAGAGCTTCACAGCTTCTCTCTGAGAGGTTACAGTCACTCAGTCTGAAGAGAAACCAGCAAAACAGAAACAATTACAACCAATCAAATGTTGATCCACTTAAACTAAACTGGTCTATGTGCACATACAGAGCTTTGTTGGAGGCTTTGACCACTGGCAGCAGCCTCAGAAGAGCCTCCTCTGAAGCAGAGTATTTCTTCAGGTCAAACACGTCCAGATCTTTGTCTGATGACAGTAAGATGAAGACCAGAGCTGACCACTGAGCAGGAGACAGTTTATCTGTGGACAGACGTCCTGATCTCAGGGACTGTTGGATCTCCTCCACTAGAGAACCATCATTCAGTTCATTCAGACAGTGGAACAGGTTGATGCTTTTCTCTGTAGACATATTATCGCTGATCTTCTTCTTGATGTACTGGACTGTTTCCTCATTGGTCTGTGATTCACTTCCCATCTGGGTCAGCAGGCCTCGTAGTAGAGTTTCATTGGTTTGCAGTGAAAGACCGAGAAGGAAGCGTACGAACAAGTCCAGGTGTCCATTTGGACTCTGTAAGGCCTTGTCCACAGCAGCCTGGTAGAAAAGATTTGGATCAGTTTTGTCTCTAAATAAAAAAAAGGTCCACCTCCACCAGAATGATGATTTTTTTTCTGATATCAGATCGACTCCAGAGTTGATGAATGTCAGATGGACATGAAGAGCAGCCAGAAACTCCTGAACACTCAGATGGACGAAGCAGAACACCTTGTCCTGGTACAGTCCTCTCTCCTCTATAAAGATCTGAGTGAACACTCCTGAGTAAACTGAGGCTGCTCTGATATCGATGCCACACTCTGTCAGGTCGGATTCATAGAAGATCAGGTTTCCTTTCTGCAGCTGCTCAAAAGCCACTTTTCCCAGAGACTCAATCATCTTCCTGCTGTCCGGACTCCAGTGTGGATCTGTGTCAGCTCCTCCATCATACTTGATGTTCTTCAGTTTGGACTGAACCACCAGAAAGTGGATGTACATTTCAGTCAGGGTCTTGGGCAACTCTTCTTCCTCTCTGGTTTTCAGCACATCCTCCAGAACTGTGGCAGTGATCCAGCAGAAGACTGGGATGTGGCACATGATGTGGAGGCTTCGTGATGTCTTGATGTGGGAGATGATTCTGCTGGCCTGCTCCTCATCTCTGAATCTCTTCCTGAAGTACTCGTCCTTCTGTGGGTCAGTGAACCCTCTGACCTCTGTCACCATGTCAACACACTCAGGAGGGATCTGATTGGCTGCTGCAGGTCGTGTGGTTATCCAGAGGCGAGCAGAGGGAAGCAGGTTCCCCCTGATGAGGTTCGTCAGCAGCACATCCACTGAGGTGGACTCTGTGACATCAGTCAGAATCTCATTGTTGTGAAACTCCAGAGGAAGTCGACACTCATCCAGACCGTCAAAGATGAACACAACCAGGAACTCTTCAAACCTGCTGATTTTTTTGGTTTCAGGAAAGAAGTGATGAACAAGTTCCACCAAGCTGAACTTTTTCTTGTTCAGCACATTCAGCTCTCTGAAAGTCAGTGGAAATGTGAACTGTATGTCCTGGTTGGATTTGTCTTCAGCCCAGTCCAGAGTGAACTTCTGTGTTAGGACTGTTTTCCCAATGCCAGCCACTCCCTTTGTCATCACTCTTCTGATTGGTCCATCTCTTCCAGGTGTGGCTTTAAAGATGTCTTCTTGTCTGATGGTTGTTTCTGGTCTGTCTGGTTTCCTGGATGCTGTTTCAATCTGTCTGACCTCATGTTCCTCATTGACCTCTCCAGTCCCTCCCTCTGTGATGTAGAGCTCTGTGTAGATCTGGTTCAGAAGGGTTGGGTTTCCTGCTTTAGCGATGCCCTCAAACACACACTGAAATTTCTTCTTCAGGTTACACTTGAGTTCACGTCGACACGCTGCAGCATCAATTCCTGAATGAACAAAGTAGAAATGAAATCAGTGAGTGGATCCTTCAGAGAATCAGAGAATCTAAACATGTCAGTGTGTCTGTAGAGTTTTTCTTCCTCCATCAGTTTTATCATCAGTGGAGGACAAACAGCCTCTGATCTGATACAGATGTGTGCAGCATATTTACAGCAGACTTTGGAAATGTAAACCTCTCTCCTGCTGTTTCCATCATGTTCAATCTGTTCAAATCCTCTTACTGCTTTGCACACAGTCAGCCAGCTCATCCTGCTTCATTCTCCTCAGGAAGTTCACTGTGATCTTCACTAATGACTCTCTGCTGCTCCTCCTCTGCTCTTCATCCTCACTGTCCAACACCTCTTCCTTCTGCTGATCCTCTGAGCATTCTGGGTAATCTGCTCTCAGGACCCTCTGGATCTCCTTCAGCTGCTTCTTCACAAAAGTGACAATGTTGTCCTCCAGCAGCTGGAACAGAATGAGAAGTGAACATTTCATTTCAACTGGTAGAAGACAACATGTGATTCATGTGTCAGTCTGAAGACCTGCTGGTCTGAACACAGCAGCATGGACTCTGATAGGACCTGAATGGTTGTTGGACAACTAGTCTGGGTTTGATGTAGTTCATAGTCAAAGTGGGATTGTACATGTACAGACCATGAATATGGAGTCCAGGTCTGGTTGATGCTGCAGGACAGACTGATCACTGTGAACCTCTGAGATCTGCTGCTCAACTCTGGGGAGAAAAGAGAAACTTTAAAGGAAATTACAATCAGACATTTGACACTTTTATCAAAAGAAACTGCTTGACCTCTTTTGTGCAGTGATGGGAGCACCAGATACTGTTTGTTGGCAGAGCGCAATCAAATAAAGGCAAAGTTCAGTTTGAAATTCTTACCCTCTATCAGCAGGTTGTTCGTCTTTAAAGTGAATAAGGCCACCCATAGACCAGTCACTCTTCATGGAGACACAGCTGGGTTCAGCAGAATCTGGTCTCTGCTTCTTCATCCTGATCCAAACAAACCAGAGACAAATGAAAAGTGGTTTGAAGCTGAAACCAGATGAATTGTGATCAGACTGTCAGCAGCTGAAATGTTGGAAGCAGATAGAAACTCAGTAAGAAGACAGTGGATGAGGAACGTTCTCCTGTTCATCAACATGGAATCTGATGAAAGATCCTGTCTCATCTTAGTTGTTAGTGGACTGATTGGCTCTTTGTGAACTAAGACAGTTAGTAGTTCAGGATTAGTTCTTCTAAGCTGTTACTGAGGAGCTGAGTGGCAGATGTGACGGTGAGTGTGAATAATGATGGTGGACGGATTTGACGTGGACAGTTAGAGATCCTCATCTCACCTCTGATCTTTGGTCTGTCTCTCATGTCCCCCACACAGAGTGGTTTTAGAGGGAGGGACTCCCTCCTGTTTGTCCTCACACTGATTCATAGCAGAGTCCAAACCTGCTGGGAGACACGAGCTCAGTCTTTACAACAAGGTTTCATCACAGGACACATTAGTTTGTCCTTCGTCTCTCTAACATGTCACAGATACAGTAGAAAACAGTGAAGCAGCTGCTCTTTCCATCAGACCCACTGAGCAGGTCCATCTAAAGACTCTGCAGCCTCTGGGACAGTCCACAGATGGACTAAAGAGCTTTCAGTCAAACCAGGTCTGTCTTAGTTTCGCTTGTGTTTTGGATAAAATGCAGCTCAGCCGGTTTGATCCAAGTTGTCCGACTAGTTCTGACTCTCCCTGAGTTCAACAATCAAACTGCTGTTGCTTCTACCTGAGAACCGCTAACAGTAAAAGCTGCAAATCCTTCTCAATCCACTCTCCTTTAATTCAGAGAGAAACTCTGAAGAATCAAAGTGTTGGATCAAAATCTGAAGGATTCAACAGATCTTAGGAAACAGACCATCATGATCCAGAAACATTTCTACTGTCCAGTCAAACAGTGATACAACACAATGTGACCCAGTGATCCTGTTCATCACACATTTACACATTTCTCTGGTAGGATTCTCACCTGCTCAACTCACTTCAGGTCCACTTACAGACACTTTCCACCTTCCTGTGTAGAGAAGAAGCTGCTCGTTGTCCCTCCTCAGTCCTGGTGTCTGTGAATGTTTGATCTGAGGACAACAGAACTTCCTCATAACTTTAGAGTCCAAGTCTGAAAAACATCCGTGTGACGTCAAAACCAGAGGAACCTGTTTCAGAAAACTCCCACATCAGATGATGCAGTTCTACTACCTGTCCACTAGATGGTGGTGACTGACCACAGAAACTCCAGGACAGTCACATCCTCAGGAAATGGACAATGGTGGAGATCCACCACTGATGCTGCTCTACAAACACACTTGAACTGGACCTGAATGATGTGGAGTCTGTGTCACATGAAAATCTCTGTGTTCCTGTTTGATCCCTCTGACATCTCTCAACTCAACTCAGAACCTGACATGAGCACAGAAACCCATTCAGGAGCCAAAGTCCATATTTCATCATTTCACACTTTGATTCTCAATTCTGCTGAAGTTCCAACTCTTTCAACTTGTGTCCTCTGTTTTTTCTTTTAATTTTAAAGTCCTGTATCAAAGGCAAAGGCCCTGCTCTTTAAAGTGAATGAGTGAGGCCAAAACAGCAGAACCACCTCTTCTTACAATACACTCTAGTATAAATCCACCACCTCACTATAACCTTATTAATAATAACTATGTTTAATTATGACCTGGCAGTTCTAACTTAAAAGATGAAAATTGTTGAGTGTTAAGCTTGAGTGTTAAGAGTCCTAAAAGAGGAGAGAATCCTTCCTCATTCTTCTTAAAAAAGATCACAACTGGGCGTGTTACCTGTAAGCTATCGGCTCACAGATGAAAACTATAGGTTATTGTAGCCAACAAAAAACACAAAACAAAAAAAAGAGCTGAAATTAAAATTTAATTCCCAAAAAAATGTTAACATAAAAACTAAAGTCACTAAAAACAAAAATACCTGGAAAAACTAAAACGTAGGGGCTGGAGATGAGGCACCAGTTCAGTCCTGAAGAGCAACAGAGGCGGTGCCAGTTTAGACTCTGTCGCACTTGACGTACTTTGTTCCTGTTTAGCAAGAATTTGTAGAATAAATATCGTCAGTGGGAGGAAGTAACCGAGCGAACACTCACTGGTTCCTCACATTTCACAGCCAAACAACATGTAGGCAAACATGCAGCAGCTCTTTGCCAAGAAAAACACACATTCACACCGACTTAATAAAACGTTTAAAGTCGGATCTCTTTCCTTGTCCAGTAGATGTTGGTAAAAGGCAGAAAGTCCTTTAAAAATCTTCCCTTTTCATTTTGTGGACACTCTTCAGTGTCCCTCAGTTTTCTCACTTCCCTAAAAATAGGCCAATGTTGGCTACATTTTATTCGGTATGTTAAACTTCCTAATGTGGATAGTTTACCTTTGATCGGTCGATCACCTTAGTTCGATTCCATCTCTGCAGACTGTGTGTGCTACACTTCTCCACCTGAGGAATTCAGGTTTCCTTAATCTCCTCATTTCAGAAACCAGCTTCCTCATTCACACGACAAGTCAGACCAGCCTTCCAACGAATGTGAACCTGTATGTAAATGCAATGAGGAAAGACGGTGAGTTCAGTTCTCCAAACAGCATTACTTACATATTAACACCTAAATCTTGATGTGACTTTTAGCAGATTAGAGAAACACACACATCACAAGTCACAACATTAAGGGCCTCGTCTTTTTTTAATATCTTGTCTTAATGGCTTATGTAAAATCACCCTGTAGCTGAGGGCACATTTGATATTAAAAATGCATAACTGGAGAGTTTTACTTCCACTAGCAAAGCTCAAACATGAAATATTGTCATTTTTGAAGGTGAGAATCTTCTTTTAACCATCTCATGAAAAAACGTCCATGACAGACTTTGATTTTAGTTTTTTACTTTTACTTTTAAGCAAAGACCAACTCTAAGAAAACGGACACTGTAAATGATAATTCATCGATTTCTGTTGATCCTTGCACGTTCTACTTTACCTGCCTGACAAATCTGTGTCATTCTGCTGAGCAGTTCTGCCAGAAATGCTGATGCTCTTAAATTGATCATGCACGTCCCTGCACTCAAGTACACTTGTGTCTCTTTATATTTTCTTTGTTTTTTTTATATTTGTTAGTAAAAATATCAAGCTGGATAATTTTTGATTGTCACGCTCACGTGCCCAGGTTTTCTTCTCCCAGCTGCAGGTTTGACACGTGATCAGTCAGAAATATCAGCAAATACGTATCACTGAAAACATGTTGGTTCGTTCCAAAAAATAAATATATATTCTGAATGTATTTTTTAATTGAAAGACTTCATTCATTGAATAATGTTGTTTACGTGAACGTTACGTGGTTGAGCCTGTTCACGGAGCTTCTGTTCTCTCCGTTTATTTCAGTTTGTTAAAATAAACTCGAAGCTGCGACAGAAAACGAGCGACTCCAACCTGTGGACGGAAACAGACCGTCAGAGTTTGACTTTAGTCTCACAGACAGTGGACAGTAAACAGAGGGGACATTAGTCTGTCCGCTCTGCCTGGACACAAGATGGCGTCAAAGACGCAGCTGTAAAACGACACCTGACGTGTTCACGACACGTCGTAATTCGGACGTTTTAAAAAGAAAAAAACAAAAAAGACATTCACATATATACATATATAAACTCAGAGAAACAGGAAACAACCAATCAGTGAGAACATTTCTGAGAACACATATTTTTTTAAATAAAAGACTAAACACATTTAATTAGGAATAAGTGAAATTAACATGAAAGAATATAAGAGGAGCCCTGTTAATTTTTAACTTAAAAGCAAAGGTAAAATATGAAAAGAAGCTGCTAAGAATGAATAAACTGATGTGTACAGGAAAATTATTTTAAGCAATAGTGTTGGTAAAATAAATGCAAAAATATCAACTTGTTTAGCATTACGACAATATATATGGGAGATACTGTTTTACTTTATCTTTCCTCACTCATCTCCGCATTATTGTTGCACATAGATCCACTGATGTGACAAACAGTCACGTGCTGCCACACATCAACCACATTCACATCAGTGAACAATGTTCATTCTTTACATGACGTTTTGAGTCATTTTTGCATTATTTTATATATTTACATATATAAGACTACAGGCTGAATCACAGGTCCAGTGCTCTGCATGATGAAGTGCAGTCGTTTCAATATATTAATCTATATGATGCTGATGGACATGAAAACAGTCTTGTGTCTCCACACAGCCCCACATGCCCTCTGACCTCTGACCCCTGAGGGGAAGGAGGGAGGTGCTGCTGGAGTCAGTGCACAGCAACAAAGACTCATCGTCTGATTGTCAGGCAGCAACGAAACATCCACGTGTCCCCTGGGAGCCTTCTGACTGGTTTCTTACAGGACATTTTATGTCAGTTCTTCCCACTAAAACTCCTAAACTAATATTAGACGGATTTTTGTGGCCAGTTGGAGATCACAGAAAGAAGCTGTGATGACAACACTAACTTCAAACTCCAGTGAACATACTAAACCATCAATTGCTGGTACATCCATCACGTTTTGTCAGATTTTTTGGAATCATGTTTGTGTTTATCTGACAAATGGAAGAACAGTTCTACACATTTTTATCCGTAGTTCTGGTCTTTACCTTCCACGGAGGTAAAACATGTTTTTTTCTGTCTCAGTTTCAGATCTTTATCTCTGAAAACAACTGTGTGCTGCAGCAAATGAAACACTGAAGAGGAGATTCAACCAAACAGTGAATGAGTGGTACAGAAAGTTTAGCCATGAATTAAAACTCAGTATAAAACAATGTTAATATAATAACAGATATTGCTTTGCAGGTGCATCACTAGTGGAGACAGCCTCCAAACTGTGTCTATGCGTCACATTGTTGTAATACATGTCAGTTAAAACCAATTCAGATCTGTCTTTCAAAAAAAAATGTACACATTACATTTACATTACAGTAAATACTGAAAATGCAGAGCTGGATGTGTTAAACAGATTTTCGCAACAAGTCAGTGATCCAAGAATTCAGTTTTAATGTTTAAACTACTAAGTTTTCTATCGTGCATGTAGATCCGCCTAAAGAAAGAAAATATGGGAAAGAGCAAAGGAAGAAAATTTAGAGTTTATTTTGTCCCCATGTACTTTTGTCCTAATGTCGAATTCAGTCCTTTTAATAATGCTTATATCAAGAAAAGGTAATAAGATACATTTTAGATGAATAAATTAATAGATTAATTAATCAAAACTGAACTGTTGCTAACAGAGGATAATCCAGGAGGATATCGTGAACAAAGGTGAACATGAAGAAACTGTTCTGGATCCTACAAACAAAATTAGATGTGAAACACAATCAGGGCCTTAATGTAGTGGAGTATAGATATATATCTAAGTTATATCTTAGGATAAGACATCTTAGATATCTTAAATGCTCACTTTGCATTAATGTATTGAGTTGCTGGCCTGTGACTGGCTGACTTGACGTTTGTGCTGAGGAGCAATTTGAACATCACCTAATTACATGGGGCCTGTTAACAGACGAGACAAACTCTGCTAAAAGTCACATCAAATCATAAGTGAAATTACTGTGAGTCTTTATATAGTGTTTGTTCAAGTGATGCTTGAATAGTTCCCCTCAGTTCAGTTTCTGGTAGATCTTAAAATCGTTTGAATATTAGACTAGTTGTCACATTTAAAGTCTCCAACTGTCTCTTTGACTTTTCTGTCCATTTGTCCTTTAGGGTTCCAGGCTGCTGTGGATTCTGGACGGTCCAGACAGACCATCCTACATGGAGCTGGAGGCTCAGTAGCAGCTGCCTGCTCCACTTTCTGTCCACTAGTTTGACTTTTACCTGTGTTTCTCTGTCTTTTCATCACTTGTTTATTGCTTTAATGTTTCTTGCTCAAAGAGTTCGGCTTCATTTTAATTTTTCACAATTCTTCTGCACAACAAATTATACAAAGAGTTTTGATGTATCCAAACTAGGAATGAGACGATGCATCGAGGTGAGTATTTACGGACAGTTTACGTAACTGCCGATATTTACCCTAAAAAAACTCAACACGAAAACTTACACATAAAATCAATATTTGTGTAAACTGGCATATTTGTCTGAAAACATTAAACGTGTTTTGTTTTTGTTATCACCTTTTCAAATTAATGAGACACTTTCAGGGGTGTTCCTCTGCAGAGCCAGTTGGTTGCCAACACTAGAGATCTTAAAGCTCATGTAATAATTAACTCTTTGTTCTGAAATAGTGAGGGACGAACCTAGGACACCACCAATATTTGTCTGTGCTGTGATCAAATTTTGTCTCGAATAGATTAATGAATGAACAACTAGTCATAGTCCAGAAGGTCTGAAAATCAAATCACTGCCAATAATTTTTATTTAAGAAACAAAAGACACAAAACTAATATGAAGAGACAGACACAAAGTCACAGCAAGGTGCAAAATGATCCAAAGAGAAGTGAAACAATCACTAAGAGATGCAAAATAATGCACAAGACAACAGAGTCTCACATGAAACACTGATAACCAGATTAATGCTCACATCCATCACTGAGTCAGAGCTCTGGTCCCTGGGTTGACAGACCCTGAGCTGGAGGTTACAGAGGGTTCTGGCCTCGGCGCTCTGTCCCGGCCTGACCCCAGTTCCCTGTTTATTCTGGGTCAGATCTAGCTCGGCAGCCTGTCACTGGTGTCCTGCCGGCTGCCCGTGGTGCCTGGCTGTGCCTGCTGTTCATCAGCAGCCTCTGTCATCATTGTTGCTTGGTGCCAACAGGAAACAGAAACTGCTGCAGGAAACTGAAGCTCTGTGTGAGGACAAACACTGGACACACTGACCGTGAGCTGCAACAGATTTGCTTTTGAATTTATACAGCAACTTTTGGTCAGACTGACATGGCCTCGAGTTTGTTTGACATTTTCTGAGAAGCTGCTTTTCTTCCTCACCCTGTTGAGATAAAAATCTAATTACCAAGAGAGACAATATGAGTCAGTCGCCACAAACATACACTATTTAATGTCAAAGTCTCAAATTTGTTGAAAAGTTTTTTCTGGCTTAAAATTTGAAAAGAGCAGTTAAAAAAAAAACATTTGATTTGATTTTTCAGCATTTGATTTTGTCTTTCTTCCATTTACAGGACAATTAAATACAGGTTTCAATTACATTGTTTTGATTGACATTTTGCAGTCTCCCATCTGAACATGATGTATGTGTTCTGTACAGACACGGGTACAATCCAATAGAGACAAAGGCAAACATAGTCATTACTGCTGCATGAAAGAACCCGGCAGCCGGAGGAGAAACGTCCACACGGATCCACTTCTGGGGAAACCCTTCAGCTGCCGCCGGGGCTTCCAGGTTTTACCGCTGATGGTGTACTCCAGGGTCATGCTCCTGTTGACAGTGAACACGGAGTCGCCTCTAACTACAGCTGTAAACAGTGAACCTTTGCTGTTGGCGAAGTGTCCCGGCAAGGACGACCACTGTCCCGAGCTCAGATTGTAACAATCCATGAGGCATCTCAGGAAGTCGTCCGATGGCCCGTTTCTCACGACGTAGAGGTTGCCTCTGTGGCCGACCATGCAGTGGCCGTAGCTCTGGTGCCTGATCAGCGTGGTAACGAGCAGCCATGTGTCTTTCTCTGAGACATACTCATAGATGTCCGTGGTCTCCGGCGGCCTCCACAAACACACAAATATCCTGCTCATGGTTTTGGTGCACGCTGTTCCCACTGCTGGTTGAGGTAAATGAGCAGCGAACCTCCACTTCCCACTCGTTATATCATAAATTTCCACAGATGACATCACTGTTCGCTCATATTCTCCTCCAATAGCATGTAGACGACCGTCTGCACCCACAAGGCCAAGATTGTATCGTAGCTGTGCCGGACTGGCGATTCTGCTCCAGCTGTTGTTTTCAACGCTGTAGCAGAAACAAGAGTCCACAATTTGTTTGTGAACTCCACGAACTCCTCCAACGATGTAAAGTTTGTTGTCTAACACAGCCACTCCAGCCATAGAGGTGCTGGCCTCCAGTGGAAGATCAGTCAATACTTCCCAATTATTACCAGCTTCATCCAGATAGCAGACGGTCCTGGAGGCAGCATGTACAGTTTCATCCACACCACAGGTCATGTGGGCCCCCACAGCCACGAAGATACTCGGGGTCAGAGACTCCACGTAGGAGATCAGGTCTGAAGGTAAAGTTTTATCGGATGAACAGCGCGGCAGCATGGTAAAGGTCCAGGAGCCCAAAGGTCGCAGCAGTGTGATACATCAGCAAACAGTTGTCAGAGTCGATGAGGTCAACGAGGTGCTTTGTGAGGGCCGACACCTGCAGGAAAGCAGCACATTCGATGGCTTCAACAATTTCATCAGCATCCAGGATGGGCATCTCACCTCGTAAAACCGACAGGGTAATAAGGAAACCTCGAGCACGCAGAGACTTGAGGTGGATTTCTTCCTGCAGACACTCCTTCATCCCAGAGCGATACGGTGCTTGGAAATAGTCGCAGCTCTGAACAAGTAACATCTTCTCCTCAGAGAACTGTGTGTCTCCAACTACCACAGTTAATTTAGCAGAGGTCGGATCAGCAGCGTAACATGGCAGAAACCTTCCGCTGTCCTCTGACTCGCTGCCGTTCACTGACATTATTAATCTCAACTATATTTACTCTAAACCTGAAATAACACAAAGGGTTGAAGCATTTCCAAAAGGAATAAAGAAGAGCTGAGGAGAAGCGGGCCAGTGTGAAGCTGCTTCGCTCTTCCTGCAGGATCGGGTCTTTCACAGCTTTCAAAATAGAAACTACTAAACATAGAACAGAACCAACGACCCGAGTCACATGCCTTTTATCAGCTGGAGGCCAACCAGTGGAAACCGACATGTGCACTAGTGCAAACTTAAATGAGCATTTCAAACTAAACGCTGTAGAAAGTTTCCACTATTTTCTTCCGCTGAGAAACATGTTTTTTACTCAAACAAGATTATCGGTTTTACTTAAAAACACTTAAAAGTGCATTTGTAAAACTTATAACAAGAACAATGTTTAATGATTTACTGCAACTAGATTTTCTTTCTACATAATTAGGTGCATTGTAGGCAAAATGAATATTCCAGTAACATAAGGTAATGGTGTTTGTAGTTGTGCCATCACTTTCAAACTGAGTCGAGCATGAACGCCCATAGAATCTGCTTCCTTACTAAGACACAACCAACAAAACG
Organism: Channa striata; assembly: GCA_033026295.1. Taxonomy (NCBI): domain Eukaryota; kingdom Metazoa; phylum Chordata; class Actinopteri; order Anabantiformes; family Channidae; genus Channa; species Channa striata. The sequence goes on along the minus strand of CM065176.1, from coordinate 25,006,888 downwards.
GTGGCCACATCTGCTCCCTGCTTCCAAGCTCAGGACCAGACTGATGCTTCTCCTGGTTTCTGCAGACAAACGCCTGGTCAGGGACAGTCAGTCTATCCTGATATTCTTTGTTTTACAGTGACGGAAAGAGAAAATGCCAGATACAGAAACAAGAATCCTTAAAACCTCTAGTTTTTCTTATTATGTGTTACATGATGTTTGTTAGTTTCCAGCTTCTAACTCAACCAGCTTTCAACTGGTGACAGAAGCAGAGAATTCTCCTCAGATAATTCATCATTCTGAACTGTCAACCGGTCACTTAACACCACGTAAACGCACTCGGTTTACATGATGACACGAGCTCTTCACTTAACCTCAGGCTTCTGTTGAAATTCTGACAAGTAGCAGGTTCCACGTCCCACTTTCACTTGATTTATCAGAACATGTTTCTGCTGAAACAGAACAGCTGAAAGGTTCTACAGGAACATAAATGTTGTTCAAGGACATTTTCAGAAACTACTGATAAAAAAAAACACTCTTTGTTAGACATTAATTTACAGATTAACACAATAAAATCCTCAGTGGATTTTGAAGAAAGTTGTATTTTGGCATAAAGTCGCTGATGATGCGCAGCTTCATCACTCCCAGTCGTCGGTGGTCTGATAACTGAAGTGCTGATAAATAATTCAAACTGCCAGACGTGGCGTTGAATTTTTAGTCAGTATTGTGTATTAATAGTCTGTTTGTGCCATAATATCTCTGTGATGTCAACAGTAGAAATCCAACAGTGATTTCTGATGACTTTTGATTTGCTGCCAGTGGACAACAACAGCTCCCTCTTTGTGTCTTTGCATCAGTTTTCTGTGGCTCCATCGCTGTTCAATGATTTCCAGTGAGGGAGGAGGGTCTGGCCTAGATCTGAGTTCACTGGGGCAAACGTAACACAGAGAGTCACATGATCCTGCTCAGTCAAAACAATCCTACCAGCTCCGACAGCGTGTGAGCAGACAGCGTGTGCGTTCCTTCTGTTCATTTCCAGTCGTTCCTTGTTGTCACTCGGAGCAGATGCTGAATGTTGGTGATGACTCGACAGTGGCTCAGTGTCTGTGAACACTGTGTTTTCCTGCTGTGAACACAAAGAAGCTCCTCAGCTAAACACTATTCATTTGAAATTGAAATGATTGCCTTCATGCTGCATAAATAAATCCATATTCATGCTGCTTTATTAGTCGGATGCATCTCATGTATTCTACAGTGCAACACTGAGGAGCACACACACACACACACACACACACACACACACACACACTCGGACAGGAAAGGCCATCAGAGAGTGTAGAGGTCATCACTGCTGCTCACTCCTCTGGCAGTGATTGACACTCTGCCATGAAAACTGATAGTACAAAAAGTTTTTGGTCACTGTCACTTTTCTCTCAGTGTTGTTTTTGCAGCAGGAAGCAGTTCGGTGAGAGAAGGTTATTTTCACCTGCAGCTGGTAGAGACAAAACTGAGCTAAAAATGTTGGTTTGATTTGCTTGTGGTAGTTTGTGTTTTATAATTTGTCAGCTGAATCAAACCATGTCGTCTTCAGTTTATAGTGTTTGAGAACCGCAGCACTTTTTACGACGCCCACAAGAGGGAAACAGCGTCACGTGGTGTCAGATGAACGAAGTGACTCAAAATGATTCGTTCAATTTAATGTTCGAGAGTTGAAGATCCGAGTCAGTGAAAAGATTTGTATTTCCCATCTCTAGCACTCTGTTTTCCTTCACCTACACCTTAGCACACTCTCCTCATCCGTGTGTGTTCATGTTCAACACTAATTTGAAAATAATTTGTATCTCAGCTTTTGTTTTCAAATCTAAATATCATGTAGTTGTAATGGAACTTCTCCCTGATTTGTCTGTAGCTTCTCTGAAGAAGATCACACTTGTTTTACATTAGAAAATATTTAATTAATTAATTAACACAGTTTTGCTGTGTAATTTTCATAAACTAGATTTACTCTTTATTATGATGTTGAGACCCACTTTTTGACTTTGTGGTTGATGCAAAATGCAAATGAACTGCAGGTTGGATTTTATCAGCAAAGATTTGGAAAATTTGACACGTGTATTTTAACTAATGAGCAGCAGCCTGAGGATCCCTGCAGGCCAGGGGAAGAAGTCAGGACTCTCAGAGTCCAGTCTCACAGATCCTGAGGACAGACCAGTGTTCCCAGTTTTCACATGACTCACTGGGACTTTACTACTGGTTTACTCTGCCCCTGCTCTCTCTGCAACAGTGTCTTCACATTCTTTCAATAGGAATATTTACCAGTTTGTGTTAGAGTTTAATTTCTGTGCTTGCTGATAATAAAGACGTGTCTATCAAATCAGTCCTCGTGTTTACTCAAAGTGTCGTCATCTTGCTAATTGGGACTAAAATATTATTTTATCCAATGTGAGTTTAGAGAGTTTGAAACTAATTAAATATCATCATTTGTTTAGTAACAAGTATTGAATATTAGAATTGATGAGGGTCTTTATACTTTTTGCTATATTGGCCCCAGATTTCTTTGATGTAACAAACCTTTCAAAGAGTCGAGTTAAACTAAATCTAATCTGAACAGATGTGGCTGAGGACTCGGCTGTTGTCACACGTTTAAGGGAATTTAAAGTTGTGTCTCTTCTTAACAAAGTGACTCTGCTGGTTTTAGAAACGTCCAGATTCTGTAATGAACCTGTCGAGTAAATCAGAGGAAACTTTTTGCCTCATATGAATTGGGATAATTCTCAGCTTGTCAGTGTTTCTTATAAATACAAGTTATGTGGATACATGGCATTTGTTGAACTTCAGAATAAAGCTGAAAAATAACTGAAAAACAATAATAAGAAAAGATGGAAATCGGCCCTTTATTGACGCATTTGATTTACAATGAAATTATTCTACTGTAACTCACATTTGAGCTGCAGACGTCAATGTCTCTCTTGCTCAGAGTCTCACCCTGAACGAGGAGTCCCAGGGTGGACGGCAGCAGACTCAGAGACATCATCATTGTGCTGCCGGCGTGTCAGTGGCTCTGACAGGCCTGGACAGACCCTGATCAACACTGGTGTCTTAACAGCCGGGAGACAGAGACAGTGTTTGTGTCTTTAATAAAGGACATTTCAACATATTTCTGTCCTAAATCTTCATTCTTTCTGGATGTACATTGTTCCCGTGTCGTCCATCATTAGAAAGAACCACAGAAAACTGACATTACAATAGAAGAAACACTAGAGCCTGTGATGTCTTAATGACTATATATACGAGTGTAAATGATCACAGGGACACAGTGAGATCTGCTCTGGGAGGAACCACAACCATCACATGTCAGACCAGTCCTGCTGTAAACCAGCATGTTTCACACCACGTATTATACTGGTACCAGCAGAAAGATGGAGAAGCTCCCAAGTGCATCGGGGATCCCAGATCATTTTCCCACATGTGTTTATCTAATTCATAAAAACAGGTTGTAGTTGTATATTTCCAGGTTAAGAATCATTTTCTGAGCAGATAAACACAAATGAACAGGTCCCACACAACATCATAATGTAGTTATGAACAATGACACAACTCTGCTCCACACTGAACACACAAGTCCAGCCTGCACATCAGACGGATCATTATTCTCCTACTTATACAGGAGGCAGGATCACAGTCTTTATATTCTGCACATTGTTTTCATCTTTCTTTGCTGTTAGTGCTGAAGTTATGAAGAAATGTGCAAATATTATAAGACATTACAACAATGATATTTGTCATGTTCCCATTAGTAAAGTACAAACACTCCACACATTTTCTTCATCACCAACACAAACCTGACACCAACCTGATTTAGTGGCAGTCACGAAAGAAACATCCAGATGTTCGTCTAAAGTCAAAGTATCAGTGGTGCAGAGTGTGTGTGATGGTGAACAGAGGGAACTTTGGTTTCAGCAGCTGATCTTCAGTCAGCAGAGTTTCTGTCCACAGGAGACACTCTCACACCTTCACACTGCACAGAGACAACGAGGAACCAGACCAGATCCTGAACCCAGGATACAGAGGTTCAGTGAATGTGGTGTTGAAGGTGTGGAGGTGGATCAGTTTGTCAGAGGAGACACTGTAGAAGGACAGAGAGCCAGCAGGACAGTCCACATACACTGATACTCTGTGAGAGACAGAGGACGAGGAGGAGATGGGAGTTTCTCTTTTATTGTGACAGACAGAGTAACAATCATCATCAGAACAGCTCAGACTCCAGGACTGATTGTTCCATCCAAACAAACACTCTTCACTGTCTCTTCTCCTTCTGATTCTTCTGTAACTCACTGATAGATAAACTGTTCCTCTCCACTCGACCTCCCAGTAACAGCGACCAGTCAGACCATTTCTACACAGCAGCTGAGGCCAAAAGTTAAATCTTTCTGGATGATCAGGATATGACTGAACTTCCTCCACATATGTCACCTTCCTGTTGTTGTCAGACAGTTGTAGGTTTCTGTTCACTGTGTTTGGGTCCAGTTCCAGTTCACAGGCCCCTAATGGACAGAACAAGACACAAACAGCTGCAGTTTATCATCTGCTGGTTTATCAGCAACTTTACTGACAATTACTGAAAGTCAATCATTCCAACTTCCATTTCAAATTCAACTGGGAATAATTTCAAGTGAAATGGAGACTGATTCAGATTCATCTGTGAAGACTGTTGCAAACTTTTTAATGATGTCTGTATCAGTGTTATAAGTAATATAGATTTATTGATGCACATCTATACTGAATATTTGAAATAATAAATCACCTTTCTGACAGTTTTAAGCTACAAACTGACAAGTGATTCATGGCAGAGCTGCTGTATTAGATTGTACAGGTGTACCTAATAAAGTGGCAGCAGCTGCAGCCTCCCTCCTCTGTCTGACACACACTGCTGCAGTGCACATGCAGCCCTGCCCCCCCTCCATCAGGAACCAGGTTCCTCAGAGAAACCGTCTGTTGTCATCAGGTTCATACGCATTAAAGAAACCTGGTTCCTGGACATCCACATATACATGCTCCACACTAGAAGAAACTCACCGAGATGTTGTTGGGTTTAACACAAAGAATCTTTGACTTTATTGAGATTAGTTTATTTTTAAAGCCTGATCTGAAAAAAGTTGCATTTCTTTAATATCAGAATTGAGCTACAATAACCATGAAACACTAACCATCGTTTCCCCTGATGTTTCAAGCACGGTGGAAAGAGGATAATAGAGGTTTTGTGCACAAACAAAAAATGTTTGGTTATTTATGTCTCATGCAGCAGCTTTGGTTGGAGAATTCTGTGTAAAGTACAATTAAAACAATGTGTGTATTAAAAAAATAATTTGTGCTGTATGTCTCACTGGGAGCATCAGTTAAAGCCTCTGAGATGTTCATACAAAACCTCTATTATCCTCCTGCCAACGTAGCTGAAAGATCTTCTAGGGGAAACACTGAGATGGTTCTGTTTCATTAGTTTGCACATCAATCCTTGTGTCTGCTTCAGCGTCTGTAGACCTGTCAGGGAAAAGAACGGCGACAAACAAGTGCTGTTTTCCCATCGAGCCTCATCCACAAAGTTCTCTACTAATGTCAGAGCAGCTTCATTCCACACAACCACTGAGCAGGACTGTGGATATTTATAGTGAGTCTTTGATGAATTCAGCACATGGAGCTGGAAAGCAGCAGATCTCAGTCAGCATTATTAAAGCTCCCAAAGATGATCAGGGATTTAAGTTTATTGGCTTGTTCTGGAAACGGACTTGACAAAGTGCTTCACAGTAAAGAACAAAATGAGCCTCTAATAGAAAAAAGAAGGATCCAATGATCCACACTAAAGTCAATAAGTCTTTTCCACCTTATGACCTGCAGCTGCTTCAAGAAAACCACGTGGACACTGGTCTGAAGTCTGTGTGACGTGCTCACATTCGGTTTCTACAAATACCAGATGATGATTCAAATACCAAAAAACTGAAAGAAACTTGAACACAACTTCTATCAGTTAAACCTGTGAAGTACGAGCTTACGAGCACAAACAAAGTTCACTTTCTGTCGGCTCCACTGTTAATAAAATGTGTTGATTAGTTTTGTTGCATCACTGTGTTCACTTTCTTGTGTTTGTGGATTTTAAATGGATTGATTGAATTCTAACATCTTTCCAGCCAAACAGACAAAAATCTAAAGCTAAATCCTGAATGAAACTTGAATGGAGAAATCCCTCTTTGTTCTTCAGTCAAGAAAAGGTTCAAATCTAGTGGAACATGTGCAGCTGGTCTCAGGAATTAAACTCAAAACACACTCACACTTCCTCAGACCAGGTTTCAGTCTCTGTGGTCCACCATGGTCCAACCTGGAGGAAGAGACAAAGTCAGAATCAGCTTCATCCACCATTAAACATGAACCAGAGTTCCTCAGTCAGTCAGAGACAGAGAAACAGTGTGAGATCTGCTGTTGTCTGTCCATCTGTCCATACCCGAGAGTGTCCAGTCTCCAGTGTGGACCCTCCAGGACAGCAGAGAGCAGCTTCACTCCTGAGTCTCCTGGATGGTTGTAGCTCAGGTCCAGCTCTCTCAGATGGGAGGGGTTGGAGCTCAGAGCTGAGGCCAGAGAAGCACAGCCTTCCTCTGTGATCAGACAGCCTGACAGACTAAACACACACAGAGACAAGTTTCCATAACAGGACAAGACATTTGCTTACATTCATCTGCTGGAGACATAAACATAAACTAAATCTAGGCTATAAAATGTAACAATTTAAATTCATGCTCCAAGTTTTTTACCAACTAAACAGCCAACTGTAAAATGAATGTGGGTCATGGAACCGAGTCGGTTGTGGAGCTGCTCTTTACGTTTCCATAAATACTGGAGAGGACAGAGACGTTTGTTCCACAAGTAAAAAAATATTTTCCTGCTTATGATCTGCAGATTCACATGTGACTTCTAGTAACTAACGTCCATCATTTGTTACTTTCAATGACACTGGAGTAATGTAGTTAGTCTGAACTAAACTCTCTCCATTAGTTAATCTTCGTGCCAACACTTAAATTATTCGATATTTTAGTAGTTGTTGGGATTTTTTTACAGACCAAACATGTTGATGTCCAACTGAATAAAGTTAAGGAACTTTACTCAATTCATTTCTTAATAACAAGTAAAATTTCTGTAGTCAGAACAAAAACACGCTAAAAAATAAAAATACTGACCTGAGAGTTTCCAGTCTGCAGTGTTGTTGCTTCAGTCCAGCAGACAGCAGCTTCACACCTGAATCCTGCAGGTCATTGTTACTCAGGTCCAGTTCTCTCAGACTAGAGAACTGGGAGCTGAGAACTGAGGACATAGCTTCACAGCTTCTCTCTGAGAGGTTACAGTCACTCAGTCTGAAGAGAAACCAGCAAAACAACAGAAACAATTACAACCAATCAAATGTTGATCCACTTAAACTAAACTGGTCTATGTGCACATACAGAACTTTGTTGGAGGCTTTGACCACTGGCAGCAGCCTCAGAAGAGCCTCCTCTGAAGCAGAGTATTTCTTCAGGTCAAACACGTCCAGATCTTTGTCTGATGACAGTAAGATGAAGACCAGAGCTGACCACTGAGCAGGAGACAGTTTATCTGTGGACAGACGTCCTGATCTCAGGGACTGTTGGATCTCCTCCAATAGAGAACAATCATTCACTTCATTCAGACAGTGGAACAGGTTGATGCTTTTCTCTGCAGACAGATTCTCACTGATCTTCTTCTTGATGTAATCGACTGTTTCCCGATTGGTCTGCGATTCACTTCCCATCTGTGTCATCAGGCCTTGTAGGAGAGTCTGATTAGTCTGCAATGAAACACCAAGGAGGAAACGGATGAACATGTCCAGGTGTCCATTTGGACTCTGTAAGGTCTTGTCCACAGCAGCCTGGTGGAGACGCTTTAGTTTTAGTTTGTCTCTAAATACTTTTGATTTCTTGGATGTTGATTGTTGTTCTGACATCAGATTGACTCCAGAGTTGACGAATGTCAAATGAACATGAAGAGCAGCCAGAAACTCCTGAACACTCAGATGGACAAAGCAGAAAACTTTGTCCTGGTACAGTCCTCTCTCCTCTTTAAAGATCTGTGTGAACACTCCTGAGTAAACTGAGGCTGCTCTGATATCGATGCCACACTCTGTCAGGTCGGATTCATAGAAGATCAGGTTTCCTTTCTGCAGCTGCTCGAAAGCCACTTTTCCCAGAGACTCAATCATCTTCCTGCTCTCTGGACTCCAATGTGGATCTGTTTCAGCTCCTCCATCATACTTGACGTTCTTAAGTTTGGACTGAACCACCAGGAAGTGGATGTACATCTCAGTCAGGGTCTTGGGCAGCTGTCCTCCCTCTCTGGTTTTCAACACATCCTCCAGAACTGTAGCAGTAATCCAGCAGAAGACTGGAATGTGGCACATGATGTGGAGGCTTCGTGCCGTCTTTATGTGGGATATGATTCTGCTGGCCTGCTCCTCATCTGTGAATCTCTTCCTGAAGTACTGCTCCTTCTGTGAGTCAGTGAACCCTCTGACCTCTGTCACCATGTCAACAAACTCAGGAGGGATCTGATTGGCTGCTGCAGGTCGTGTGGTTATCCAGAGGCGAGCAGAGGGAAGCAGGTTCCCCCTGATGAGGTTTGTCAGCAGCACATCCACTGAGGTGGACTCTGTAACATCAGTCAGGACCTCATTGTTGTGGAAGTCCAGAGGAAGTCGACACTCATCCAGACCGTCAAAGATGAACACAACCTGGAACTCTTCAAACCTGCTGATTCCTTTGGTTTCAGGAAAGAAGAGATGAACAAGTTCCACCAAGCTGAACTTTTTATCTTTCAGCACATTCAGCTCTCTGAAAGTCAGTGGAAATGTGAACTGTATGTCCTGGTTGGCTTTGTCTTCAGCCCAGTCCAGAGTGAACTTCTGTGTTAGGACTGTTTTCCCAATGCCAGCCACTCCCTTTGTCATCACTCTTCTGATTCGTCCATTTCTTCCAGGTAAAGCTTTAAGGATGTCTTCTTGTCTGATGGTTGTTTCTGATCTGTCTGGTTTCCTGGATGCTGTTTCAATCTGTCTGACCTCATGTTCCTCATTGACCTCTCCAGTCCCTCCCTCTGTGATGTAGAGCTCTGTGTAGATCTGATTCAGAAGGGTTGGGTTTCCTGCTTTAGCGATTCCCTCAAACACACTCTGGAACTTCTTCTTCAGGTTACACTTGAGTTTATGTCGACACGCTGCAGCATCGATTCCTGAATGAACGAAGAAGAAATGAAATCAGTGAGTGGATCCTTCAGAGAATCAGAGAATCTAAACATGTCAGTGTGTCTGTAGAGTTTTTCTTCCTCCATCAGTTTTATCATCAGTGGAGGACAAACAGCCTCTGATCTGATACAGATGTGTGCAGCATATTTACAGCAGACTTTGGAAATGTAAACCTCTCTCCTGCTGTTTCCGTCATGTTCAATCTGTTCAAATCCTCTTACTGCTCTGCAGACAGTCAGCCAGCTCCTCCTGCTTCATTCTCCTCAGGAAGTTCACTGTGATCTTTACTAATGACTCTCTGCTGCTCCTCCTCTGCTCTTCATCCTCACTGTCCAACACCTCCTCATCCTCCCTCTGACTCTCTGAGCATTCTGGGTAATCTGCTCTCAGGACCCTCTGGATCTCCTTCAGCTGCTTCTTCACAAAAGTGACAATGTTGTCCTCCAGCAGCTGGAACAGAATGAGAAGTGAACATTTCATTTCAACTGGTAGAAGACAACATGTGATTCAAGTGTCAGTCTGAAGACCTGCTGGTCTGAACACAGCAGCAGCTGTTAGGACCTGAATGGTTGATGGACATTCAGTCTGGGTTTGATGTAGTTCATAGTCAAAGTGAGATTGCACATGTACACACCATAAATATAGAGTCCAGGTCTGGTTGATGCTGCTGGACAGACTGATCACTGTGAACCTCTGAGATCTGCTGCTCAACTCTGGGGAGAAAAGAGAAACTTTAACGGAAATTACAAGTCATTTGACAGAAACTTTTATCCAAAGCGACTGCTTGACCTCTTTTGTTAGTGATGGGAACATCAGATACTGTTAGTTGGCAGAGCGCAGTGGGCAGGAGGTTTTGTAGAAGGAGGACACGTCAAGGAAAACTTGGGTTATCAGTTTCTTTCCTGATGACACTTTGACGTGCACTTAGAAGTACTGAGGACTGAACCACTCTCTTCTCAGGACTGTCAGATAAAACCAAATATATCAACAAATTTGTCCTTTTCTTTTTTGGGTGTGTTGCTTTTTTGTGTGATGTATGAGTCTTCAGAACAGCACTAGACAGGATGAAACTCGGTCTGTGAACTTCTCTCTTGCAAGATAATGAAACCCATAAAAGACATCCTGGATGCGAGCGTCTTTACTGACTACACTCGAGGTGTCTGGACCAGTAGTTGTCAAAATATTTTTTCCATGACACCTGGTTAGTGAATACCTCAGGCAGCAGAAGTGAGAGAAACATGGGAAGGAAGCGCAGGAACCCTAATGGAAGGACAATCCCCCCAGTGGCTGGACAAAGCTGGACTGACAGACAGACAGACAACACAGACGCACTAATCCTAGCAGCACAGGAGCAGGCTCTGAGTACAAGATCAATAGAGGCCGGGATCTACCACACCAGGCACGACCCCAGTTGCAGGCTGTGCAAAGATGCCTCTGAGACAATCCAGCACATAACAGCAGGGTGCAAGATGCTAGGAGGCAGTGCACACATGGAGCACCATGCATAAGCATAGTGTCCAGGAACATCTACGCCAAGTGCAGGCTGGAAGCCCCAAAGTCAATATGGGTCAGACCCCCAAAGGTGGTTGAGAATGGCAGAGCCAAGATTCTGTGCAACTTCCAGACACAGACTGACAAAATGGTAATGGCTAACAAACCCAATGGTTGGTTGTCACAATGTCCCATCACTGTGATTTATTTTTTTACGTTTACTCATTTCGTAGAAGCTTTTGTCCAAAGCGAATAATTTGGTGCACACATGAACGATGGTGATGGCTGCCATGCACTGTGCTCATCTGCGGTGGGGGGGGATTGGGGATTGAGCCACTGGGCTCTGTTGCCAACTGCCTTACCAACTGAGCTACAGCTGCCCATAGCTTTTGGCTTATGAGTGGAAACCTACTGTCACTGCTCTGCATTGGAAACATTACATGGGTACAGCTTTAAGATGCAAACGCACGTCACATGTTAAGTTCAATTGTGTTCATAAAAAGTCTTTCCAGCCGGGTTGTATGGAGGTGTAACCATGTTTGTGTTTTAGAATGTAACTTCTTTGTAATGATCAGAAAGAACTGTAGGATTTTTCAGATTTATTCAATTCAATTTAACTTCATTTAAACAGAGCCAATTCACAACAAAGTCATCTAAAGACACTTTTCATAAAACTACTGAGGACTGAACCACTGTCTTCTCAGGACAGTCAGGTAAAACCAAATATATCAACAAATTTGTCCTTTTCTTTTTTGGGTGTTGCTCCAAACAAACTCTACAGGTTGTTAACTTGTTAATTGTGACAATATATCTGCACCTTTTACAAGCTGCACATATATAACAAGAAGAAGATTCTGGATAACTGTAAGTCTTCATTTCACTGAAACACATCTGTACATTGTCCTGTCAGGGTTTTGTGTAAACTACCACCAACAGCTGTGTCATTAATAGTGACAGATCAGCAGCTTCCAAAGCAGGAAGTTCAGTTGTATTCAGACTGTAAAATTAGGGACCAACTACTTATTATTGTTCTCTGCACAATCAAATAAAGGCAAAGTTCAGTTTGAAATTCTTACCTTTCATCAGCAGGTTTTTTGTCTTTAAAGTCAATAAGGCCACCCATAGACCCGTCACTCTTCATGGAGACACAGCTGGGTTCAGCAGAATCTGGTCTCTGCTTCTTCATCCTGATCCAAACAAACCAGAGACAAATGAAAAGTGGTTTGAAGCTGAAACCAGATGAATTGTGATCAGACTGTCAGCAGCTGAAATGTTGGAAACAGATAGAAACTCAGTAAGAAGACAGTGGATGAGGAACGTTCTCCTGTTCATCAACATGGAATCTGATGAAAGATCCTGTCTCATCTTAGTTGTTAGTGGACTAATCAGTGTTTGGCTCTTTGTGAACTAAGACAGTTAGTAGTTCAGGATTAGTTCTTCTAAGCTGTTACTGAGGAGCTGAGTGGCAGATGTGAAAGTGAGTGTGAATAATGATGGTGGAAGGATTTGACGTGGACAGTTAGAGATCCTCATCTCACCTCTGGTCTTTGGTCTGTCTCTCAGGTCCCCCACACAGAGTGGTTTTAGAGGGAGGGACTCCCTCCTCTGTGTCCTCACACTGATTCATAGCAGAGTCCAAACCTGCTGGGAGACACGAGCTCAGTCTTTACAACAAGGTTTCATCACTGGACACATTAGTTTGTCCTTCGTCTCTCTAACATGTCACAGATACAGTAGAAAACAGTGAAGCAGCTGCTCTTTCCATCAGACCCACTGAACAGGTCCATCTAAGGACTCTGCAGCCTCCGGGACAGTCCACACATGGACTAAAGAGGTTTCAGTGAAACCAAGCCTGTCTCAGTTTTGCTTTTGTTTTGGATAAAATGCAGCTCAGCCGGTTTGATCGAAGTTGTCCGACTAGTTCTGACTCTCCCTGAGTTCAACAATCAAACTGCTGTTGCTTCTACCTGAGAACCGCTAACAGTAAAAGCTGCAAATCCTTCTCAATCCACTCTCCTTTAATTCAGAGAGAAACTCTGAAGAATCAAAGTGTTGGATCCCAATCTGAAGGATTCAACAGATCTTAGGAAACAGACCATCATGACCCAGAAACATTTCTACTGTCCAGTCAAACAGTGATACAACACAATGTGACCCAGTGATCCTGTTCATCACACATTTACACATTTCTCTGGTAGGATTCTCACCTGCTCAACTCACTTCAGCTCCACTTACAGACACTTTCCACCTTCCTGTGTAGAGAAGAAGCTGCTCGTTGTCCCTCCTCAGTCCTGGTGTCTGTGAATGTTTGATCTGAGGACAACAGAACTTCCTCATAACTTTAGAGTCCAAGTCTGAAAAACAACCGGGTTCATGTCAAACCAGAGGAACCTGTTTCAGAAAACTCCCACATCAGATGATGCAGTTCTACTACCTGTCCACTAGATGGTGCTGACTGACCAAAGAAACTCCAGGACAGTAACTTCCTCAGGAAATGGACAATGGTGGAGATCCACAACTGACGCTGCTCTACAAACACACTTGAACTGGACCTGAATGATGTGGAGTCTGAGTCACATGAAAATCTCTGTGTTCCTGTTTGATCCCTCTGCCATCTCTCAACTCAGCTCAGAACCTGACGCGAGTACAGAAACCCATTCAGGAGACAAAGTCCATATTTTAATCACTTCACACTTTGATTCTCAATTCTACGGAGGTTTTTGTCTTTTAACTTTAAAGTCCTGTATCAAAGACAAAGGCCCTGCTCTTTAATGTGAATGAGTGAGGCCAAAACAGCAGAACCACCTCTTCTTACAATGCACTCTAGTATAAATCCACCACCTCACTATAACCTTATTAATAATAACTATGCTTAATTATGACCTGGCAGTTAAAACTTAAAAGCTGAAATTTAAAGCCTGGTAAATATGGAATGAGGTTTTTATTATTCAGAATGTTGAGTGTTAAGCTTAGAGTTCTAAAAAAAGCAGAGAATCCTTCCTCATTCCTCTTAAAAAAAGATCATAACTGAGCGTGTTACTTGGAAGCTATCGGCTCCCAGATGAAAACTATAGGTTATTGTAGCCAACAAAAAAACTGAAAGGAAAGAACAAGCTAAAATTAAAATAAATTCACAAAAAAATGTTAACATAAAAAACTAGACTCACTACGTTTTGACTCAAAAACAAAAATTCCTGGAAAAGGTAAAACGTAGGAGCTGGAGACGAGGCACAATTTCAGTCCTGCACAGCAACTGAGGCAGCACCAGTTTAGAAATCAGCAAGCAGTCGCACTTGACGTACTTTGTTCCCGTTCAGCAAGAATTACTAGAGTAAATATCGTCAGTGGGAGGAAGTAACCGAGCGAACACTCACTGGTTCCTCACATTTCACAGCCAAACAACATGTAGGCAAACATCCAGCATCTCTTTGCCAAGAAAAACACACATTCACACCGACTTAATAAAAAGTTTAAAGTCGGATCTCTTTCCTTGTCCAGTCGATGTTGGTAAAAGGCGGAAAGTCCTTTTAAAAATCTTCCCTTTTCATTTTGTGGACACTCTTCAGTGTCCCTCAGTGTTCTCACTTCCCTAAAAATAGGCCAATGTTGGCTACATTTTATTCGGTATGTTAAACTTCCTAATGTGGATAGTTTACCTTTGATCGGTCGATCACCTTAGTTCGATTCCATCTCTGCAGACTGTGTGTGCTACACTTCTCCACCTGAGGAATTCAGGTTTCCTTAATCTCCTGCCCTCATTTCAGAAACCAGCTTCCTCATTCACACAAGTCAGACCAGCCTTCCAACGAATGTGAACCTGTATGTAAATGCAATGAGGAAAGACGGTGAGTTCAGTTCTCCAAACGGCATTACTTACATATTAACACTTAATCATGATCTGACTTTTCTTGTTAAGTGCCTCGTCTTTTTTAATATCTTGTCTTAATGGCTTATGTAAAATCACCCTGTAGCTGAGGGCACATTTGATATTAAAAATGCATAACTGGAGAGTTTTACTTCCACTAGCAAAGCTCAAACATGAAATATTGTCATATTTGAAGGTGAGAATCTTCTTTTAACCATCTCATGAAAAAAAGTCCATGACAGACTTTGATTTTAGTTTTTTACTTTTACTTTGAAGCAAAGACCAACTCTAAGAAAACGGACACTGCAAATGGTAATTAATCAATTTCATAATAACTTCTGTTGATCCTTGCACGTTCTACTTTACCTGCCTGACAAATCTTTGTCATTCTGCTGAGCAGTTCTGCCAGAAATCCAAGTGCTGATGCTCTTAAATTGATCGTGCACGTCCCTGCATTCAAGTAGACTTGTCTCTTTATATTTTATTATTTATTTTATATTTGTTAATTTAAAAACAGAGTGAATGAAGTAATATCAAGCTGGACACATATTGCTTGTCACGCTCACGTGCGCAGGTTTTCTTCTCCCAGCTGCAGGTTTGACATCACGTCACGTGACCAGTCAGAAATATCGGTGACTACGTATCACTGAGAAAATGTTTGATCGTTCCAAAAAATAAATATATATTCTGAATGTTTTATTTTTTAATTGAAAGACTTCATTCATTGAATAATGTTGTTTACGTGAACGTTATGTGGTTGAGCCTGTTTACCGGAGCTTCTGTTCTCTCCGTTTATTTCAGTTTGTTAAAATAACGTCGAAGCTGCGACAGAAAACGAGTGACTCCAGCCTGTGGACGGAAACAGACCGTCAGAGTTTGACTTTAGTCTCACAGACAGTGGACAGTAAACAGAGAGGACATTAAACAGTGTGGACAGTAAACAGGGAGGACATTAGTCTGTCCGCTCTGCCCGGACACAAGATGGCGGCAAGGATCCAGCTGCAAAACGACACCTGACGTGTTCACGACGTGTCGTAATTCGGACGTTTTAAAAGAAAAAACAACAAAAAACAACAAGAAAAAACAACAAAGACATTCACATATATACATATATGAAGTGCAGTCGTTTCAATAAATTAATCTATATGATGCTGATGGAAATGAAAACAGTCTTGTGTCTCCACACAGCCCCACATGCCCTCTGACCTCTGACCCCTGAGGAGAAGGAGGGAGGTGCTGCTGGAGTCAGTGCACAGCAACAAAGACTCATCGTCTGATTGTCAGGCAGCAACGAAACATCCATGTGTCCCCTGGGAGCCTTCTGACCGGTTTCTTACAGGACATTTTAAGTCAGTTCTTCCCACTAAAACTCCGAAACTAATATTAGACGGATTTTTGTGGCCAGTTGGAGATCACAGAAAGAAGCTGTGATGACAACACTAACTTCAAACTCCAGTGAACATACTAAACCATCAATTGCTGGTACATCCATCACGTTTTGTCAGATTTTTTGGAATTATGTTTGTGTTTATCTGACAAATGGAAGAACAGTTCTACACATTTTTATCCGTAGTTCTGGTCTTTACCTTCCACGGAGGTAAAACATGTTTTTTTCTGTCTCAGTTTCAGATCTTTATCTCTGAAAACAACTGTGTGCTGCAGCAGATAAAACACTAAAGAGGAGATTCAACCAAACAGTGAATGAGTGGTACAGAAGGTTTAGCCATGAGTTAAAACTCACTATAAAACAATGTTAATATAATAACAGATATTGCTTTGCAGGTGCATCACTAGTGGAGACAGCCTCCAAACTGTGTCTATGCTTCACATTGTTGTAATACATGTCAGTTAAAACCAATTTAGATCTGTCTTTCAAAAAAAAATGTAAACATTACATTTACCTTACAGTAAATACTGAAAATGCTGGGCACAGCTGGATGTGTTAAACAAATTTTCGCAACAACAAGATATTTAACTACAGAGTCAGTGATCCAAGAATTCAGTTTTAATGTTTAAACTACTAAGTTTTCTATCGTGCATGTAGATCCACCTAAAGAAAGAAAATATGGGAAAGAGCAAAGGAAGAAAATTTAGAGTTTATTTTGTCCTAATGTCGAATTCAGTCCTTTTAATAATGCTTATGAGGTTATGAAGAGGTAATAAGATACATTTTAGATGAATAAATTAATCGATTAATTAATCAAAACTGAACTGTTGCTAACAGAGGATAATCCAGGAGGATATCGTGAACAAAGGTGAACATGAAGGAACTGTTCTGGATCCTACAAACAAAATTAGATTGTGAAACACAATCAGGGCCTTAATGTATTGGAGTATAGATATATTTAAGATATATCTAGATATATCTTAGATATCTTAAATGCTCACTTTGCATTAATGCATTGAGTTGCTGGCCTGTGACTGGCTGACTTGACGTTTGTGCTGAGGAGCAATTTGAATGTCACCTAATTACATGGGGCCCGTAAACAGACGAGACAAACTCTGCTAAAAGTCACATCAAATCATATGTGAAATTACTGTGAGTCTTTATATAGTGTTTGTTCAAGTGATGCTTGAATAGTTCCCCTCAGTTCAATGATGAATTTCTGGTAGATCTTAAAATCATTTGAATATTAGAATAGTTGTCACATTTAAAGTCTCCAACTGTCTCTTTGACTTTTCTGTCCATTTGTCCTTTAGGGTTCCAGGCTGCTGTGGATTCTGGATGGTCCAGACAGACCATCCTACATGGAGCTGGAGGCTCAGTAGCAGCTGCCTGCTCCACTTTCTGTCCACTAGTTTGACTTTTACCTGTGTTTCTTTGTCTTTTCATCACTTGTTTATTGCTTTAATGTTTCTTGCTCAAAGAGTTCGGCTTCATTTTAATTTTTCACAATTCTTCTGCACAACAAATTATACAAAGAGTTTTGATGTATCCAAACTGGGGATGAGACGACGCATCGAGGTGAGTATTTACGGACGGTCTATGTAAAAAACGTAAACTTACACATAAAATCAATATTTATGTAAACTGGCATATTTGTCTGAAAACATTAAACGTGTTTTTTTTTTTTGTTTTCGCCTTTTCAAATTAATGAGACACTTTCAGGGGTGTTCCTCTGCCGAGCCAGTTGGTTGCCAACACTAGAGATCTTAAAGCTCATGTAATAATTAACTCTTTGTTCTCAAATAATGAGGGACGAACCTAGGACACCACCAATATTTGTCTGTGCTGTGATCAAATTTTGTCTCGAATAGATTAATGAATGAACAACTATTCATAGTCCAGAAGGTCTGAAAATCAAATCACTGCCAATAATTTTTATTTAAGAAACAAAAGACACAAAACAAATATGAAGAGACAGACACAAAGTCACAGAAAGGTACAAAATGATCCAAAGAGAAGTGAAACAATCACTAAGAGATGGAAAATAATGCACAAGACAACAGAGTCTCACATGAAACACTGATAACCAGATTAACGCTCACATCCATCACTGAGTCAGAGCTCTGGTCCCTGGGTTGACAGACCCTGAGCTGGAGGTTACAGAGGGTTCTGGCCTCGGCGCTCTGTCCCGGCCTGACCCCAGTTCCCTGTTTATTCTGGGTCAGATCTAGCTCGGCAGCCTGTCACTGGTGTCCTGCCCGGCTGCCCGTGGTGCCTGGCTGTGCCTGCTGTTCATCAGCAGCCTCTATCATCATTGTTGCTTGGTGCCAACAGGAAACAGAAACTGCTGCAGGAAACTGAAGCTCTGTGTGAGGACAAACACTGGACACACTGACCGTGAGCTGCAACAGATTTGCTTTTGAATTTATACAGCAACTTTTGGTCAGACTGACATGGCCTCGAGTTTGTTTGACATTTTCTGAGAAGCTGCTTTTCTTCCACACGCTGTTGAGATAAAAATCTAATTAACAAGAGAGACAATATGAGTCAGTCACCACAAACATACACTATTTAATGTCGAAGTCTCAAATTTGTTGAAAAGTTTTTTCTGGCTTAAAATTTGAAAAGAGCAGTTAAAAAAAAAAACATTTGATTTGATTTTTCAGCATTTGATTTTGTCTTTCTTCCATTTACAGGACAATTAAATACAGGTTTCAATTACATTGTTTTGATTGACATTTTGCAGTCTCCCATCTGAACATGATGTATGTGTTCTGTACAGACACGGGTATGATCCAATAGAGACAAAGACAAACTGAGTCATTGCTGTTGCATGAAAGAACCCGGCAGCCGGAGGAGAAACGTCCACACGGATCCACTTCTGGGGAAACCCTTCAGCTGCCGCCGGGGCTTCCAGGTTTTACCGCTGATGGTGTACTCCAGGGTCACGCTCCTGTTGACAGTGAACACGGAGTCGCCTCTAACTACAGCTGTAAACAGTGAACCTTTGCTGTTGGCGAAGTGTCCCGGCAAGGACGACCACTGTCCCGAGCTCAGATTGTAACAATCCATGAGGCATCTCAGGAAGTCGTCCGATGGCCCGTTTCTCACGACGTAGAGGTTGCCTCTGTGGCCGACCATGCAGTGGCCGTAGCTCTGGTGCCTGATCAGCGTGGTAACGAGCGCCCACGTGTCTTTCTCTGAGACATACTCATAGATGTCCGTGGTCTCCGGCGGCCTCCACAAACACACAAATATCCTGCTCATGGTTTTGGTGCACGCTGTTCCCACTGCTGGTTGAGGTAAATGAGCAGCGAACCTCCACTTCCCACTCGTTATATCATAAATTTCCACAGATGACATCACTGTTCGCTCATATTCTCCTCCAATAGCATGTAGACGACCGTCTGCACCCACAAGGCCAAGATTGTATCGTAGCTGTGCCGGACTGGCGATTCTGCTCCAGCTGTTGTTTTCAACGCTGTAGCAGAAACAAGAGTCCACAATTTGTTTGTGAGCTCCACGAACTCCTCCAACGATGTAAAGTTTGTTGTCTAACACAGCCACTCCAGCCATAGAGGTGCTGGCCTCCAGTGGAAGATCAGTCAATACTTTCCAATTATTACCAGCTTCATCCAGATAACAGACGGTCCTGGAGGCAGCATGTACAGTTTCATCCACACCACAGGTCACATGGGCCCCCACAGCCACGAAGATACTCGGGGAAGAGACTCCACGTAGGAGATCAGGTCTGACGGTAAAGTTTTCCTGATCTCCACCTCCAAGTCGGCGTACGTGTCTCGGATGAACAGCGCGGCAGCGTGGTAAAGGTCCAGGAGCCCAAAGGTCGCAGCAGTGTGATACATCAGCAAACAGTTGTCAGAGTCGATGAGGTCAACGAGGTGCTTTGTGAGGGCCGCCACCTGCAGGAAAGCAGCACATTCGATGGCTTCAACAATTTCATCAGCATCCAGGATGGGCATCTCACCTCGTAAAACCGACAGGGTAATAAGGAAACCTCGAGCACGCAGAGACTTGAGGTGGATTTCTTCCTGCAGACACTCTTTCATCCCAGAGCGATACAGTGCTTGGAAATAGTCGCAGCTCTGAACAAGTAACATCTTCTCCTCAGTGAACTGTGTGTCTCCAACTACCACAGTTAATTTAGCAGAGGCCGGATCAGAAGCGTGACATGGCAGAATCCTTCCGCTGTCCTCTGACTCGCTGCCGTTCACTGACATTATTAATCTCAACTATATTTACTCTAAACCTGAAATAACACAAAGGGTTGAAGCATTTCCAAAAGGAATAAAGAAGAGCTGAGGAGAAGCGGGCCAGTGTGAAGCTGCTTCGCTCTTCCTGCAGGATCGGGTCTTT
This sequence comes from Channa striata, assembly GCA_033026295.1. Lineage (NCBI taxonomy): Eukaryota > Metazoa > Chordata > Actinopteri > Anabantiformes > Channidae > Channa > Channa striata. The sequence continues at coordinate 24,986,494 of CM065176.1, read as the reverse complement.
CACAGCTTTCAAAATAGAAACTACTAAACATAGAACAGAACCAACGACCCGAGTCACATGCCTTTTATCAGCTGGAGGCCAACCAGTGGAAACCGACATGTGCACTAGTGCAAACTTAAATGAGCATTTCAAACTAAACGCTGTAGAAAGTTTCCACTATTTTCTTCCGCTGAGAAACATGTTTTTTACTCAAACAAGAGCATCGGTTTTACTTAAAAACTCTTAAAAGTGCATTTGCAAAACTTATAACAAGAACAATGTTTAATGATTTACTGCAACTAGATTTTCTGTCTACATAATTAGGTGCATTGTAGGCAAATGAATATTCCAGTAACATAAAGTAATGGTGTTTGTAGTTGTGCCATCACTTTCAAACTGAGTCGAGCATGAACGCCCATAGAATCTGCTTCCTTACTAAGACACAACCAACAAAACGGTGGCAACATCTGCTCCCTGCTTCCAAGCTCAGGACCAGACTGATGCTTCTCCTGGTTTCTGCAGACAAACGCCTGGTCAGGGACAGTCAGTCTATCCTGATATTCTTTGTTTTACAGTGACGGAAAGAGAAAATGGCAGATGCAGAAACAAGAATCCTTAAAACCTCTAGTTTTTCTTATTTTTGGTTACATGACATTTGGGACATTTGATGGAAAAATGCAAAAGTGATTAAATTTTAATAAATTATGTTTTGCTTAGTTGTAAGGTCAAATGATATTAAGTGTTCTTATAAGGATTTTGAAACAGAGCGTCCTTTGTTTCATGTGCAGGAACTTACTGTGTCCGATGAAAACACCGCAGAAGATGGAGTAATAGAAGACAAAGAGATCGACGCTTTGTACACAAAGATGAGTGTCTCAATTGTGGACGAAAAGGACACTGGGCAAAAGACTGTCCCTCTGGGAAGGGAGAATATCGTTATTGCCATAAAAGAGGACATAAGGCCAGAGACTGTCCTGAGAGGCCCTCTCCGGTGGTGGACTGAAGGGAGGAGGAAGAGCCGGTGTCCCAGGGACGGTTGCTCGTGACTAATAAAAAGGGGGGAGGTAACGCACACACTGACATACACTGACACACACTGAAACACACTGACACACACACACTGACACACACACTGACACACACTGACACACACGCTGACACACACTGACACACACACTGACACACACTGACACACACACTGACACACACACTGAAACACACTGACACACACACTGAAACACACTGACACACACACTGACACACACACACTGACACACACTGACACACACTGACACACACTGCGATGAAGACATTCTTGCTCAGACATTCACTGATAAAATGCCACATGAATGCGATGAAGACTGCTTAACAAAACGTCCACAGGATGAAGTGAGTGTGGATTTGATTGATCAATGTGTTTAATATCTGGAAGCTAAATTTGAACCACCTGTGGAAACTTATGCTCAGTGTGAGGGAGAGAGTAAATTTCCTGAGTAAACTTTGAAAGTGAACGTCAAGACGTGACATTTTTGGAGCAACTACGTCAGTTTAAAAGAAACTGAACTTGCATCACCTCCTAAGATGTGAACAGTGTCGGTGTTTCTGGGAAAACACAAAGAGTATTTGACTCAACTATTGTCTTTTGTTAGTTCTTATGATCCATCTTTCAAACATACATTTACAGTATGTTGTCAAAATTGTGTGCTAGCAATTTGTTGGGGTGAGATTTGATGATTAAATTGGTAATATGTTTGATGTCGACATCACAGGGAATACAAGTGTTCAAAATTCAGATTTACAAACATACACCATGTTGAATTATAGCCCTGATTCTTTTTATATGTGTATGAATGGAAGCTGCAGCGTCTGTCTTGTCTACAGATTTACTCTCACGTGCACGAGCTCTGGTGTGTCCGACGTTCACAGGTTTTATGTCAGAGAGTGATTTACATTGTTACATGTCTCATGTGGCCCTGATGTTCCTCACGAACAGAGATGGGATTCAGTGAGATCTGAGAAATCGACTACAGTGTTTTTGTATTGGTCTGATCACAGAGGTGCATCATCTGTCTCTCTGAGTGAAGAACAGAATCGTCTTTATGACTTTGTAAGTGCTGTTCCTGGCTAAATCAGAATCAGATGAATGGAGAGATTTAGGATATTTTGTAGAATCTTCTTCTGTACATGATTAGAAGCAACTTGAGACTGACTCAGCTGGGATGTTTTCAGTGTCTGTAGGTGCCGACAGAATGTCTCTTATCTGTGTTTTACATGACACAGGGTCAGTCTCTCTCGTGCCTTTGCAAAACAAACGCACACATTTTTTTTCCTTATCGGAAACAGAGGCAACAATTATACCAGCACTGAGAAGTGTGCCTGAAGGTTTATGGGCAAAACACAAATATGATGTGGATTTATAAGAAATTGTGAGCTGGTCATAGTATTACCAAAGTGTTTTTAAAGGCCCAGTAAACGTCAGTACCTTTTTAAACAAAATTCATTGATGGAAGTACACTAGGTGTTTAATTATTAAGAAAGGCAGGAGTATTTGTGTATTGTGACAATTTGTGAGAATCATCAATCATAGTGGAGATCTGCAAGAACAGCACTCTCTCTATTTCCACTTCTGGAAGTATTAAAAAAACACAACCAAATTCCACTAATTTCTATTGCTTCCTTCTAGAGAAACTAATGATGATTACATAAACAAGATTTGTTTTTTAATAGATTTTTGGGATGTCCAAATGTTTTTTCCAGCAGGATCAGCTCTGCTGCAGCACATTGATGATTTTATCATCTGCAGATCGTCTGAAGAAGCCTGCAAGTTAGAAAAGGTTCATCTACCCCAATATTTAGAAAAGAAATTGACATAAAGTCTGTTTACATTACAATTTCCCTTCCTAAAGTCACTTCTTTAGGTCATGTGATCACAGCTGAGGACACAACTCTCACTAAAATGTATGTCTGCAAAAAACAAAAAAATCCACTATCAGTTCTCTAACCAGGAAACGAATGAAGAGTTTCTTGGGTATGACGTCATACTGAAAGCAATCGATTCAAAAATTACCAAAATGTATCTTTGTCTTCTTATCTCATGGAAAGAACTCTTAATTTATGGTAAAATAACTTGATCATCATAAGTAGATTTTACATTAATGTGACCCAATCCAAACTCATATACAAGTGTAGATATTTAGTTTTGTTAACCTAAGAAATAAGTATAATAAGTGTGTATGACATGTACTTTATTACAGGACCATGACGGCTGATAATGACTTGTTGTTGACTTTTTAGCTCAGATTGACCCTGCTGTCTACAGGCTGTGACAGTTGCAGAGGAATCGGTCGTGGCATCCAGAGATAATGTTGGTCAGGTTGATCTAACTTTGATCTAACCTTCTGGATTTGTTTCTCATATTCCAGGAGCAGAGAACATCACAACGTTCTACTACAAGATGGGCATCGGAAAAGAGATTTAATACCAGTGATACATAACCTGACTAATGTGATTATTGATGGATGTAATGTTCTTAACTTTTCCAGATTATTCTGCATTACACAAGTATCAGAAAGGGCGCGTTTAGAGGACCCAAATAGAGGCAAGGACGAGCGACTGGAAGAAAATGATTTATTGGAACAGAATGAATGAAGTGAATGACGTGATAGGTTTCGGCCGGTGGCTCACGGCAGGGGAGTAGTGGTAGGATCTGGAGGTGGGGAAAAGACAGGTGAGTAGATGAATGACAACAGAGGATAAACTTATGAATGAATAGTGTCTTACGTAAACTGTGGAGAGCTGGCAGGATGACGGACGGGTTCTCTATGGTTGAGGTGAGTAGGTGGCAAAACTAGGAGTAACAAAAATCGGCTGACAACGTCAGGGAAAAAACAGGCACAAAGTAACAACAGAAAACGAGGTAAGTGGAAAAGTAACAAAACAATAAGTCAAGAGCTCTGACAGAAACGAAGTAACAAATCATATACTCATGGGAGTTCTTGGAGTCGTCGTGGCCGTGGTGGAGAAGAAGCACAGATTAACAAGATGCGTGGTCAAAACTGAGACGAGGAAAATTCTCTGGCAGTGACAAAAACAGACTTGGCAAAAGCTTGGCGTGGCGTGGAGCGAAACATGAACGATAATCTGGCACTGAGGAAATGTGCCGGCATGGTATAAATACGAGAAACACAGGTGAAACATATGAACTAACGAGAGGGGAGGAGTGCAAGGCGGAGACAGACAGGACCGTAACCAGGGCAACACAGATCAACACCGAGACCGTGACAGTATCCCCCCCCCCCTCCCAGCGGAGGTTGGTACCCGTAGACCACTTGGAAAGGAGTGAGCCCCATGGCGGAGGACGCCAAGGAGTTATGCGCATACTCGACCCAGATCACATTCTTGGACCAGGAGAACGGCTCCCGGGAACACATGAGACGGAGACCGACTTCTAGATCCTGGTTTAACCGCTCGGTCTGCCCGTTGGACTGGGGATGGAAACCGGAGGACAAACTGATGGACACACCGAGCAGCCTGAAAAACTCCTTCCAAAACCTTGATACAAACTGAGGACCCCGGTCGGAGACAACGTCACGAGGGAGGCCATGTAAACGAAAAACATGAGTAATGAGGAGTTCAGCAGTTTCTTTGGCAGTGGGCAGACCAGGCAGGGGAATGAAGTGGACCATCTTTGAAAATCTGTCTACTGTCACCCCGACATCGGAAGCATCCACCTCCACTATAAACTGCCTCTCAGGGTCAGGGAGAGTGAGGATGGGAGCTGAGGAGAACGCCGCCTTCAACCGGAGGAAAGCAGACTCGGCCCCGGGGTTCCATAGAAATGGACTTTTAACAGAGGTGAGTTTGTGTAGAGGGGCGGAGATGGTACTGTAACTCTTAATGAAGCGTCTGTAGAAGTTAACAAACCCCAGGAAGCGCTGCAGCTGCTTACGGTTTACAGGCGTGGGCCAGTCGCTGACTGCACTCACCTTCCCGGGGTCCATCTCCATACTGCCGGGGGAGATGATGTACCCCAGGAAGGAGACGGAGGATGAATGGAATTCACATTTCTCTGCTTTGACAAATAAATTGTTCTGGTATAAGCGACTGAGGACCTTGCGCACGTGTGTGACGTGTTCGGTTTCAGACGGGGAGAAGATCAGAATATCGTCAAGATAAACAAACACAAACTTATTCAGCATGTCTCCCAGCACATCATTAACCAGGTTTTGAAAAACAGCGGGGGCGTTGGTCAGGCCGAAGGGCATGACAGGGTACTCGAAATGACCTGCCGGAGTGTTAAAGGCGGTTTTCCATTCATCCCCCTCACGGATGCGGACCAGATGGTAAGCATTGCGGAGATCTAACTTTGAGAAAACCGTGGCACCCTGCAGTAGCTCAAACGCAGAGGATATGAGGGGAAGCGGGTAGCGGTTACGGACGGTGATTTGATTGAGACCCCGATAATCGATACATGGACGGAGGCCCCCATCCTTCTTACCGACAAAGAAAAACCCTGCACCCGCAGGCGAGGAAGAAGGACGGATGAGACCGGCCGCCAAAGACTCATTAATGTACTTCTCCATCGCCTCGCGCTCCGGGCCGGAGAGTGAATACAATCCTCCACGAGGCGGCATGGAGCCTGGCAAGAGGTCAATGGCACAATCATAAGGACGATGGGGGGGCAGAGAGGTAGATTTACATTTGCTAAAGACCATCTTAAGATCATGATATACCTTAGGGATCTTTGAGAGGTCTATATCCTCACTAGAGGGTCCTGAGGGAGGAGTAGAAAGTAGACGAGGGGCCTGACGGAGACAGAGACTTGAACAGGAGACGCCCCAGCTCACTACTCTCCCAACAAGTCTGCAACTAAAACGACCCAAGTGGATTTTGCAATTGTTATATCATTTAAAGTTGAGGTTTAAAGTTTACCACCTTATTGAAATCGTATTATTTATCTGAAGGTGATAAATTTGTGACTCTTTAAAACATGGAGTTAACGGAAGGCAAAAACAAATATTTTTTTTGGTCTTAGATTGTCTATACATTCTATAGCTATGTTTTAGAATTTCTTTTAATTGAATCTAAACACAGAGAGTTTAAGAAACAACACTAACTAAAAACTCTGACTTAGTTTTAAGAGAAAACCCAATGTGGATGCTGTATCAACAGGAAGTATCACACACAAACACACACACGATGACAAACATAAACACAGAAATGTACAATTCACTGCTACACGACAGTTTTCTACTGCTGATGAAAGGGAATTTTGTGGGGTAGAGTCGGTTGCAAATTCCAAAATGAAATTGGGATCACTGTCTTGTTAAACACTTATAGAATTGACACACGGGTTGAACCATGTGTCAAAAAAGGGGGAATGTTGATACGGTAATACTGGTTTTACCAAAGAGTGTGAATTACGACATTACTAATGCCACAGGGAGAATATACTCTATCTGATAAACCATTTGAACATGTTATGATTTTAAATAAATTATTATCCAGTTGACACAAAAGAAATTGTGTTGTGACTGACATGTAAAATGAAATTGGCCAAGTATCCCTTAGACTGAGGTTCATTCAATTGTTTTAATAAACATGGGAATATAATGAGAGTACGGACTAATCGTAGGCCGTAAGGTCGCAGAGAGAGTCACACGGACCCGCTGCAAGAAGGTGCCAGAGCCTGTGGACAACTACCACTTCTCCCCGGCTGTGCACGACGCTCTCCGGAGGGCAGTGGCTCGGGGGAGCCAGTCGGAGGAGAACACTCACTAATTCACTAATTCACTAATTCACTCGCACTCAACCATTCTCCCAGTGACAAGAAGGACGAGTGTGATTGGACGTGCCTGCACTCTGAGTCCCTAAGCCGTGAAGAAGGAGATAAGTGAGTCAGAGCGAAGCAACACTGAGAACAAAACCATGGAGGACAGGACGAGGCTCCTCGTGCCATGGACACGGCTGCTGTTGATGCTTCTCATCCAGAGCTTGAAGGACGAGTCCGAGTGTGAGACAAAGTGGAAACTTATCAAGACACTGTCTCCACACCAACCGAACAGAAAAGAAGATTTTTACTTTTGCTTCACTACTTTCCAGAGAAAAACAGATAGTACTTATAGATTCTTAATAAATAAAGATTCTTAGAACAATATTCATTAACTTAGAAATTACCAGCAATATTACCAGTCGCTAACTGACATTAGTCTCTCTTATTAATATTTAGTACTAATATTAATACGTTAACACCTTCCTTTCCATAATTTTCACCTTGTAAAAATGTGTCTAAATAATCTGGAATAGATTCATGTTATTAACAGCATGTAGTACAGGTGATTATAACAGAGCAGATAAGTGAGCAGACAAAGACACGGTGATCTGCCACTTGACTGTAGTTATTGCTAATTAACTCAGCATATGACTCAAAATGTTGACTGGATTAACTACATATATAACAACCAACAGCTATTTGTAAATTACATGTTCCATGTTTGGAGAATTATGTTTTAATTTCATTTCTAATAAAACTGCCCCTGATGGAAGTGTCACCAGAGCCTTAGAGGGTCTCAGGTCCCTTAGAGAAGAACTTTTCACAAAAATGATCGTGTTCATACTGGTTAGATTAATTGGATTGACCGAATGTTTGGTAAATGTAAGTCTGTTATATTGTCTTCACTTACTTCTATACTTGTTGTGCCTACAGTTTTAGCATTTTGTGGATGTTGTCTTATTCCATGTGTAAGAGGTCTAACTAACCGCAGAGAATGCTCCGACTCATCAGATGACACTCATAGATGAGAAAGGTACACAAAATAATGTTCCTCTTGTGTGAGTCTAGTTATGAAGATACCTATGTGTAGGTGTGCTTTTCTAATATTTTATTTTATTTCTTTTAATATTTTAACTTCCTAATCTATGCTTAGCTCTAAAACTCAGTGATGTCTATGTCACGCAAAAAAAAAGCAGTGCCTGATTTTCCAATACAACATTATGATGATGTATATTGAATCTCTGTGAATTTATACATCTGATGACACCTGGTGTATGTCTTGTGATTAAAATGTAATCAAAAGGAGGGAATTGTGATGGAAAAATCCAAAAGTGATTAAATTTTAATAAATTATGTTTTGCTTAGTTGTAAGGTCAAATGATATTAAGTGTTCTTATAAGGATTTTGAAACATAGCATCCTTTGTTTCATGTGCATGTTTTCATCTCTGGATGTTTTCCTGTGTAACCGTCCCAAGGTTGTCTGCTATCTAACAGGAAACTGTAGTGACCTGGAGACATGTAGGAGTGTTGGGAGCCTGATGGTGGGAATGTTCTGCCCAGCAGCAGACGGGTATGAAACATGTTTGTGATGTATCAGTTTTTAGAACGGCACTAGACAGAGCACAAAACTCTGTCTGTGAACTTCTCTCTTGAACATAATAAAACCCTTCAAAGACATCCTGGATGGAAGATTCTTTACCGACTACACTCGAGGTGTCTTGACCAGTAGTTGTCAAGATAGATTTTTTTTTTCCATGACACGGGGTTTGAAGTCTCCTGGAGTAGTTCGGAAATGACATCCCTCTGGGGGGCTACCTTAAGGCTTCAGGCTCACCAATGACTGGGTCCGCCGCATCAGATGTAGTTCCGGCTCGGTCCAGCTGCAGGAATTCAATATCTGGTACTTGGATAGATGATAAAGTAAAATTACTTTTTATTTTAATTGTTCATTATTTGTGATTACGCTGAAATAGCAAGACATTACTCCCTTTCCCCAAAACATTCGTCGATTACAACCTGGTTACACACGCAGTCTTCGTCTTTTAGAAAAAGAGTTTTAGGGTAACACTTCAAATGACAACACCAGCTATACCAAGATTTTTTAAACTTACCAGCCAATTCAACTTCTTGTCACTGAATGTTGCGAATTATACGCAAAAAAGACGAAGTGTAAAAGTGTAAAACGCTATTTTTTAAAACAACTACTAAAATAGTGGCTTACCAACTTCTTTATAATCAATATTATGAAGGCTGACGTCCTGAAAGACTCCCCGCTGATGCAAATACAATTATTCAGGTTAGCACATATTTTTAACAGATAAGAAATTGCAAGTCTTTCATAGACAAATGACTACCTGTTTTCATGGCTCTGGATATGGTTCTCTGTAAACTGTAACAGCATTTCAAGGGAGCCTGGGTGTAGGAGGAGCGCTTTAGGGGAGGCCTGTCACAATTCACTGATGGATAGTTTCAAAACAGATCAGTTTCGTGTGCTATTACTTACTCATTTCAGGCACAGCTTGATTACCTTTCATATGCTATTACAACAAACTATTAGCAGATGTGTCGCATTTTTCTCATGACCGCTTGAACTCAGACACTTCCAACAACATTACAATGACATTGATACTACATAACCTTAGGACCGCAGACACTTGCAAAAACATTCAAATTGACCTCTGTCACATCAAGTGACCTTCTTTACCCTCTTACCTTTTCACCCCGGACCTGTCAAAATTTGATGACTAGTGGTCTATATTATGTGTGCAGTGTAAAGCGCCAACAGGTAGAAAAGTGCTATCGACCATTTGGCATCCACAGCAGCAAAATCGCAAGACAACATATCATTCGTAAATATTACTTTCTCGTTTGTTGTTGTCAGTCGTGTCTCAGCTCAGTCACTTTGTGTCACTGTGGTGGAGGAATCAGAGCAGGCGTTAAGTATAAGTGACGTATGACGTCTGCATGAATTCAAATTTAGTGGAATGGGCATTTCCTGAAGAAAATGTGATGGCTGCAATATTGTACGTGAAGAAATACATCATGATGTCGAGTTTTACCAAATGTCATTAATCTGACACTTACAGTTTCAATAAACTTCGGCCTGCAGCGCCCCCTGGTGGAGCAACTGCTTTGTTTACATGCCAAGTCCGAGTCTTGTCCTGTAGCTACATCCAAGGTTAACTTGTTAGAGCAGGTGATTCTATGAAAGAGTTAGGATGAAAAAGTACAGTGTTTAAAAAAATACACTGTGTATCTGTTGCTTTTTATCGCTGAGATTTTGCTTTTCTAAACAATCTGGCACAGAAATTGCTGAAACTGGAAATAGATTTTAGAAGTAAAACCTGAACCTGGTGAAGAGGCTGCTGTAAATTGTTGTGTTGGAGATTTTTTATCAGCTCATCTAGATTTTTCTTCTTTGAAGCCTTGGCAGCTGCTTCCTGACAAAATGCTCCAAATATTCTTTCCTGTTTTAAAAAGGTCAAAGTCCGTGAAGGAAAAACTCCAAAATGAAGATGTTTTGTTAAAGCACTTTAATTGTTACTGCAGGTTAATCTACAAATCTGCACTAAAATATACATATGCAGTTTTTCTCATAAGCTGTTGGACACAGTGTGAAGTGACAGGAAACAGCAGGTAACATTAGAACAGGTCACTGGATGTTTCAGGAGCGTCATTACATTCAGACTTTGGATTGGTTACAAAAACATGAAGCAAGAACTGTTAAAAGAAAAATATGCAATACAATATAATTATCAACACATCATCAACACAAACCTGACACCAACCTGATTTAGTGGCAGTAACGAAAGAAACATCCAGATGTTCGTCTAAAGTCAAAGTGTCAGTGGTGCAGAGTGTGTGTGATGGTGAACAGAGGGAACTTTGGTTTCAGCAGCTGATCTTCAGTCAGCAGAGTTTCTGTCCACAGGAGACACTCTCACACCTTCACACTGCACAGAGACACTGAACCAGACCAGATCCAGAACCCAGGATACAGAGGTTCAGTGAATGTGGTGTTGAAGGTGTGGAGGTGGATCAGTTTGTCAGAGGAGACACTGTAGAAGGACAAAGAGCCAGCAGGACAGTCCACATACACTGATACTCTGTGAGAGACAGAGGACGAGGAGGAGACGGGAGTTTCTCTATTATTGTGCCAGACAGAGTAACCACCATCATCAGAACAGAACAAACTCCAGGACTGATTGTTCCATCCAAACCAACAGTCATTACTGTCTCCTCTCCTTCTGATTCCTCTGTAACTCACTGATATAGAAACTGTTCCTCTCCACTCGACCTCCCAGTAACAGCGACCAGTCAGACCATTTCTACACAGCAGCTGAGACCAGAAGTCAAATCTGTCTGGATGATCAGGATATGACTGAACCTCCTCCACATGTGTCACTTTCCTGTTGTTGTCAGACAGTTGTAGTTTTCTGTTCACTGTGTTTGGGTCCAGTTCCAGTTCACAGGCCCCTAATGGACAGAACAAGACACAAACAGCTGCAGTTTATCATCTGCTGATTTATCAGCAACTTTACTGACAATTACTGAAAGTCAATCATTCCAACTTCCATTTCAGATTCAACTGGGAATAATTTCAAGTGAAATGGAGATTGATTCAGATTCATCTTTGAAGACTGTTGCAAACTTTGTGTCTGCTTCAGCGTCTGTAGACCTGTCAGGGAAAAGAACGGCGACAAAAAAGTGCCGTTTTCCCATCGAGCCTCATCCATAAAGTTCTCTACTAATGTCGGAGCAGCTTCATTCCACACAACCACTGAGCAGGACTGTGGATATTTATAGTGTGTGTATGATGAATTCAGCACATGGAGCTGGAAAGCAGCAGATCTCAGTCAGCATTATTAAAGCTCCCAAAGATGATCAGGGATTTAGTTTATTGGCTTGTTCTGGAAACGGACTTGACAAAGTTCTTCAAAGAACTAAATGAGCCTCTAATGTCAGTAAATAAACCTTTGATTGGTGATTTACAGATCAATGAAATTGGCAGCAACACAAACAATGTCTCATTATTAAGCTTCCATCTTTCAGCTTCTTTCGGTTTTAACCTTGTCATTTGAAGATGCCTCTAGAAAATCATGTAAAAGACACAATTTAAGAAAACGATCGTTCCATGAATCTTTATGTTGATGTTATTACTATCTACAGAAATAATTTTCCATGTATGTAAAGGTAATGATAGTCTGTTCTGTTCATTTAGGTCTTTAACGTTTTCGAGATTCTTTGTAGCAATAGTCATTTGTAGCCGAACTAAGACGGACCAAGACATCAGTGTTAGGACTAACTGCTTTAAGACACTTACTGCGTGACACCTGCTCCGTTAGTGGAAATAATGAAAGAACATGTAGTGACACTTAAACGTTATTCTGTGAAAATTTTGCCTGCTAAGCACAAAACAAAAGAAAATGATTTCTTGCAAAACAATGGAAGTTAAAAATCTTTTGATTTAGTTGTGCTTCTCACAAATGAAGATGAAAGAATCATTAATCAGCAGTAATTTGTTGCTAAAAACATCAGTAACAGACAAATACTGACAATTGTCAGGAATGGGTTAAAATGCTCCAGGCAAACCTGCAGAAACAGCTAATGATGGAAAGCAGCTAACAGCAAACAAAGTGCACGGCCACCTCTCCTTACTGGGCTGTTTAGCAGCAATAATGCGAACAAAAACGCACAAAAGAAGAAGAAGAAGAAGAAGAAATAGTGGAAACAGCTTTCAGCGATCACACTCATTAGTAAAACACTGATACAGTAAATCACCTACAAACCAGATGTTTCTCCTCATGACAGTCAGTGTCAGTGTCAGTGCTCTCACACAGACGACCCAAACATTCATGTGTTGGTTGGTTCAGTTAAACCTCCTTCATTTATAGAACAAATGAACTGCAGCAAATCAGCCAGCAGATAAAAACTCACCTCTTCAACCTTTGAATGAATCAACTTGGTCTGAATGTGGCTAATAAGATTCTGTCGACCACAGACTCTGCTACAAGACACCTCAGAGCCTGTTTTTATTAAGGATGGACTCATGTCCAACGTTTGCTGCTTTGCACCTTCCTGCTCCACAGACACAGTCATTTCTGGACTCCAAATGTTCAGAACTTCAGGGTAGAACTCACAATAAGGGGATGTGGCCCTGAGACCAGATTATGCTGCTTCTCGCGATGCCTGGATAAAGCGGCAGAGCACAAACGCCTTACTAGATGCCAAATATACGATAAAATAAGTAATTATGCCGAGGGTTAAACTAGACAGATCTGTGAGTAAGAAGATTCTAAGACATGTGATCTGTGTCCTTAAGGAGTGAGACAATCAGGCTTAAGAACAAACATTTTTCTGAACGAACCAGGAAGGACCAAGTTATTACTATATGACTAAGTTTGAAATAAACTGAGGGCTTCTTGAACGCAGCTTAGTTAGTTGTGTTCAATTAGTCAAACCTGTGAAGTTCATGAGCAAAACACTGAAGGTCACAGTGAGAAACACAGTTCACTTTGTGTTGGCTCCACTGCAGCCTCTGGGCAGAATCTGAGTTTTTCTAGCACATGTGAATGTTCGTGTTCGGTGCAAAATCATTAATACTTTTCTTTCACTCATTTCCAAAATATTCAACATTAAAAAAAAAGGTGCAGGTGCAAGTTTGTAGTCAACACTTGGTTCTGGAGGATTGACAAGTTGGTCGCGACACAGAAAGGGGAGAATGTCTATGAAAGGGCGAGTCAACGTTTAGAGGAAACTGTCTCCTCTTCGTCCCGTGTAAATGTGGAAGCTGCCACTGATGCTTCTCAACAGGACCACGATTATGTTTGCCACCCACCGCAGATAAGAAAGATTGTAAACCAGAATGATGTCAAACGTCAGCTGTAATGTGATATAAATGGCTGAATTTGATTATCACTCTAATGTGAAGCTAACACACTTAGCCTGTAGGTTAAAGCTAGCAAGCTTCACATACTTTAAACTATTGCTCATAAGTAATTTACACATGTAAGGCAGCACATAACATGACGTTAAACATCCTGGTCTGAGATACAATCTGTGAGCAGGAGAGAGAGAGACAGTGATTAAAGTGATCAGAATCTGTAAATGATGTTTATCAAGCACGTTACCTGAAAACATCCAGACATGTTCTTAAAATGCAGCAACATGGATAAATGTCCTGATTTATGAACGTTTATCCTGGTAACTATATAAATACAGCAATTTTATTCATCATCAAAGAAGTTAAAAACACGCCTGCAATGCATCATTAGCATGTGACTGCCTCGTACAGCGTTGAGTGGAAACAGGTTTACGCGTTTGCTACGTACTTCCTGTTTGTTTGAAAAAGGCCTGTTTGTTGTGTTTGTGGATTTTAAATGGATTGATTGAATTCTAACATCTTTCCAGCCACACGAACAAAAAACTGAATATAAATCCTGAATGAAACTCTGGAGAAATTCCTCTTTGTTCTTCAGTCAAGAAAAGGTTCAAATCTAGTGGAACTTGTGCAGCTGTTCTCAGGAATTAAACTCAAAACACACTCACACTTCCTCAGACCAGGTTTCAGTCTCTGTGGTCCACCATGGTCCAACCTGAAGGAAGAGACAAAGTCAGAATCAGCTTCATCCACCATTAAACATGAACCAGAGTTCCTCAGTTAGTCAGAGACAGAGAAACAGTGTGAGAGCTGCTGTTGTCTGTCCATCTGTCCATACCTGAGAGTGTCCAGTCTCCAGAGTGGACCCTCCAGTCCAGCAGACAGCAGCTTCACTCCTGAGTCTCCTGGATGGTTGTAGCTCAGGTCCAGCTCTCTCAGATGGGAGGGGTTGGAGCTCAGAGCTGAGGCCAGACAAGCACAGCCTTCCTCTGTGATCAGACAGCCTGACAGACTAAACACAAACAGAGACAAGTTTCCATAACAGGACAAAACATTTGCTCACATTCATCTGCTGGAGACATAATCTAGCCACAGGGGTTGCAAGCCAGTAACTTCTGTGCCGGTCACAAGCCCGGATAAATAGAGAGGGTTGCGTCAGGAAGGGCATCCGGCGTTAAATTTTGCCAAGTACAACCATGCGAGTCATCCATACCACTTTCATACCGGATCGGTCGAGGCCCGGTTCAACAACGACCCCCACCGGTGCTGTTAACGTACAGGGTGCCGGTGGAAATTGGACTACTGTTGGTCGAAGAAGGAGAGGAGGCAGAAGGGTTCGTGGTCAGAAAGAGAGGGGGAAAGGCAGGAGCTTAGATTTGAGAGTAGGGACTCTTAACGTTGGCACAATGACAGGGAAAGGTAGCGAGCTGGCAGATATGATGGAGAGAAGGAAGGTAGATGTACTGTGTGTGCAAGAGACGAGGTGGAAAGGCAGCAAAGCACGTAGTATTGGAGGAGGATACAAACTGTTCTACCATGGTGTGGATAGGAAGAGAAACGGAGTAGGAGTGATCCTGAAGGGGGAGTTTGTGAACAATGTTCTAGAGGTGAAAAGAGTCTCAGACAGGGTGATGAGCCTAAAGCTAGAAATCGAAGGTGTGATGGTGAACGTAGTCAGTGGGTATGCTCCACAAGTTGGCTGTGAGTTAGAAGAGAAGGAGAGATTCTGGAGTGAGTTTGATGAGGTTGTAGAGAGTATCCCCAGAGGAGAGAGAGTAGTTGTTGGAGCAGGCTTCAATGGGCATGTTGGTGAGGGGAACAGAGGTGTTGAGGAGGCGATGGGCAGGTTTGGTGTAAAGGACAGGAATCAAGAAGGACAGATGGTGGTGGACTTTGCTAAGAGGATGGAAATGGCTGTAGTCAACACTTACTTCCAGAAGAGAGAGGAACACAGAGTGACATACAAGAGTGGAGGTAGGAGTACACAGGTGGACTACATCCTATATAGACGAGGCCATTTGAGAGAGGTTAGTGACTGTAAAGTGGTGGTAGGAGAGAGTGTAGCCAGACAGCAACACATGGTGGAGTGTAAGATGACTCTGGTGGTCAGGAAGAAGAAGAGAGGAAAGTCAGAAAAGAAGAACTAGTGGTGGAAGCTAAAGAATGAAGAAACTTGTGAGGAATTCAGGCAGAAGTTGAGACAGGCTTTGGGTGGTCAGGAAGAGCTTCCAGATGACTGGGAAACTACAGCAGAGGTAATTAGGGAAACAGGTAGGAAGGTGCTTGGTGTGCCATCTGGAAAGAGGAAAGAAGATAAAGACACTTGGTGGTGGATTGAGGAAGTACAGGACTGCATCCAGAGGAAGAGGTTAGCTAAAAGGAAGTGGGATGTAGAAAGGATTGAGGAAAGTAGACAGGAGTACAAGGAAGTGCAGCGCAGAGTGAAGAGGGAGGTAGCAAAGGCCAAACAGAAAGCTTACGATGAGCTGTACGACAGGTTAGACACGAAGGAAGGAGAGAAGGACTTGTACAGGATAGACAGACAGAGAGATAGGGATGGGAAAGATGTGCAACAGATAAGGGTGATTAAAGACAGAGATGGAAAGGTGCTAACAAGCCAGGAGAGTGTGCAGAGAAGATGGAAGGAGTATTTTGAGGAGCTGATGAATGTGGAAAAGGGACAGGGAAAGAAGGCAGGAAGATGTGGATGTTGTGGAGCAGGAAATAGCAGAGATTAGAAAGGATGAGGTGAGGAAGGCTCTGAAAAGGATGAAGAGCGGAAAGGCTGTTGGTCCTGATGACATACCTGTGGAGGTGTGGAAGTGTCTAGGAGAGACAGCAGTGAAGTTTCTGACAAGTCTGTTTAACAGGATTCTAGAGAGTGAGAAGATGCCTGAGGAATGGAGGAGCGTTCTGGTGCCGATCTTTAAGAACAAGGGTGACACACAGAACTGCAGCAACTACAGAGGGATAAAGCTGATGAGCCACACAATGAAGCTGTGGGAAAGAGTAGTGGAAGTCAGGCTTAGGAAGGAGGTGGAGATTTGTGAGCAGCAGTATGGTTTCATGCCCCGTAAGAACACCACTGATGCCATTTTCGCTTTGAGAGTCAGTCGTAGTAAGACAGAATACATGTGTGTAAACGAGAGGGAGCAAGGTAGAAGTGTGAGGTTACAGGGGGCTGAGGTGAAGAAGGTGCAGGAGTTTAAGTACTTGGGGTCAACAGTTCAGTGTGATGGGGAGTGTGGAAAAGAGGTGAAGAGGCGAGTGCAGGCGGGTTGGAGTGGGTGGAGGAAAGTGTCAGGAGTGTTGTGTGACAGAAGAGTGTCAGCAAGACTCAAAGGAAAGGTGTACAGGACAGTGGTGAGACCAGCTCTGCTCTATGGGTTAGAGACAGTAGCAGTGAGAAAGAGACAAGAGGCAGAGATGGAAGCAGCAGAGATGAAGATGTTGAGGTTCCCCCTAGGAGTGACAAGGTTGGACAGAATTAGGAACGAGTTCATCAGAGGGACAGCGCACGTTGCCTGTGTTAGCAACAAAGTCAGAGAGGCCAGATTGAGATGGTTTGGACATGTGCAGAGGAGGGATAGTGATTATATTGGTAGAAGGATGTTGGAGATGGAGCTGCCAGGCAAGAGGGCGAGAGGACGACCGAGGAGGAGATATATGGATGTTCTAACAGAGGACATGAGGTTAGCTGGTGTCAGAGAGGAAGATGCCATGGATAGAGTGAAGTGGAAAAGGATGATTCGCTGTGGCGACCCCTGATGGGAAAAGCCCAAAGAGAAGTAGTAGCATCTGCTGGAGACATAAACTAAATCTATAAGGCTATAAAATGTAACAATTTAAACTCATCCTCCAACTTTTTTACCAACTAAACAGCCAACTGTAAAATGAATGTGGGTCATGGAACCAAATCAATGAAAATTGTAGCTATAACCTGCTACTACAACAACGTTTCATGAAACGTTTTATAACCAGAGCACTTAAACAAAAAAAAATGTGATTTAGTTAAAAACACAACGATTAAAATGAGAGAACAGCAATGAATGCACAGGGACAAAGAATGTAACTACATTTTCTGAAGGTTACAACAGTTAACAATTAGTAGGAAGTGGACAGGCTGTTGCTTTAAATGACTTCAGCACTTATGTGGCCACAGGACATCACTAGTCTCTTGCGCTAACCTGCTGTGATTTCCTCTCTCTTCCACAGTTCAGTGACTGTAGTGGGTAACTCATGAAATATGCTGAAAATACTGATATTTTACTCCTGTTTGGATCATTTAAAATCGTACTAAACAGTGAGCTTGACGTTTTAAAAAAAGTTAAGCTTGTCAAATGACTGACCTGAGAGTTTCCAGTCTGCAGTGTTGTTGCTTCAGTCCAGCAAACAGCAGCTTCAATCCTGAATCCTGCAGGTCGTTGTTACTCAGGTCCAGTTCTCTCAGACTAGAGGACTGGGAGCTGAGAACTGAGGACAGAGCTTCACAGCTTCTCTCTGAGAGGTTACAGTCACTCAGCCTGAAGATAAACCAGCAAAACAACAGAAACAATTACAACCAATCAAATGTTGATCCACTTAAACTAAACTGGTCTATGTGCACATACAGAGCTTTGTTGGAGGCTTTGACCACTGGCAGCAGCCTCAGAAGAGCCTCCTCTGATGCAGAGTATTTCTTCAGGTCAAACACGTCCAGATCTTTGTCTGATGACAGTAAGATGAAGACCAGAGCTGACCACTGAGAAGGAGACAGTTTATCTGTGGACAGACGTCCTAATCTCAGGGACTGTTGGATCTGCTCCACTAGAGAACCATCGTTCAGTTCACTCAGACAGTGGAACAGGTTGATGCTTTTCTCTGCAGACAGATTCTCACTGATCTTCTTCTTGATGTACTGGACTGTTTCCTGATTGGTCTGTGATCCACTTCCTGTCTGGGTCAGCAGGCCTTGTAGGAGAGTCTGATTGGTTTGCAGTGAAAGGCCGAGGAGGAAGCGGACAAACAAGTCCAGGTGTCCATTTGGACACCTTAATGCCTTGTCCACAGCAGCCTCGTAGAGACTTGTTAGATTAGGTTGGTCTATAAATATTTTAGACGACTTGAATGTTGATTGTTGTTCTGACATCAGATTGACTCCAGACTTGACGAATGTCAGATGGACATGAAGAGCAGCCAGAAACTCCTGGACACTCAGATGGATGAAGCAGAACACCTTGTCCTGGTACAGTCCTCTCTCCTCTTTAAAGATCTGTGTAAACACTCCTGAGTAAACTGAGGCTGCTCTGATATCGACGCCACACTCTGTCAGGTCGGATTCATAGAAGATCAGGTTTCCTTTCTGCAGCTGCTCAAAAGCCACTTTTCCCAGAGACTCAATCATATTCCTGTTCTCTGGACTCCAGTGTGGATCCGTCTCAGCTCCTCCATCATACTTGATGTTCTTCAGTTTGGACTGAACCACCAGGAAGTGGATGTACATCTCAGTCAGGGTCTTCGGCAGGTCTTCTCCCTCTCTGGTTTGCAAAACATCCTCCAGAACTGTAGCAGTGATCCAGCAGAAGACTGGGATGTGGCACATGATGTGGAGGCTTCGTGATGTCTTGATGTGGGAGATGATTCTGCTGGCCTGCTCCTCATCTCTGAATCTCTTCCTGAAGTACTCGTCCTTCTGTGGGTCAGTGAACCCTCTGACCTCTGTCACCATGTCAACACACTCAGGAGGGATCTGACTGGCCGCTGCAGGTCGTGTGGTTATCCAGAGGCGAGCAGAGGGAAGCAGGTTTCCCCTGATGAGGTTTGTCAGCAGCACATCCACTGAGGTGGACTCTGTGACATCAGTCAGGAACTCATTGTTGTGGAAGTCCAGAGGAAGTCGACACTCATCCAGACCGTCAAAGATGAACACAACCTGGAACTCTTCAAACCTGCTGATTCCTTTGGTTTCAGGAAAGAAGAGACGAACAAGTTCCACCAAGCTGAACTTTTTCCCTTTCAGCACATTCAGCTCTCTGAAAGTCAGTGGAAATGTGAACTGTATGTCGTGGTTGGCTTTGTCTTCAGCCCAGTCCAGAGTGAACTTCTGTGTTAAGACTGTTTTCCCAATGCCAGCCACTCCCTTTGTCATCACTCTTCTGATTGGTTCATCTCTTCCAGGTGAGGCTCTAAAGATGTCTTCTTGTCTAATGGTTGTTTCTGGTCTGTCTGGTTTCCTGGATGCTGTTTCAATCTGTCTGACCTCATGTTCCTCATTGACCTCTCCAGTCCCTCCCTCTGTGATGTAGAGCTCTGTGTAGATCTGATTCAGAAGGGTTGGGTTTCCTGCTTTAGCGATTCCCTCAAACACACACTGGAACTTCTTCTTCAGGTTAAACTTGAGTTTACGTCGACACGCTGCAGCATTGATTCCTGAATGAACAAAGAAGAAATGAAATCAGTGAGTGGATCCTTCAGAGAATCAGAGAATCTAAACATTTTTGGGGTTTTTGAGTTTTTCTTCCTCCATCAGTTTTATCATCAGTGGAGGACAAACAGCCTCTGATCTGATACAGATGTGTGCAGCATATTTACAGCAGACTTTGGAAATGTAAACCTCTCTCCTGCTGTTTCCATCATGTTCAATCTGTTCAAATCCTCTTACGTCTCTGCAGACAGTCAGCCAGCTCCTCCTGCTTCATTCTCTTCAGGAAGTTCACTGTGATCTTCACTAATGAATCTCTGCTGCTCCTCCTCTGCTCTTCATCCTCACTGTCAAACACCTCCTCATTCTCCCTCTGACTCTCTGAGCATTCTAGGTAATCTGCTCTCAGGACCCTCTGGATCTCCTTCAGCTGGTTCTTCACAAAAGTGACAATGTTGTCCTCCAGCAGCTGGAACAGAATGAGAAGTGAACATTTCATTTCAACTGGTAGAAGACGACATGTGATTCATGTGTCAGTCTGAAGACCTGCTGGTCTGAACACAACATGGACTCTGTTAGGACCTGAATGGTTGTTGGACATTCAGTCTGGGTTTGATTTAGTTCATAGTCAAAGTGGGATTGTACATGTACAGACCATAAATATGGAGTCCAGGTCTGGTTGATGCTGCTGGACAGACTGATCACTGTGAACCCCTGAGATCTGCTGCTCAACTCTGGGGAGAAAAGAAAATTTAAAGGAAATTACAATGAGTCATTTGACAGACACTTTTATCCAAAGCGACTGCTTGACCTCTCTGGAAGCACCAGATACTGTTTTTTGGCAGAGCGCAGTGGGCAGGAGGTTTTGTAGAAGGAGGACACGTCAAGGAAAACTTGGGTTATCGGTTTCTTTCCCAAAGACACTTTGACATGTACTTAGAAGTACTGAGGACTGAACCGCTGTCTCCTCAGGACAGTCAGATAAAACCAAAAAACTAAATCAACAAATTTGTCCTTTTCTTTTTTGGGTGTGTTGCTCCAAACAAACTCTACAGGTTGTTAACTTGTTAATTGTGACAATATATCTGCACCTTTTACAAGCTGCACATATATAACAAGAAGATGAAACTGGATAAACTGTAAGTCTTCATTTCACTGAAACACACCTGTACATTGTCCTGTCAGGGTTTTGTGTAAACTACCACCAACAGCTGTGTCATTAATAGTGACAGATCAGCAGCTTCCAAAGCAGGAAGTTCAGTTGTATTCAGACTGTAAAATTACGGGCCTAGTAGTTATTATTTTTCTCTGGACAATCAAATAAATAAAAAGTTAAGTTTGAAAGTCTTACCCTCTATTAACAGCTTGTCCGACTTTAAACTGAATACCTTGACCCATGGACCAGTCACTCTTCATTGAGACACAGCTGGGTTCAGCAGAGTCTGGTCTCTGCTTCTTCATCCTGATCCAAACAAACCAGAGACAAATGAAAAGTCATTTGAAGCTGAAACCAGATGAAGTGTGAGCAGACTGTCAGCAGCTGAAATGTTGGAAGCAGATAGAAACTCAGTAAGAAGACAGTGGATGAGGAACGTTCTCCTGTTCATCAACATGGAATCTGATGAAAGATCCTGTCTCATCTTAGTTGTTAGTGGACTAATCAGTGGTTGGCTCTTTGTGAACTAAGACAGTTAGTAGTTCAGGATTAGTTCTTCTAAGCTGTTACTGAGGATTTGACATGGACAGATCCTCATCTCACCTCTGGTCTTTGGTCTGTCTCTCATGTGCCCCACACAGAGTGGCTTTAGAGGGAGGGACTCCCTCCTCTGTGTCCTCACACTGATTCATAGCAGAGTCCAAACCTGCTGGAAGACACAAGCTCAGTCTTTACAACAAGGTTTTATCACAGGACACATTAGTTTGTCCTTCGCCTCTCTAACATGTCACAGATACAGTAGAAAACAGTGAAACAGCTGCTCTTTCCATCAGACCCACTGAGCAGGTCCATCTAAGAACTCTGCAGCCTCTGGGACAGTCCACACATGCAATAATGAGCTTTCAGTCAAACCAAGTCTGTCTCAGTTTTGCTTTTGTTTTGGATAAAATGCAGCTCAGCCAGTTTAATCCAAGTTGTCCGACCAGTTCTGACTCTCCCTGAGCTCAACAATCAAACTGCTGTAACTTCTACCTGAGAACCACTAACAGTAAAAGCTGCAAATCCTTCTCAATCCACTCTCCTTTAACTCAGAAAGAAACTCTGAAGAATCAAAAGTGTTGGATCCAAATCTGAAGGATTCAACAGATCTTAGGAAACAGACCATTATGATCCAGAAACATTTCTACTGTCCAGTCAAACAGTGATACAACACAATGTGACCCAGTGATCCTGTTCATCACACATTTACACATTTCTCTGGTAGGATTCTCACCTGCTCAACTCACTTCAGCTCCACTTACAGACACTTTCCACCTTCCTGTGTAGAGAAGAAGCTGCTCGTTGTCCCTCCTCAGTCCTGGTGTCTGTGAATGTTTGATCTGAGGACAACAGAACTTCCTCATAACTTCAGAGTCCAAGTCTGGCAAACATCCGGGTGACTTCAAAACCAGTGGAACCTGTTTCAGAAAACTCCCACATCAGATGGTGCAGTTCTACTACCTGTCCACTAGACGGTGCTGACTGACCACAGAAACTCCAGGACAGTCACATCCTCAGGAAATGGTGGAGATCCACCACTGATGCTGCTCTACAAACATACTTGAACTGGACCTGAATGATGTGGAGTCTGTGTCACATGAAAATCTCCGTGAAATGAGCACACAAACCTGACATGAGCACAGAATCCCATTCAGGAGACAAAGTCCACATTTCATCATTTCACACTTTGAGTCTCAATTCTACTGAGGTTCCAACTCTTTCAACTTGTGTCCTCTGTGTTTTGTCATCTAACTATAAAGTCCTAAGAGTTGAAAGTTATCCAATCAGTCATATATCAAAGTCACAGGCCCTGCTCTTTAAAGTGAATGAGTGAGGCCAAAACGGCAGAACCACCACTTCTTACAATGCACTCTAGTATAAATCCACCACTTTAATATAACGTTATAACGTTAATAATAACTATGTTCACTAATGACCTGGCAGTTCTAACTTAAAAGCTGAAAATTACAAACCTGGTAAATATGGAATGAAGTTTTCATTTTTCAGAATGTTGAGTGTTAAGCTTAGAGTCCTAAAAGAGGAGAGAATCCTTCTTCATTCTTCTAAAAAAAAGATCACAACTGAGCGTGTTACCTGTAAGCTATCGGCTCACAGATGAAAACTACAGGTTATCGTAGCCAACAAAAAACACAAAACAAAAGAAAAGAGCTCAAATTAAAATTTAATTCCCCAAAAAAATGTTAACATAAAAAACTAAAGTCACTAAAAAACAAAAATACCTGGAAAACTAAAACGTAGGGGCTGGAGCGGGGCACCAGTTCAGTCCTGCAGAGCAACGGAGTCGGCGCCAGTTTAGACTCTGTCACTGACAGAGTGACACTTGACTGACTTTGACGTACTTGACACTTGACGTACTTTGTTCCTGTTTAGCAAGAATTAGTAGAGTAAATATCGTCAGTGGGAGGAAGTAACCGAGCGAACACTCACTGGTTCCTCACATTTCACAGCCAAACAACATGTAGGCAAACATGCAGCAGCTCTTTGCCAAGAAAAACACACATTCACACCGACTTAATAAAACGTTTAAAGTCGGATCTCTTTCCTTGTCCAGTAGATGTTAGTAAAAGGCGGAAAGTCCTTTTAAAAATCTCCCCTTTTCATTTTGTGGACACTCTTCAGTGTCCCTCAGTGTTCTCACTTCCCCAAAAAATAGGCCAGTGTTGGCTACATTTTATTCGGTATGTTAAACTTCCTAATGTGGATAGTTTACCTTTGATCGGTCGATCACCTTAGTTCGATTCCATCTCTGCAGACTGTGTGTGCTACACTTCTCCACCTGAGGAATTCAGGTTTCCTTAATCTCCTGTCCTCATTTCAGAAACCAGCTTCCTCATTCACACGACAAGTCAGACCAGCCTTCCAACGAATGTGAACCTGTATGTAAATGCAATGAGGAAAGACGATGAGTTCAGTTCTCCAAACAGCATTACTTACATATTAACACACACATCACAAGTCACAAAATGAAAGGCCTCGTCTTTTTTAATATCTTGTCTTAATGACTTATGTAAAATCACCCTGTAGCTGAGGGCACATTTGATATTAAAAATGCATAACTGGAGAGTTTTACTTCCACTAGCAAAGCTTAAACATGAAATATTGTCATATTTGAAGGTGAGAATCTTCTTATAACCATGTCATGACAAAAAGTCCATGACAGACTTTGATTTTAGCTTTTTACTTTTACTTTGAAGCAGAGACCAACTCTAAGAAAACGAACACTGTAAATGATAATTCATCGATTTCTGTTGATCCTTGCACGTTCTACTTTACCTGCCTGACAAATCTGTGTCATTCTGCTGATCAGTTCTGCCAGAAATTACGTGGTTGAGCCTGTTCACCGGAGCTTCTGTTCTCTCCGTTTTTTTCAGTTTGTTAAAATAACGTCGAAGCTGCGACAGAAAACGAGCGACTCCAGCCTGTGGACGGAAACAGACCGTCAGAGTTTGACTTTAGTCTCACAGACAGTGGACAGTAAACAGAGGGGACATTAAACAGAGTGGACATTAAACAGAGTGGACATTAGTCTGTCCGCTCTGCCTGGACACAAGATGGCGTCAAAGATCCAGCTGTAAAACGACACCTGACGTGTTCACGACGTGTCGTAATTCAGACGTTTTAAAAAGAAAAAACAACAAACAAACACAAACACACACACACACACACACACATATATACATATATACATACATAAACTCAGAGAAACAGATAAAACAACCAATCAGTGACAACATTTCTGAGAACACATATTTTTTTAAATAAAAGGCTAAACACATTTAATTAGGAATAAGTGAAATTAACATGAAAGAATATAAGAGGAGCCCTGTTAATTTTTAACTTAAAAGCAAAGGTAAAATATGAAAAGAAGCTGCTAAGAATGAATAAACTGACGTGTACAGGAAAATTATTTTAAACAATAGTGTTGGTAAAATAAATGCAAAAATATCAACTGGTTTAGCATTAGGACAAACTATATGGGAGATACTGTTTTACTTTATCTTTCCTCACTCATCTCCGCTTTATTGTTGCACATAGATCCACTGATGTGACAAACAGTCACGTGCTGCCACACATCAGCCACATTCACATCAGTGCACCATGTTCATTCTTTACATGATGATTAGACTCATTTTTCTATTATTTTATCCACGTCATTTACATATATAAGACTACAGGCTAAATCACAGGTCCAGTGCTCTGCATGATGAAGTGCAGTCGTTTCAATAAATTAATCTATATGATGCTGATGGAAATGAAAACAGTCTTGTGTCTCCACACAGCCCCACATGCCCTCTGACCTCTGACCCCTGAGGAGAAGGAGGGAGGTGCTGCTGGAGTCAGTGCACAGCAACAAAGACTCATCATCTGATTGTCAGGCAGCAACGAAACATCCACGTGTCCCCTGGGAGCCTTCTGACTGGTTTCTTACAGGACATTTTATGTCAGTTCTTCCCACTAAAACTCCTAAACTAATATTAGACGGATTTTTGTGGCCAGTTGGAGATCACAGAAAGAAGCTGTGATGACAACACTAACTTAGTAAACTCCAGTGAACATAGTGAACCAACAATTGCTGGTACATCCATCACATTTTGTCAGATTTTTTGGAATCATGTTTGTGTTTATCTGACAAATGGAAGAACAGTTCTACACTTTTTTACCCGTAGTTCTGGTCTTTACCTTCCACAGAGGTTTTTTTCTGTCTCAGTTTCAGATCTTTATCTCTGAAAACAACTGTGTGCTGCAGCAGATAAAACACTAAAGAGGAGATTCAACCAAACAGTGAATGAGTGGTACAGAAAGTTTAGCCATGAGTTAATACTCACTATAAAACAATGTTAATATAATAACAGATATTGCTTTGCAGGTGCATCACTAGTGGAGACAGCCTCCAAACTCAGTGATCCAAGAATTCAGTTTTAATGTTTAAACTACTAAGTTTTCTATCGTGCATGTAGATCCGCCTAAAGAAAGAAAATATGGGAAAGAGCAAAGGAAGAAAATTTAGTTTATTTTGTCCCCATGTACTTTTGTCCTAATGTCGAATTCAGTCCTTTTAATAATGCTTATGAGGTTATGAAGAGGTAATAAGATACATTTTAGATGAATAAATTAATAGATTAATTAATCAAAACTGAACTGTTGCTAACAGAGGATAATCCAGGAGGGCATCGTGAACAAAGGTGAACATGAAGGAACTGTTCTGGATCCTACAAACAAAATTAGATTGTGACACACAATCAGGGCCATAATGTAGCGGAGTATAGATATATCTTAGATATATCTTAGATATCTTAGATGCTCTCTTTGAACTTTAGCATTAATGCATTGAGTTGCTGGCCTGTGACTGGCTGACTTGACGTTTGTGTTGAGGAGCAATTTGAACGTCACCTAATTACATGGGGCCCGTAAACAGACGAGACAAACTCTGCTAAAAGTCACATCAAATCATATGTGAAATTACTGTGAGTCTTTATACAGTGTTTGTTCAAGTGATGCTTGAATAGTTCCCCTCAGTTCAGTGATAGATTTCTGGTAGATCTTAAAATCATTTGAACATTTAAAGTCTCCAACTGTCTCGTTTTTCTGTCCATTTATCCTTAAGGGTTCTAGGCTGCTGTGGATTCTGGATGGTCCAGACAGACCATCCTACATGGAGCTGGTAAATTTTTTATTCTGCATGTGTTTCTCTGTCTTTTCATCACTTGTTTGTTGCTTTAATGTGTCTTGCTCAAAGAGTTCGGCTTCATTAAATTTTTCACAATTCTTCTGCACAACAAATTATACAAAGAGTTTTGGTGTATGAGACGACGTATCGAGGTGAGTATTTACGGACGGTCTATGTAAAAAACGTAAACTTACACATAAAATCAATATTTATGTAAACTGGCATATTTGTCTGAAAACATTAAACGTGTTTTGTTTTTGTTTTCGCCTTTTCAAATTAATGAGACACTTTCAGGGGTGTTCCTCTGCAGAGCCAGTTGGTTGCCAACACTAGAGATCATAAAGCTCAAGTAATAATTAACTCTTTGTTCTGAAATAGTGAGGGACGAACCTAGGACACCACCAATATTTGTCTGTGCTGTGATCAAATTTTGTCTCGAATAGATTAATGAATGAACAACTAGTCATAGTCCAGAAGGTCTGAAAATCAAATCACTGCCAATAATTTGTATTTAAAAAACAAAAGACACAAAACTAATATGAAGAGACAGACACAAAGTCACAGCAAGGTGCAAAATGATCCCAAAGAGATGTGAAACAATCAGTAAGAGATGACAACAGAGTCTCACATGAAACACTGATAACCAGATTAATGCTCACATCCATCACTGAGTCAGAGCTCTGGTCCCTGGATTGACAGACCCTGAGCTGGAGGTTACAGAGGGTTCTGGCCTCATCGCTCTGCCCCCGCCTGACCCCAGTTCCCTGTTTATTCTGGGTCAGATCTAGCTCGGCAGCCTGTCACTGGTGTCCTGCCGGCTGCCCGTGGTGCCTGGCTGTGCCTGCTGTTCATCAGCAGCCTCTATCATCATTGTTGCTTGGTGCCAACAGGAAAGAGAAACTGCTGCAGGAAACTGAAGCTCTGTGTGAGGACAAACACTGGACACACTGACCGTGAGCTGCAACAGATTTGCATTTGAATTTATACAGAAACTTTTGGTCATACTGACATGGCCTCGAGTTTGTTTGACATTTTCTGAGAAGCTGCTTTTCTTCCTCACGGTGTTGAGATAAAAATCAAATTAACAAGAGAGACAATATGAGTCAGTCACCACAAACATACACTATTTAATGTCGAAGTCTCAAATTTGTTGAAAAGTTTTTTCTGGCTTAAAATTTGAAAAGAGCAGTTTAAAAAAAAAACTATAAAGTTTCTCTGTTTCAGCATTTGATTTTGTCTTTCTTCCATTTACAGGACAATTAAATACAGGTTTCAATTACATTGTTTTGATTGACATTTTGCAGTGTCCCATCTGAACATAGGGATGTATGTGTTCTGTACAGACACGGGTACGATCCAATAGAGACCAAGGCAAACGGAGTCATTACTGCTGCATGAAAGAACCCGGCAGCCGGAGGAGAAACGTCCACACGGATCCACTTCTGGGGAAACCCTTCAGCTGCCGCCGGGGCTTCCAGGTTTTACCGCTGATGGTGTACTCCAGGGTCATGCAGATGTGACAGTGAGTGTGAATAATGATGGTGGACGGATTTGATGTGGATAGTTAGAGATTCTCATCTCACCTCTGGTCCTTGGTCTGTCTCTCATGTCCCCACACAGAGTGGCTTTAGAGGAGGGACTCCGATCCTCTGTGTCCTCACACTGATTCATAGCAGAGTCCAAACCTGCTGGAAGACACAAGCTCAGTCTTTACAACAAGGTTTTATCACAGGACACATTAGTTTGTCCTGAGACATCTCTAACATGTCACAGATACAGTAGAAAACAGTGAAACAGCTGCTCTTTCCATCAGACCCACTGAGCAGGTCCATCTAAAGACTCTGCAGCCTCTGGGACAGTCCACACATGGACTAAAGAGCTTTCAGTCAAACCAGGTCTGTCTCAGTTTCGCTTTTGTTTTGGATAAAATGCAGCTCAGACAGTTTGATCCAAGTTGTCCAACCAGTTCTGACTCTCCCTGAGCTCAACAATCAAACTGCTGTTGCTTCTACCTGAGAAACACTAACAGTAAAAAATTGCAAATCCTTCTCAACCCACTCTCCTTTAACTCAGAAAGTCTGAAGAATCAGAATCAAAGTGTTGGATCAAAACCTGAAGGATTCAACAGATCTTAGGAAACAGACCATCATGATCCAGAAACATTTCTACTGTCCAGTCAAACAGTGATACAACACAATGTGACCCAGTGATCCAGTTCATCACACATTTACACATTTCTCTGGTAGGATTCTCACCTGCTCAACTCACTTCAGCTCCACTTACAGACACTTTCCACCTTCCTGTGTAGAGAAGAAGCTGCTCGTTGTCCCTCCTCAGTCCTGGTGTCTGTGAATGTTTGATCTGAGGGTGTTGTCACAACCTCATAACTCCAAGTCTTAAAAACATCCGGGTGCAAACTCCTTCATCCCAGAGCGATACAGTGCTTGGAAATAGTCGCAGCTCTGAACAAGTAACATCTTCTCCTCAGAGAACTGTGTGTCTCCAACTACCACAGTTAATTTAGCAGAGGCCGGATCAGCAGCGTAACATGGCAGAAACCTTCCGCTGTCCTCTGACTCGCTGCCGTTCACTGACATTATTAATCTCAACTATTTATACTCTAAACCTGAAATAACACAAAGGGTTGAAGCATTTCCAAAAGGAATAAAGAAGAGCTGAGGAGAAGCGGGCCAGTGTGAAGCTGCTTCGCTCTTCCTGCAGGATCGGGTCTTTCACAGCTTTCAAAATAGAAGCGACTAAACATAGAACAGAACCAACGACCCGAGTCACATGCCTTTTATCAGCTGGAGGCCAACCAGTGGAAACCGACATGTGCACTAGTGCAAACTTAAATGAGCATTTCAAACTAAACGCTGTAGAAAGTTTCCACTGTTTTCTTCCGCTGAGAAACATGTTTTTTACTCAAACAAGAGCATCGGTTTTACTTAAAAACACTCAAAAGTGCATTTGTAAAACTTATAACAAGAACAATGTTTAATAATTTACTGCAACTAGATTTTCTTTCTACATAATTAGGTGCATTGTAGGCAAATGAATATTCCAGTAACATAAGGTAATGGTGTTTGTAGTTGTGCCATCACTTTCAAACTGAGTCGAGCATGAACGCCCATAGAATCTGCTTCCTCACTAAGACACAACCAACAAAACGGTGGCCA
Source organism: Channa striata (assembly GCA_033026295.1). Classification (NCBI taxonomy): domain Eukaryota; kingdom Metazoa; phylum Chordata; class Actinopteri; order Anabantiformes; family Channidae; genus Channa; species Channa striata. Next base: position 24,956,402 of record CM065176.1, on the reverse strand, counting down.
CATCTGCTCCCTGCTTCCAAGCTCAGGACCAGACTGATGCTTCTCCTGGTTTCTGCAGACAAACGCCTGGTCAGGGACAGTCAGTCTATCCTGATATTCTTTGTTTTACAGTGACGGAAAGAGAAAATGGCAGATGCAGAAACAAGAATCCTTAAAACCTCTAGTTTTTCTTATTATGTGTTACATGACGTTTGAGCTAGTTTCCAGCTTCTAACTCAACCAGCTTTCAACTGGTGACAGAAGCAGAGAATTCTCCTCAGATAATTCATCATTCTGAACTGTCAACCAGTCACTTAACACCACGTAAACGCACTCGGTTTACATGATAACACGAGCTCCTCACTTAACCTCAGGCTTCTGTTAAAATTCTGAAGTAGTAGCAGGTTCCACGTCCCACTTTCACTGGATTTATCAGAACATGTTTCTGCTGAAACAGAACAGCTGAAAGGTTCTACAGGAACATAAATGTTGTTCAAGGACATTTTCGGAAACTACTGATAAAAAAACACTCTTTGTTAGACATTAATTTACAGATTAACACAATAAAATCCTCAGTGGATTTTGAAGAAAGTTGTATTTTGGCATAAAGTTGCTGATGATGCGCAGCTTCGTCACTCCCAGTCGTCGGTGGTCGGACAACTGAAGAGCTGATAAATGAGGCAAACTGCCAGATGTGGCGTTGAATTTTTAGTCGAAATTTTAGTTGTAATTTTTAGTAGTCATTGTGTAATAATTAGTCTGTTTGTGCCATGTCAACAGTAGAAATCCAACAGTGATTTCTGATGACTTTTGATTTGCTGCCAGTGGACAACAACAGCTCCCTCTTTGTGTCTTTGCATCTGTTTTCTGTGGCTCCATCGCTGTTCAATGATTTCCAGTGAGGGAGGAGGGTCTGGCCTAGATCTGAGTTCACTGGGGCAAACGTAACACAGAGAGTCACATGATCCTGCTCAGTCAAAACAATCCTACCGGCTCCGACAGCGTGTGCGTTCCTTCTGTTCATTTCCAGTCGTTCCTTGTTGTCACTCGGAGCAGATGCTGAATGTTGGTGATGACTCGACAGTGGCTCAGTGTCTGTGAACACTGTGTTTTCCTGCTGTGAACACAAAGAAGCTCCTCAGCTAAACACTGTTCATTTGAAATTGAAATGATTGCCTTAATGCTGCATAAATAAATCCATATTCATGCTGCTTTATTAGTCGGATGCATCTCATGTATTCTACTGTGCAACACTGAGGAGCACACACACACACACACACACACACACACACACACACACACACACACACTCACACTCGGACAGGAAAGGCCGTCAGAGGGTGAAGAGGTCATCACTGCTGCTCACTCCTCTGGCAGTGATTGACACTCTGCCATGAAAACTGATAGTACAAAAAGTTTTTGGTCACTGTCACTTTTCTCTCAGTGTTGTTTTTGCAGCAGGAAGCAGTTCGGTGAGAGAAGGTTATTTTCCCCTGCAGCTGGTAGAGACAAAACTGAGCTAAAAAACAGACGGCTTCATATGTAAATATGCATCTTCAATCACTTCATAAATAAAAGCAATGAGATGAACTGCTGAGATTAATGTGACTTTAGTCTGAGGCAGCAGAGCGATGAACTGAACTAAACGTCATGAACATCTAGACATTTCTAGACAGGTTCAGTAATGCTGGACCAGTTTGAAACTGCAAATGTATCTACCCCCATTTAAAGATGATCTATCTGCAATTTTACCTATTACAAAAAGAGACAACAGAGAGCTTTTGATTAAAAAAACATATATAAATGCACTGAAGATTAGAATTTGGAAATGTTTATTTAATTTATTGCATCTATAATATTTGTCTTTTCAAGTTTTTTTTAATTTTCTTAATTATAATGAGGTGATTATAGGGCGGAACTTATTTCTTATGAGCCGTTTGATCATGTCTGTATCCCTACGCCTGTGTTATCCCATAAAAGTAGTTTCCTTGTTTGGGGCCGTTTAATTTAATTAAAAATTAACATTCACAACGAACAGATACATGTAGACACACCGGTTTTTATCCGGGTCTACGTGTGGGCATAAAGTTGCAGATTCTGCGGTTCTGTTTCGCGTTTGACGCGGGTCAGGCGGAAGGATCTATGTGAGCTCCTTGAATATCGGCCGCGGTTCGTCTCTGGATCCGTGGACTCGTTCACTTGCGTTGCAGCGGCCGAACTGTCGATCGCGTCGACCGGTGGTTTTTGTCTTTTCCAGCCCGTGAGACGGACCGAGCTGTTTGTGTGGAACAGTTCTGACCCGCTGTGGGGACAGCGACGTGTAGCATGCTGCTGTCGAAACTGGGCTCCTTCTCTCACGTCCCGTCCAGCGTGGATCTACCGGCGAAGCTCCAGCTCCCAGGTAACCGAGCCTCACCTGGACTAACGTGTCGGTTAACCTACCGTCCAAGTCGAGAACGACGAACCCGACGCTACGAGAGTCGACTTTACGAACGAGGCCACGGCAGACGGCGGGTCACGTACCCGAGCGCAACACGTGGACCCGGCTTTTTAAAGGACGAGCAGGACAATAAGCGCCATGTTTACGACCGTCCCACAAACCACATGGAGCCGAGTCGATTCAGCCGATGGCGTCGAAATGATCGCGTAGAAAGTCCAGGAACCGAACCGAACGACCGGATTTATACATGTTTACTGCAGTAATTGTCAGTGGGCGATGATGCTCCGTGACCCCCCAAACAAAGCGGGCTGGGGGCTTCGTAAGAAACGCACGTCGGCTCAAAATGTGTAGTTATTAATAAAAACTGCCTCCGTTACTGTAATCGGATTCTTAGTGAAGTTTCGGTGGCGTTTAATGACCATGTTTATCCAGTAAATGTTTTGTTTTTGTTTGTTCGTGCTCGGTCATAATTTGTATCAGGGTTTTAACACTTTTGATCTGTGACTTTTATATAAACATTAATGTGGATGTTCATAATCAGCCGGAAGCACCAGGACGTGCAGCCGGTGACTGTTGGTTTGTGGGAGCTGGTTGATCGTGGTTCTGTGTTTTTCCAGGCAAACCGGACAAGCAGCCGTTTGAGAAGCAGTACCGGCTCGGTTCGGTGCTCGGCAGCGGAGGATTCGGCACCGTGTACTCGGCTGTGCGCCTGGCCGACGGGCTGCCGGTAAGAGCGCGGAGACGCTTTGTTTTGGTCCCAGCACGTGAGCCCCGGGTCCCAGCGTCAAGGCGCGGCCATGACGCACGAGTGTTTCCGGCGTGGGCCTTCAAAGTAAAAGCCCCCAAAAGGTTATCGGTATTTGCACAGAACCCATCAGCGGAAAAACGGGAGCTGCTAAAGTAACAGCAGCGTCCTGAAGAGGTTAAGGTTCATTGGTCAACCCTCGGAGTGGGCTTAAACAAATCCTGTCTAATATTAATTTGTTAGTTTTAGTCTTCAGATGTTTGACTCCTGAATGGGTTCTGTGCTTTTCTGCAGCTTAATCTTTGGTCATCCAACACTCAAATCAAAAGAAACAAGTTATCATATTTCTAATAAAGCACCAAGTTCACATCTTTGAGGACTAAAATATTCCATACGGTGAAATTAGTGTTTTTCAGTCAAAGCTTACTGGGAGCTTCACACTCAACTGATATGTAAAGTAATCAACTAATTTATTAATTAACTATTACTTTCTGGCTGAAACTGCAGCATATTATCACAGCTACTGTGATACTACAATGAACAAGAGCTTGGCAAAGAGTTTTTGACTTGGTCCTTTAATTTGCAAAGGTGTGTCTATTCCTTGAACTTCCTTCCTGTTAGCTGTGCAGCTTGACACTGCTCCTACTACCATGTGGTCTTTGTTTTCACAAGAAAGACATTGTGCTCAGAAGCTTTACTACTCCCACCCTTTAAAAAAATATGGCTTTTTATGCTTAAGGCATCATTAAATATTATATTTGTTGGGTAATCTTGTTTAAACAACCAAAAGATGGTCAACAGATTATTTTGTACAACGGGGGGTGGTTTTTATGTTTTCATATCAAACGTATTCTTTCCTGTATTGTGTCATTTTATACTACTGTATGGTGTTATGTTTATGGTTTTGTATTTGTGTTGGTGCAGGTGGCAGTAAAGCATGTCTGCAGGGACAGAGTCACTGAGTGGAGCTCTCTGGTGAGATATACCCGTGTTATGTTTTAAATGTTCTTTCAGAGTCAGAGACCACGTTAACAGCTGTTAGTTCATTCATTCTATATTGAAATAATTTGTCTCACTGAGACAATGATTTCCTTTCTACAAAAACCTTTATAGCAGCAAAAATAATGATCTTTATCTTCCTCAATGACTACTCAAATAAGCATTTTTCCAGATATTTTAGTCTTCAGCTGATGAACAATTGAACCGTAGAAAACAAAATACATTTTCTTTGTTTTTCAGTGTGGTACAGTGGTTCCTCTGGAGATTGTGTTGTTAAAGAAAGTGGGTGGGACGTTTGGTGGCGTGGTGCACTTGTTGGACTGGTGGGAGACTGGTGAAGGGTGGCTGTTGGTGCTGGAGCGTCCGGAGCTGGCCCAGGACCTGTTTGACTACATCACAGAGCGGGGCGCACTGGATGAAGCAGCAGCGCGCAGCTTCTTTGTTCAGGTGCTGGAGGCGGTGCGCCACTGTTACACCTCTGGCGTCATCCACCGAGATATCAAGGATGAGAACCTGCTGGTGGACCTCAGGACTGGACAAATAAAACTCATCGATTTTGGCTCAGGGGCCCTCCTCAAAGACTCTGCCTACACTGACTTTGATGGTGAGTCTGATCATCTCTGTCATCGTAGAACCATGACAATGACAAAAATCTGCCAGGTGAAGGAGGGAAATTTAGTTTATTGTGGTTCTGCTTCGTAAAGTCTGAAAGGAAACATTATGAAAACACTTTGGAAATGTCTGAAGTTTTGGACAGTGAATCGGAGTCTTGTGTCTTCATTAGTTATGGTTCTGTTCAGGGATCATTTCCCAGAAGCAGCAGTTGTTAACCAGTGACAAAAAAGGATTTCTTCCTGCTGCTGTTTTCTCCATTATGTTCTCATGATGGCTGCAACGATTAACATTCAGACCACGTAGTATAATGTTTGAATATTTCAGAAGAAATCCTAAACTCTCTGTTCGTCTCTTTCCCCTTTAGGGACACGGGTTTACAGTCCTCCGGAGTGGATTCGATTCGGTATGTACCACGGCCATTCGGCCACAGTGTGGTCCCTCGGTGTGCTTCTGTACGACATGGTGTGTGGGGACATCCCCTTCGAACAGGACGAGGAGATCCTGAGAGGGCAGATTGACTTCCGACGCAAACTCTCCCCAGGTCGGTCTAAAGGCGAGGAGTCTGCTCTTCTCACAGGATGTGATTTTTAGACACATGATGCAGCTCAGCTTCCTGTTTGGTGTAAGTGTGTGATTTCCTACTGTGGCTCTCAGTGATATCTTTGTCTGTCACAGAGTGCCAGCAGCTGATTAGCTGGTGCTTGAGCCAATTACCATCTGACCGGCCAACCCTGGAACAGATTTTCCTCCACCCGTGGGTGATGACCAGCGAGGGCCAGCAGGTGGACAATGGCAACATCATGCTCCAGACCATCACAGCTGACTCTTCCTTCTCGTCTTCGTCCTCCAGCCAGCAGAGCCTCTGACTGGTCAATGCAACGCTGCTATGTGACATTAATTGGACTTCACCAACAGATGTCCTCTGGTGCTGTTTAAGGCTCTTTGTGGTTGTATGTCTAGTGACGGTGCAGGTCCCCGTCTTAGTTCAGACTTTTTATCCCCTCGTGTTCAGAGAACATGGAGAAGCTCCTATAGAACTTCGAAACGTTTGCGGTTTCCCTGTCTTTAGTTCAGTGTCAAAGTGCCTTGAGGTTAAATGTTGCCGTGAGGAAAGTGATAAACGATCTAAAAAGACAAACTACAGCAAGAAGGTACGGAGGATTTATTGGTGAAGATAAAAAGGTTCTATCACAAATAATCTGCACTGTTAAGGGATAACCTGGGTCATTTTATAAAGTAATGCCATTTTCAACAGTCCCCATACCCCCACTGAAAACAACATGATCCACTTCTCCCAGTCAAATGGAGCATTTGATGGTTATTGTTAAAAATTCCATTATTTAAAACAATGACTGAAGTTAACCCTTAAAATACATTTGTGGTTAAATCCAAGCCAGGTTCGTTTCCAGTGAAGAAAACTTTGTATTTTACAATGAATGTCAAATTTATGACTGTGTATATTGATATTTTTCTTATTTTTATGGTGGTGGGTCGAATGGATACAGTAAAACTGTTGACTGTAAGGCAGGAAGTTTTACTTTTTCCATTAACTATTTAGTGTAAAGCTGTCCAGCTGCTCCTCAGGTTCTCAGGAGTTTCTGATTTTGTTTGGCATCTCCTGTGTCCAGATCAACCCTTTTCAAAGGAAGAGCTTGACATCTCTTGGTATAAAAAGCTGGTTGGCTCTCTGGCTCAGAGTTATTGTTATTCACTGTTTGACATACATTTAAATATGAATCCACTGCAAGCGTAGGCCTAGCATAACACGGAGTCACACAGTGGCTGGACACGGTTTGTCCAAAAGTCTAAACAGCACATTTGGATATTTCTAGTGAACACTGCTAGTTTTATTTGCTGAAAAATCAAATGGTAAAAAGGGTCATTTTTGGTTTGTCTGACTGTTACTGTGATTTACAGTTGACTGACTTTTGTGTTACAGATAAACTTGAACCTTTTGCCTTTACAGAACAGGTTTTGTACAAGACAAGAAACATGTGAGTTATTGAGCGTTAGTTGTGATGTTATGCAGATTTTGTTACTTTTGGACAATCAGCCAAACAGGCTAGATGCCCCACCTGTTTTTATTTTATTATTTTTATTTTTTCTGGCTAAGCTAATCATCTGGTGATGGCATTTGCATCACACTTAAGATGATGAAAGTTGAGACCTGAGCATATTTGAAACCACTTGTCTCAGAGCTGAATATAGAGGTTTTCATAATCAAGAAGTCATCGTTTACTTTGGTCTGAGGTTCCTTTGCAGTGTTAAAGTCAGGAGCTGGATGATGCTTTATTCCTCTTTTCTTGCACCCTCAGTCTCTGATCCAAATTGCACAGTCAATGCAAAATGTTCAGTTTGTATTTTGAATATATGTGTTTTTTTTGTATATTTTTGTAATGGTTGTATTTATAAGGGGACACGAGTCTCATCCTGATCTTCCAGTTGTAAACAATTAAAGTCAGGGTCAGGCTAATTGTATGTTTTTTTTTTTTTAAATGACTTTTATAGATTCTTGTTTCGTTCTTTATATTTTGGTGTTTTAATGTACAGCATTCTCAGGAAAATGTTGATGGAGAATTTTACAGATTAAACCTTTTGGTACATAAACAGATTTTCTGTGTGTCACTGACTTCTTTTCATTATCTAATCAGTCAAATTAATCACATCTTATTGAATTCCTCATTCTTTACATGTTTTCCAACCTTAAGGGCGGTTAGCGTTAAAGTGGAAAGTTCACACCAACTAAATATTGCAGCAGTAAAGGTTTGTTTGCCTTGGAGTTTAATGGAAACTAAACCCATTTCAACAAAAACCCCCACACTCGCCATCACACTCCTTGGTGGAGTGGTGCTGATTCGGGCTTGTTTGGCAGCCACAGAACCTGGGCACCATGCAGTCAGTGGGAGCCATGAATTCCTTAGATATCACAGGATTCTAGGGGCAAATATGAGGCAGTCTGTCCAACAGCTAAAGCTCGGTCCACATTGGGTTATATTTCGGGTAAATAACCCAAAGCAGACCAGTACTTCTGCACCCAAATGGTGGAAATATAAAGAAAGTCCAGACCTGAGTCTGATTTTTATTTTATTTTATTTTTTTATACTCGTTTAGACTGTTTCTGTTTAACATGTCTATGGCGCCATCACGTGGTCACTTATCAGAACAACCCGGAAACATCGAAAAGCATAGCGAAAATAAAACATTTTAATTTATATTTTGTATAAGTCATCATAAAAATACATATATTTTCACACTTTAGATTTTCATCAACTACATTCCGCCAGCTTCTATTTGTTTTCAGGTTAAGTTTTTTTTTTTTGCCTTTCTGACCATACTCTGTCAAATTAAGTTTCACATTTCTTATGATAGAGAAAATGCACTGAAGTACACATTTAGCTGCTTTAAAGCTGCCATAACAACAGAACAAGTAATATTAAAAATGTATTTGTGTTGTAACAGAGGCTGTGGCTCCGGGCACGCGTCATTCTGAACAGGCGGCTCGGGGACAGCTGCAGACCGGGGACAGCTGCAGACCGGGGTCCTTCCGCCGTCAACGCCACAGCGACGCGTGAACGGTCTGTAAACGGCTCCTAAAATCAATATAAAGAGACATATTTCTGTTCTTTTCCTTAATAATTACTGCAGTCATGCATATATTTAAACCAGCCGGACACACTTACCGAACAGCTGACAATGAGCTCACACAGACCAAAGAGTGTTTCCTGTTGTGCTGTGTAGGCGGATCTCTATTGAAAAAATAAGAAGATTAAAGATGAATCAGTTTTCAGTGAGATTAGAAAAGTTCATACATTGTAACTAAAGGCATTTCTAGCCTCAGTAGGAGACGCAAATCAATTCGGCTTATATAGAATAAACCAAAGGTTTTGTAAAATCATGAAACACGAAAACTAATTTTGAGAATGTTCTTATAGTGGCAGATCAGTTACTTTTTATTATATATTGATTAATTACAGGTAACCGTGGTGTTTGATATGACATTATTTAAAGAAATATGTACACAAGTCCCACAATAGTTTATCACGTCGTGCCACTAATGCTGGTGAAAGACAGGAAACTACTTCAGCCAATTCTGGTGTGTTACTGGTTCTGTGTGTCTGATGTCTGTCCCAGGGGTCAGAGGTCAGGATGGGTCGCTCCTCCAAAGACAAGCGGGACATTTATTACCGTCTGGCCAAAGAGGAAGGCTGGAGAGCGAGGAGCGCCTTCAAGCTCCTGCAACTCGACCAAGAGTTTAATCTATTCACAGGTGAGACCCACTGGACACCTGAGGCGCATTGTTCTGCTTCATCGTGGGTGTTTGTCTGTTGTCCTGTAATGTCTTGTCAAAAATTCCCTGTCTTTCAGGTGTGAACAGAGCCGTGGATCTGTGTGCAGCTCCGGGAAGCTGGAGTCAGGTTCTCAGTCGGAAACTCAGGTGTTTCCCTTTTCTATGTTTTAAGTGGACATATGCTCACTTTGAACAAACTCCTGTGGGGATACAATTGATTTGTCATAAAATAATTAAATATTTCAGACCCTGAGTTACAGAAATGTTTTTTCCTTAATGAGCCGTTTGGTTTTTCCACTCAGAGGACAGGAGGAGAAGGGTGAGGAGGTGAAGATTGTGGCGGTGGACCTGCAGGCCATGGCTCCTCTGCCAGGAGTCACCCAGATCCAGGGAGACATAACCAAGGTTTTTATTTAATTATGCATTATGTTTTATTAAAATTAACCCTGTTTGAATATTAACAATGATAATAATACTTTTTATTTAAAAGCACCTTTTAGGTAACTGTACATAAACGACAACAAATGTGTAATATTTAGAAATTCCATCTAAACTTGCTGTGGTGTCTGTTTCATTGTCCACTGTTTACCCTCATGGCTGTGTCTGTCGTACATCTACAGAGTTTCTCATAGTGAGCCATGCGGATTCTATTTGACTTTGTGAGACTCAGGAAGGATTTGGCCTTGGAAATCAGAATGTTCACCGCACACATTCCCGCTCCATGACGTGATTTGAATGCGGCATCTTTTGGACGCTGTGTCTTGACTTGTGTCTTTTCCTTCTTCCCATCAGGTGTCAACAGCTCAGGAGATAATCCGTCACTTTGAGGGTCAGCCGGCTGACATTGTGGTGTGTGACGGTGCTCCAGACGGTGAGATGCCCACCTCACACCCCTCTCCTCATCTGCTCTTACGTCTCCTGTGTCTCTCTTTACGGTTTTATTTTTCAGCTGTCTCAGGTGACTTCCTGTTGTGTCTTTACAGTTACTGGGCTCCATGATGTGGACGAGTACATCCAGGCTCAGCTTCTGTTGGCTGTGAGTAAAGACGTTTGTGTTTGTATTCCCCTCTGAGTGACATCGTGCTAAAAGTTGTTTGTGTTTCAGGCTCTGAACATCACCACTCATGTCCTTAAACCTGGAGGAACATTTGTAGCCAAGGTAGGTTTAACGTCAATTCAAATCATATATTCATATTTCAATTATTATAACAATTAATATACAAAACATAAACATAAAATCATTTATAGTTTAATATTTTATCAAATCATCAACAAAGTCTGCACTGCAGGACTTTATTCCCCAACCAAAAATATGCCAGTCTTACCTGCTAATCTGTGTTTACAGACTAATATAAAGTCAATTTGATACCAGTGTAAATTCTATTATTCAAATGTCTCTTCACCACAATTACGGCTACACTAGCAGCATTTAGCTAACATAGTTTAGCATGATATTTAATCATTATTATCTCCACTGCTCCACTTTCCTCTACCCTGCTTTGTTTTCTCCTGTTCCTCTTTTTTGCCCCAGAATGATAACTGCTCTTCATTTTCATCAGCTGCTTTCATCACCTTGTTTCATTAGACCTGTTTGTTTACTCTGAATGATGGTCTACTTCCAGCGCAGTGACAGTCGGGCTCCTCTTATGGAGGTCCGACACTGTCAATGACTGGTAGTGTCATTGTAAACTTTGAAGACAGACAGTGCTGTACATGGTTTTTAATAACTGTGGGCACAGCTGAAATTCCTCATTGTTCCTTGTCTCAGATTTTCAGAGGTAAAGATGTGACGCTGCTCTACTCTCAGCTGAAGCTCTTCTTCAGTGGTGTCACCTGCGCCAAGCCTCGCAGCAGCAGAAACTCCAGCATTGGTGAGTCGCCGCCAGAAGTGACCGATCACACGACTTGAACAGGAGACAAAACCTCGTCCCCAGCTCATGTAGTCCCTGTTTATGCATCTGAGTTTTGCCAGAGAAATTACGCTAAATGTTTGTTTAGGCAGCACTGTTAACAGGGAGGCCCTGCTCTACCTGTTGAAACATCAACCGGCAGGCTGAAGGAAATAGTGACTGACTGTGAACACAGATCTTTTTTTAGATTAGATTAGATTCAACTTTATTGTCATTACACATAATTTTTGAAGAATTTCACAATTTAAAAACATAAGCTAACAACAGGTAAATGCAGTTTATGTCTAACCAGCCCAGCAGGCAGCACTGAATGACATAAACTAAATTTTGAATTTGATGTGAGCTCCTATTAACAGTATAACTCTCCAAATACAACAGAGCTTTGACCCATAACGACACAGAGGTTTATTGGAAACCACCTGTACTTCAAAACAGGGATGAAGGTTGGGCTGCTGAGCAGGTTGTGACCTTTAGATGTAAATGCCAGCGGTCACAGGGGCTGACCACTATATCTGAGCCTGAGCAGATACAGTGTGTTGTTGATGTAAGACTGGGTAACGCTGCTGAGTATTTCCTCTGTGCTAGAGTGAGCACAGCAGTTAAAATAAGCTTTAAAGTATGTGAGGTCACTTTAAAATTACTGCAGGTCTTGGAGACTGTGTCGTGGGGCCCAGTAAATGTATGAGAGCACAGAGTGGAGCCCACTGTGGGGCCCAGTGATGAGTCCAGACATCACTCAACATGAACACCGGACTAACATTTGGCTCTTTGAGTTTTCTGATTTTACCGAACAGTAATTTTAATTTAAAGTAATGAAAGTGTGTGTTGATTTCACCCCAAGGTGTTTGCATGTACTGTGCTGTCAAACAACAGTAACTGTCCTTCTGTCTGTGTGCAGAGGCATTTGTGGTGTGTCAGAATTACTCTCCTCCTGAAGGTTACGTCCCCAACATGTCCAACCCCCTGCTGGATCACTCCTATGGTAACTATGAGCCCTTTTCCACACACGGTCTGTCTCTGGAAATCTCATCATCCACAGCAGATGACAGGAGCAGCATTGTCTCACTTGACCGAGACGCACTCACTCTGGCTTTTCTGATCTCTGTCCTCCAGATGTGGACTTTAACCAGTTAGAGGGTCCAAACCGTGTCATTGTTCCTTTTTTGGCATGTGGGGACCTCAGCGCCTTTGACTCAGACAGAACCTACCCTCTGCAGGTGAGAAGACATAGTTTCACAATCTGGTTCTACACCAAGCAACTGGAAATACTGTGCACACATTAAAACTAGTGCTTCAGCCATTTTTACTACTTTACCATCTGCTCTTAGTGTTTTTGCATGATTGGACCTGCTGTGGTTGTTGGTTTAGTTATTTTCTTTTATAATACGACATTCCTTACTTTTACTCCTAAAATTTCAATAATGCAAACGTCAATAATGATTTATTATTTACTGGGATGTTAAGAGGGGTTCTTAGTTCAGATTTCTCTTGAAAAACATAACCATTATAAGGGATTTCTGAAATTGGTACTTTAAATAGAAAGTGAGTATTCAGGAAAGGTCTTCACACTCTTTACTTATTTAATAGAAATGTATGACTAGAAATCCTCAGATTCCTGCTGGTTATGCATTTAAAAGAAACCTGTCTGTATCATCCATTCAGTAAAACTTTATTTAAAAACAACCTGTATTTGTACAAAAAAAGGAAGAGTTTCTGTAACATAACTTTAACACTAAAGTACTTTCTAGGTATAAAATCATGAACGTCTTTAGTTTAATTCAGAGCTATAAACTTGTTTAAAAGGCTTTAACTTATGCAACGTTTATATTGAATTACTTTTTAATTTTATAATTTAATTTCACATTAATTAGCTCTTGGTTTGAGGTAAAATTAAGATACAACTATGATAATATTAGGTCAATTTGTAGTTGTTGAACCAGCCCCAATGTGCTAAATGACGCTTTTGTTTTCACATGGCAACTTTCCTTTTAAACACCTTGATTAGATTACGTTTATATAAGGGATATTGTTTTATAATCTCACTTACTCTGGTCTCAGTGATTTTTTTCTCTCTACACAAACATGGATTCTGATTTATTGGTTCCATTTCCTGTTTTCTTTCCTTCAGCTGGATGCTGATAAACAGTACCAGTACACACCCCCTGCCCAGCCGCCCATTTGCCCCCCCTATCAGCAGGCCTGCCACCTCCGCAAAAACAACCTGCTCTCCAGAGAGGACGCTTCATCTGCTGGCCCCAGTCACAGCCCAAATGAGCCGAAACCCCAGCTGAGTCCACCTGATCAGTCTCACTACTGCTGATTGGTGGAAAACAAAACAACTGTGGGAGACAAAGGACAGTGTTGTCATCAGAGGACCAGTGGTGGTTTGGGAAAATCTCCTTTTCCAGCAGATAAGAAGGTGGAGATGAGTTTGAATTTTTATATCATGCACAACAGTAGGTTCAGGACATGTCTGACTGTCTTAGATATTTGTCTACGTGTTTGGGCACATTGGAATGTTTTTATTGTTTTTCTTGATTTTATGTTGTATTTTTTAAAGCATAGATTGAAATAAAGTCATAGTAAATCATAATATTATATTGGGGCTAATTTCCTGTCAACGCTGTAAAAGTTAACGTGAGTGAATAAAGTCTTAACAATAAACTGTTTAGGATCAGTTGCACACCACGGGTAATGCATATAGATTATTGCGTCCTCTCAATCTTCACAAAAACCTTTGTTGACATCTAAACCATAAATCCCGGTGTGTGAAAGTTATTGTGTACATCTGCGAGGCGCGTGAGCCGTCGTGCGTCGGTGCGTGATTGCGTCACGACGTACGGACGCGCACAGCCTACCGCATTGTTGTTGGGGGAGAAGCTCGGGCAGCCGCTGAGCTCCACCACCTCCAAGTGCTCCGGAACGGTCGGTCGGTCGGTGTTCGCCGTCGTTAAAGTAGACCACCCGGGACCAGCTCTGGATCGCCCTGGAGACCGCTCGGTCGCTCTCAGGTTCTACACGGTTCAGCGGGAGCCGCCATCGGATGACCGGACTGAATGTGGATTTAACTGCCGCTTCGTTCCGGAGGCCGCGCCGCCATTGCTGCTGTTTTTACAAGCCCAGTTCTTGAAAATACCGAGGTAAGTTCAGCCTCAATCTAACCTCCATCCTGAATATCTTCCCCCCGCAGTCTGGACGGGTTCAAAGTCCAGTCCCGCAGGCGTTAGGCTGAGGAAAAGTCCGCTTTGTCAGTCGAGGCAGCTTCTTGTTGTGCTGGTCGCCATGTTTCCTCCCTCCTCGGTCTGTGCGGTGCTAGCGGGCTAACGTTAACCCCGTGTGTGGACGGAGCGTCCTGACGCCTTCCACCGGCGATCGGAGCGGCCGCGTCCCGCTCGGGAGCACGATGGGCCCGTGATCGGCCTTTAAAACCCGGTGGGTTGACGTGTGGTCCCTCTCACACACCGTGAGGCTGAGTTAACGTTATTCGGGGCTAACGGCAAAAGTCAGTGTTTCAGTGACGGGGAGCAGAAGCTGCTGTTAGCCGCTAATACTCGACAACTACCAGCGTTCAGCGGCTTGACTCGGGCCAGCCGAGCCGGCCGGAGGCTCCGTGTGGCAGGTGAAAGGTCGGAGCTGTGTCGCTGCCGTCGGCACATTTTTCATTCATAAGTTTTTCCACTGAAAGGTGCGTGTTTCCGCCCCCCGGATCATAACTCTCCATTCGGCTGGTGACAAAAGCACGTTGGTCGTTGAAATTAAAGCTGCCAGCGGACGTTCGTGCCCCTTTTAAAGCAGCATGTGGTTTCAACTGTTGCCCAGAGGCGCATCTAATTATTCTCAGTGACCGACCAATCTGTCCATAAATGGTTAACAGTTAAACTCTATGGGGTTAGAATCAAAGCTGTGGACAGTCACGTTGATGGTGTCATTATCTTTCAATCCAGTGCACGCACAGAATGAATGTGCCGGGATACAAATACAACTGTGTCCAGCTGACAGGGTTTGTAAAATGTGGTCGTTAACTCAAACGTCAGTTCCTTGTTTAAATCAAATTCCAAGTCATCCAGAAACCTCTTTAGGAATAGGAACAAGTGTTTGCTGCTGCCCAAAGATGGAGATATTATATGTCAGGTTGGGTTCAACAAAGGAACCTTTTCGGTGCATAGGGGAGATGATTTATTTGCCTGAATAAAATAGTTAAACATATTTCTGTTACCCACACTAAGGCACTGGTGTGCATCAGTACTGTTGTACTGTAGTGGCACAGTATCAGACACGATTGTAGTAAATGTTTTCATAATTGAATCACCCAATAGATGTTGACGATTTATCCTATGCATGCTGGTGTATCAGGAGACGTCCTTGTGAAAAACACATTAACTGCCTAAGAGTCTTTCTGCAAGACGGCACTGAGGGTTAAGACTGTTAATCATTAGCAGGTTTGGTTAGAACGGACACACTACTCTGAACGCTGGTTATTGCTTCACCAGGCACGTTAGCGAAATGACTAGTTGCAACTGCTTACTAGAAAGCAGTTGCTTTCACACTTTCACGTCAGTATGTACTACTGACACTGGTGTTTTGTTTGTTTGGCTTTCAGGCTCTTTGTGGCTTCAGGATGAAGAAAAAAGGTCGAAATCACCGCCTGTCTGTGTTGAAGAGGGAGTCGTCTCCCATTAAACCTTCACCCAACCGAGAGACCCTGACGTATGCCCAAGCTCAGCGAATGGTGGAACTAGAGGTGGATGGGCGCGTGCACAGGCTCAGCATCTATGACAAGCTGGACGTCATCGCTGATGATGACCCGACAGCTCAGGAGATTATGGAGTGCAACAGTAACAAGGAGAACAACGAGAAGCCCCAGCAGGTCCTGGTGCGCTCTGTGCGCCTCAAAAACAATCAGCAGAAAAAGATCGCAGCACTCACGGCCTCACATGGCGGCGGCAGCACCCACAGCACCCACAGCTCCCACAGCAGTGCTAGTGGCCTGTTAGAGCCAAAGGTCAAAATGGTTGAATACAATCTGCCAGTGGTGCCAAAGAGGCCGGTGCTATATTATAAATACATGGAGAAGACGGCAGAGGAGCTAGATGAGGAGGTGGAGTATGACATGGACGAGGAAGACTATGCCTGGCTGGAGCTCATTAATGAGAAAAGGAAGAGCGAGGGCATCAGCCAGGTATCCCACAACCTGTTTGAGTTCCTCATGGACCGCTTTGAGAAGGAGTCTTATATGGCCACTCAGGGTCAGAGCGACCTGCAGACGCTTGTGGATGAGGACGCCGTCTGCTGCATCTGCATGGACGGAGACGGAGCTGATAGTAATGTCATCCTCTTTTGTGACTCCTGCAATATCGCTGTGCACCAGGAGTGCTATGGTGTGCCATACATTCCAGAGGGCCAGTGGCTGTGCCGCCACTGCCTCCAGTGTCCATCAAGACCAGCTGAGTGTGTCTTTTGCCCCAACAGAGGCGGAGCTCTGAAGAAGACTGATGACGATCGCTGGGGCCACGTAGCATGTGCCTTGTGGGTCCCTGAGGTTGGCTTCTCCGACACAGTTTTCATTGAGCCTATTGATGGTGTTCGTAACATCCCGCCAGCACGCTGGAAGCTCACTTGTTACCTTTGTAAGGAGAAGGGCATTGGAGCGTGCATCCAGTGCGACAAGATCAACTGTTACACAGCCTTCCATGTCAGCTGCGCTCAGAAAGCCGGCCTCTATATGAAGATGGAGCCTGTCAAAGAGGTGACAACATCAGGAGTCACCAGCTTCTCTGTGAAAAAGACCGCCTACTGTTGCAGCCACACGCCCGTGGGCTCTGACCGTCGGCCACTCAACATCTACGAGGAGCCACATCCAAAAAATGGAGCCTGCCACAAGAGGCCTGATAAAAGGGGGAAGGCCCGTGCCAAGAGTTGGCCGAAGAAGAAGAGTAAGAGAATAGAGCCAGAACCTGAACCAGAACCTGAGACCCCTGTCAACTCTGGGCCCAGTATCACTGCTTCAAGGTAGGCAAGAAGCAAAGACCCATATCTTCCACTTCAATCAATACAGAGTTAATGCCATCCAGTTTTTCTCAGAGACTTGACCAGTTAGAAGAGAAACATTAAAAAAATCAACTTTGTTATACGTGCGGTTGTGTTTTTGATATTCTCCTCTGGATGTTGAGTAAAAGAAATTAGTGTTTAGTGATTGTGCGCTTTTCTTTCTCTGTGGGTCAGTTTCGACACCATCCTGAATCAGGTTGCAGTTCAAAGGAAGCGTCAGTTTGTTGAGCGGCTGCTAAGCTACTGGGTGCTGAAGAGGCAGTCAAGGAATAATGTGCCGCTCGTCCGCCGGTTGCAGGCCAACCCTCAGCCGCCCAAAGTCAAGCAGATGGTCAGTGCTGCAGAATTACATCAACTTCAGACAGTGGAGCATAATCCATTAACATAGTTCCTATAACAAAATTTCTTTTCTCTCTCTAGGACCGCATGGAGACGAACAAGGCGCTGAAGGAGCAGTTGAAGGAGTGGCATCGCCTCCGTCACGACTTGGAGCGAGCTCGCCTGCTCCTGGAGCTCATCAGGAAGAGAGAGAAGCTCAAGAGGGAGGAGGTAGAGTCTTGTCAACATTTACTTGTATCTGAACGATAACTCGAACCAGCCACCTCACACAAAGGCCTTTAGGATGATGCTGTTAGTTGGTGTGTTTTTTTGCAGTGAGTGTAACTAACGTTTGGCTATGTTCACATGTAATGAGGCTGTTTGTGCATTCTCACATCAGATGAAGCTACAGCAGTCGGTGCTGGAGATCCAGCTGACCCCCTTCAACATCATGCTAAGAGCTGTGCTCTGTCAGCTGCAGGAAAAAGACAAGTACAGCATCTTCGCTCAACCTGTCAACACAAAGGAGGTTCGCAACTGGTTTTAAGTCCAATTAACAAAATAGTGATAGGAATGCTGCAGCTGATACTTTGGAGGGCTTTTTGTAACTTATATTACCAATAATCCTTTATGTTGTTCATGAGAATGCCCGTTCTTGACCTCTGGTAACAATATATGTAACAAACTGTAAGGTCCACCCACAAGTTTTCTGTGCCTTCAGTTGTATCTTATGATCATAGTATGATCATATTTCCATTTGCTCATGAGCAAATGGAAATAAGAGATCTGTAAAATCTTCTGTCTGTCTGCAGCCTTTTGATGTGTTGCCTTCGCTTCTGCAGGTTCCTGACTACCCAGACCATATCAAGAACCCTATGGACTTCTCCACCATGAGAAAACGAATCGACGCACATGGTTACAGGAGCTTGGAGGAGTTTGAGGCTGACTTCAACCTCATCATCTTCAACTGCATGACTTACAATGCCAAGGACACTTTCTTCTACAAGGCAGCTCAGCGGATGCAGGACCACGGAGGAACCATACTACGCAGGGCTCGCAGAGAGGCTGAAAGGATCGGCTTCGACTTCCCCAGCGGGTTGCATCTGCCCGAAACCCCAAAACTCGAGTCTCCGCCCCCCTTCTCTTGGGAGGATGGTAAGTCAACTAAGCACTAAGGAACAATAAATCTCCTGATGACGAGTCCAATGTCTCATCTATGAAGATTTGTTGATATGGACTGACTACAAGCTAAATGTCATGGAGTTGTAGAGACTTGTTTTGGGCATATTTCATTGTTTTACCTTTTGATTAAAATGTGACTGTCTCTTTCACTCAGTGGACCACCTCCTGACCCCTGCATACCGTCAGTTGACCCCCCTGAAGGATCAACTGAAGGAACTGTTGGAGAAATTCGACCTGAGCACAGCTATGAAGCACAGCCCTTCCCGTAGTAAGCGGCTCAAACTTCTTAAGAAGACCATCACGGAGGTCCGCAGCGAGATGAGCCTCAAGAAACCCCTCCCCACACCTCCACCCGCCTTTGAGCCCTCCCTAAGCCGCATGGAATCAGAGGGGTACACTGTACCTGAACCAGAGAGAAAACCAGCAGAGCCCCTCACTCCACTGGAGAAGTCTTTAACTCCACCACCGTTAGAGCCATTAACCTCACCATCGCAGCTCAACATTGTGCCCAGCAACTCAGAGCCGCCCCCTCTGAAGCCTGTTCAGCCCAGCGTGGAACAGACTCCAGTGGAGCTTGACGGTGACACGTCTACCTCAGTACTCCCCGATACACCCAATGGGCACATTCCAGACCCACTGCTCCTCAATGGTGACCTCAACACTGAAACCTCTGGCACCTGCAGCCGGCGGACCAATGTCCTCTTTCGCAAGTCCAAGAGTGCCAGCCCACAGAAACCACCTAAGGCCCAAGAGGCATCCGCTGTCTCACCACCACCCCTTGGCGCCAAAACCTTCTTGTCCGTGGTTATCCCTCGACTGGAGACGCTCCTGTTGCCAAAGAAAAGGACCCGTAGCAGCAGCGCCGATGGTGAGGAGGATGACCAGGAGACGCCGATGAAACGCCTCGACACAGGTAGTCCCTCTGAAAATGGTATTTGTGCTTTGATACAGAACGAAATCACAGCCCAAAAAAACTTGATAAATTGAAGAATTGATACATTTACTAGAATCTGAAAAAGGCATTTGAAATGCATTTTTACTACATTGAAATGCATTTGCTGTATTTATTTTTCTTAAGGAATAGCAAGGAACGGTTTTGTGGAGAAGAAGGATGTCTCAGGGTCACCTCGCGTGGTGGAGCCTCGGCGCCGCTGTGCCTCAGAGTCGAGCATCTCCCCAGTGGAAGTGTCCTCTGCAGCTCAAGGTGACCTGAAAAAGAAACACTCAAAGCCATAAATGATTTTTCCACCCAGGCATTTTTCTCATCGTCCTCTTGTCACTTACAGTACTGTCGTCGTAAATAAGAGCGGTAAAGGCCGGCCAGTGGCTGCTCGCAGGAGCACCGTGGATGACAAGAGCACTCTGATGACCTGCACTGAGAACGGAGACCTCCCCAAAGCTGCCAAGATCTCCTCAGGTGAGCAGGGTGTTGTCAGCCTGCGTAGTCTGATGAATGTGCATGAAACAGCATGGCGACGCTTTGATTGGATAATTCTTTTGTCTGTCTGCTGAAGGTGTTTACTAAACTTATTAATAAGTCTCTCTTTGTAAGTGTACTAACACTTGTTACATGCTGGCATGGATTGTTTTATGTATTTTCACCTGCATCACTTTTTCTACTGTTTTCCTGTGTGACACACAACAGTTGAAGAGTCCGTGGGCCTTTGAGGTTCTGGATTAACTCAGCAGAGCCACAAAGCTGCAGCTTTAAGCTGTAAACGAAACCAATGAGGGGGGAAAAACAGGAAACACATGAGGGACGAGGTGGAAGGAAGTTTTTTCTTTGTGGGTTCAGTTAAATGTAAGGCTCATACCACACAGCATTGTCCACAGCATTTATTATTTACTGATGTGGCATTTCTTTTTGGTTCAACGTAACAGTACAGGTTTAGTTTGATTAGATGCACTGCTAAAGTCAATGGATTACCCAAAGACTGACCAACGCTGGATTTTTGAGTCTGACAGTTCCTTTTCACGGCATGAAAATAGTGAGTCAGAACTTCATCCCATTGAAACTGAACAGGTTCTGCTTTTCTTTCCACTGCTCTCAGTTTATTTTGTGAGCTAAATGTCATACCACCTTAGGGGTCTGTACTAAATTCAAGTTCCAGGTAATTGCAAGGGAGATAACAGATGCTTGTGGGGCTGTCAGCAGGGATTGGCTAAAGGTTAATGCTGTCGCCTTTTAAGCGTTAGCATAGCATTTACAGTGTGGAAATACACTGGCATGGGTGTAAAGCCAACACATGAGAAGAGGGAAAACTCAGAAATGACCATCTTTACCTTCCACTTTTATATTAGCGCCAGATCCCCTAATATAAAAGTGTTGCAGTGAAGCTGACAAATATCATATAGTTACCACACCAATGTCAACATCTAAAGTTGAATTTATTCAAAGCATCAAGTCCAACATTTTTTCAAGACAAATGTTACTATTTGAAATATGTACAGGAAAAAATGAAATAAAAGCAGAAGTCATTTTTTAATGCAGTCTGTTGTGGTGACCTAAACTACTGTAAAACCAAACCAGGTCACTAAATAGGCACAAAAAAAATCCCTGTAAACAAAGTATAATATATGAATTTCAGAGGACTGTCACAGGTCACTTACTAAAACTAAAGATACAAATGATCCTAAGGTCTTGGTCGCAGGATATGTTGTCAGGTTTCAGAGCAGTGCTTGTTTGAGATATGTAAAATATCAGGTTAGTCTGGATCTTACAGAGAATCTTTGCTTACACAAATGTGTGGATTCAAATAAGCTCAGCATTTTCTTTAGGGATTTCAGTAAAAAAATACTGTACTTCACTTTCCGTCTGTCATGGAAGCGATGGCCCTCGCTGTCAACTGTCTTTTTTTGCTGCAGTAGCCATAGTTAAAATACGTTCCACCTTCAATACTTTTCTTCTGGAACAGTGCTACACAATGGGTCTGCCACCCTCCAGTGACAAGAGAAACTGCATCTTGAACTCCAACTTACACTCAGTGATGACCGACAGTGCTCGTAGGCCATAAATAAGACATTATGACAAGGAAGCAGTGGGCTCTGAGATGGCCCACAGGTTGGACTTTAGACACTTCTGCCGTACACATTTACGTTATGGGAAAATCCACAAAGCTCCAGGACAGTTAGGTTCTGCAGTAGTAAAAGCAGCGTAAAGGGATGAAAGTGGGTTAGTAAGACAAAGAACGAGAAGGCGGAATAGACCAGAATATAAATTAAAGACAACGTAACAGCTGTGAAGCTCCACACACTCATCAGTATTATTAGTGTGTCTGATGACTCCAAAACGGACTCATTCTGTCAGTAAATTCAGCCCAGATCGCTCTAAAATGTGTCCAAAGTCATCCATGCTGTGCGCAGGGCTGAGAGTTTGGATTCCTGTTACCAGTTTACCAGCTACACCTTCATTTTCATGAAATCAAATGCACATAAATCTATTGCATACCTGCATATACAGTGGGGGGAAAAATTATTTGAACCCCAGCTGATTTTGTAAGTTTGCCCACTAACAAAGAAATGATCAGTCTATAATTTCTATGGTAGGTTTATTTGAACAGTGAGAGACAACAATGACAAAAAAAATCCAGAAAAATGCGTTTCAAAAAAAGTTATAAATTAATTTGCATTTCCATGAAGGAAATAAGTATTTGATCCCTTTGAAAAACGTGCTTTATTACTTGGTGGCAAAACCTTTGTTGGCAATCACAGAGGTCAGCCGTTTCTTGTAGTTGGCCACAAGGTTTGCACACATCTCAGGGGGGATTTTGGCCCACTCCTCTTTGCAGATCCTCTCCAAGTCATTCATGTTTTGTGGCTGATGTTTGGCAACTCGAACCTTCAGCTCCCTCCACAGATTTTCTATGGGATTAAGGTCTGGAGACTGACTAGGCCTCTCCATGACCTTAATATGCTTCTTCTTGAGCCAATCCTTTGTTGCCTTGGCCGTGTGTTTTGGATCATTGTCAAGCTGGAATACCCGACCACGACCCATTTTCAATGCCCTGACTGAGGGAAGGAGGTTCTCACCCAACATTTGACGGTACATGGCCCCATCCATCCTCCCTTTGATGCGCTGCAATTGTCCTGTCCCTTTGGCAGAAAAACACCCCCAAAGCATAATGTTTCCACCTCCATATTTGACGGTGGGGACGGTGTTTTTGGAGTCATAGGCAGCATTCCTCCTCCTCCAAACACGGCGAGTTGAGTTGATGCCAAAGAGCTCGATTTTGGTCTCATCTGACCACAACACTTTCACCCAGTCTTCCTCTGAATCAGTCAGATGTTCAGTGGCAAACTTCAAACGGGCCTGTAGATGGGCTTTCTTGAGCAGGGGGACCTTGCGGGAACAGCAGGATTTCAGTCCTTCACGGCGTAGTGTGTTACCAACTGTTTTTTTGGTGACTATGGTCCCAGCTGCCTTGAGATCATTGACAAGTTCCTCCCGAGTAGTTCTGGGCTGATTCCTCACCGTTCTCATTATCATTGAAACTCCACGAGGTGAGATCTTGCATGGAGCTCCAGACCGAGGGAGATTTGCAGTTAATTTATGTTTCTTCCATTTACGAATAATTGCACCAACTGTTGTCACCTTCTCACCCAGCTGCTTGGCGATGGTCTTGTAGCCCATTCCAGCCTTGTGTAGGTCCACAATCTTGTCCCTGACATCCTTGGAAAGCTCTTTGGTCTTGGCCATGGTGAAGAGTTTGGAATCTGGATTGATTGCTTGCTTCTGTGGACAGGTCTCTTTTATACAGGTAACGAGCTGAGAGGGCTGCTAATGTCAGCTCGTTACCTGTATAAGATCCACCTGGGAGCCAGAGATCTTGCTGATGGATAGGGGATCAAATACTTATTTCCTTCATGGAAATGCAAATTAATTTATAACTTTTTTTGAAACGCATTTTTCTGGATTTTTTTTGTCATTGTTGTCTCTCACTGTTCAAATAAATCTACCATTGAAATTATAGACTGATCATTTCTTTGTTAGTGGGCAAACTTACAAAATCAGCTGGGGTTCAAATAATTTTTTCCCCCACTGTATGTGTACATAGAAGCACACACTCGTCAAATAAAGATCTGATCACATTTTAAGACAAACTGATTCTTAAATGCAGATCATTCTACGAGGTTCCCTGACTTCCCTGCTTTAACTGTAACTAAACTATTTTAGCTTCTACCAATAAAAAACAGACTTCTGCACTGAGACATCGATGTGTTTAGGGTTCGAGATTGCATTGGAACATTCCGTGGTTATGGGCATTTGAGTTAGATTTCAACAAACAGTAATATGAACTAATAACACACATTTTTGTATTTATTATGTTCATATTGGAATGGTCATGGGGTGGGTTGAAGTCAGGATTTAGCAGAATGTAATCTTTGTGCTGACACTGGTGTGATCTGCTAGAAGACATGAGTCTGTTGGGGAGAGATGTGCTGTCCAACGGAGGACATCCAAGTACATGCAGCCGGCAAGAGGACCGGTGAACCCAGAACACACTGCAGAGATGATGTTATCTGGGCTGGGAGCACAATGGGATGCTGCCAAAGGAGCTGAAACATGGCGATGGAAACAAGGTTACGTGGACCGATGCACCGTGTGCCACTGCGACCTGATCCTACATACGCTGAGGACGGATGGAGACTAACGGAGTTGGAGTCCAGTGATGCTGTGTTTAGCCAAGCTCGGTGTCTGAACTCGGTCGTGCCCCATGTTCACAGCCTGTTCATCCACGCACCTTGATGCAGCGAGATGCCTGGCGTTGTGGCTGCCATGAAGGACAGCACCTACAACCTGAAGAAGACAGAGTTCAGTACAGAAAAGGAAGATTGGTGTTTTACTGATGCATTCAAATATTCCCATCGTCGTCAGCGCTGATACGGATCTACTCGGGACAAGTCTAATTTCTTAGTCATGAAAAGGTCTAAAACCCTCGTTAGGAATGTACTCCACAGTTTTTTAAAGGTTGTCTTTAAAAAACGTTTGTGTTAGCTCCTCCTGTGTGTTTGGCTGTCTGTTCAGACTGGTTGTGCTCTCTGTCTGTTGCAGTGAATCCTTCATAACTTGCTTGTCGTTGTTCCTGTAGAGGTGTGGAAGCCCAGCGCTGCTTCTGCATTTGTTCTGGAGCCTCTTAAACTAGTTTGGGCTAAATGTAGTGGATTTCCCTCCTTCCCTGCCCTGGTGAGTCAGTGTTAGTCCCCTCTATGTCTCATTACCCATCTGCCCCTTTGCCCATTGTGTGTGCTGTAGCTCGTGATTTGTGCTCACAACCATGTGGGAGCTTCCAGCTGGCCAGCTGTTGACTGCTTTGTGTGTGTGGAATCAGCAGCTTCGCTCCAAGTATATTCGATGTGGCCTTGCATGTTGTGTCTCTGAGTGCGGGCTTCTGTGCGGCCGCTGCCACCAGGATTTATTCCACACTGTTGCTGTGACAGGGCTGCCTCGCTCACCATCCAGGTCTTTGTGGGTTTTTTGTTTTGGGTCTGCACAGATCGTGGACCCCACACCGCGGAGGATGGCCTGTCAGCGCAACGGGGTGGAGCTTCCCCAGCCGCCACGGGACGTTCTCAGACACGGAGAGCGGATGCAGTTCAGGTCCGCAGAGAAACTCTTTCTCGTCCACTTCTTCGACAGCAAGCGCAGCTGGTGAGGAACTGATTCACTTCAGTTAGAAAACCTTTTCTTAGAAAACACTCAGGGTAAGATAAATACACCATAAAGGCAGAAAATTAATCGTTAAAAAAACTTTGCTGTGTTGTTGCTTACATTAGACACCTATCAGTACTGATACAGTATTAGATATTGTGCCAAATATTAACATCCCTTGTTCACATGCACTTGAAAAATCTTTCAGATTTACCATCATACGTCTGATTCCAAATAACAGAGAAGTAAGTAATGAGCATAACTTTGTCTCCAATGTGCAAATCAGTTTTTAGAGTTTGCCCTAACACCACCCAGCCTGGGAATACTCTTATTTTTTCCTGTCATATGTTTAGTACCTCTCATTACCGATTAAAAACTTGGTTATTTAGTTTTATATCAGACTAAAACTACTGCTGCTAGCTGAGCACAAGGGCTCTCTGCAGTTCACAAAAAGCTAATTAATTACAAAATGACAAACACCTGATTGAAAGGTAAAACACCCTCAAACAGATGGCAGAGCCTTCTAGTACAATGTGATTGGTATAGCTAGAAGAGAAACTGAATATGAATAGAAAAATGCAGAAGAGAGTTTGTTTTCTGTCCCTCAGACAAAATGACAATCATCTCGGACATTGGCTTCAGACACACTTGCACAGTTTCTTCTTTAACTGTCCTTACTTCTGTTTTAGGGACATTTTTGATTCTTCCCTCCATCTTTTGTGGAAACTAAACAACAGATCATGGTGCAGACACTGGACACTGGTATCAATGGACTGGCATTTGTTATTGCTATTACCTGAATAAACACGGCATGCAAGAGTCCTCTTGCAACTCTGACGAGCTATTCCCATCTCTAAGCAGTGTGGCGGATTGATTTGCCATGCACAGCCGTTCTCCTGAATGTAACGGTTTGTAGAATCATTGCAGTCAATTTTCAAGTCTTTGCAAGTGCCTGTAAAATCAGTCTCAGTGGATTCATCAAGCTCAACGCACAGTTCTTGTTGACGTTCACGTGAAAAGCACTGCACTTCCTCACTCATTGACATCGTAAAACACCCTCATGGACCAAGGATGTGAAGACCAATATTGAATGGTGGAATTGGTGAATCCTTTGTCAGAAGGCAAGTCTCCCATCTTCTGGATCTGTAGGGTTCCTCTGAGCCTGTGACCGGTGACACATTTTTAGGTCAAAGATCAAACTAGGCATTTTCTCTTAAGGATCCAGAATCTCGCCTCGCTCATTGCTCCCTCTGTGGCATGATGTCCCTTGTGTGCTACTCCTTCATGTTGTTACCTAACTGAGACAGTAGCAATGTGGTGGGTCCTGGGGATTAGAAGTGCCTGGTTTTCCTCTTCGTTTCTCAGATTTGCAGGTGAAAGTCAAACACCAACTCTGAGCAGTCCAGAGTTTATATGGGAAACTGGCTTGAGTGAGCTTTGCCATGGCCACTTCATTTTAAGACATTTGTGTTCTTCCTTAAATATTTCATCCTGCACAGTGAGAATAATCAACTTTTGTTTTGAAGAGCTCATTCGAGATCTGCTGGCATAGATTATAGTACTATACGTGCAACTGGCCAAAACACCACCTTGTTTATGGCTTTAAATCTTGGGACTTCTGGAAAATAAAACTGTCGGTTTCCAGCTTCCACAGGACGCCTCAACTCTTAAATCCCCTAATTTGAGACCCAACCCTTTGGCTTGTTCTTCAGATGGAAAAGCTTTTGCAGTTGTTGTATGAAATGTTTTGTAGTTTCAGGTTAGAGTCTACTAAAATCTTGTGTGTTCTCTCTCCAAGCCTCCCAGCTCACATCATGCCATAAAATTATGTCATAAATGGCATAAATAGCCACAGGTGGTCTGGGTCTGTTTCCAAACACCTGAACTTTAATCCTGAAGTCCCTCACATTCCTGCTCAGCTCATTATCTTCATACCAAAAGAATGAGGGGTAGTTTCTGTGATCTTCTTGCACTACAAAACACTAAAACGTTTGCGAAGCATTTGCAAACATCATGAGTTCTATAGGCCCTTTCCAAATCCAATACCACTCTCAACTGATCAGTTTTGGGGGATGGTATGCACCAAACAATTGTAAGTACCGTTGTTCATTATGTTCTTCCAGGGGACGTGCAGACTCTGCGTGATAATTTCAAACAAGTTCAGCATCAAATGCAAGGTGGAAATGCAAATGCAAATGGAAGGTGCTGTCTCAGGGAGGGAAATGGTAATGAGTCCACCAAGCTGTTTGCTTGATCTCGATGAATGTCTATTCATTATATCAAGGAAGGATTGATCATCCAATGACTGGCTTGTGTCTTGTGAAACGCTGTGAGTGCGAGTTGGTTTGTGTTCCCAGTAATGTCTCCATCCTGAGTACACAAGGCTGTGATGACATGGTATTTTGAACGTCTCCTCAACTTGCATTCTGTTTGGACATGGACTGAGAAAGATGTATGACCATATGTCTTACTGCAGGTGGTTGACGTGGTTTGTGTTCACCTCCGATGACCTGCACCAGGTCTAGCTTTTGTTCGTAACGAGCACTCTGGCGTCCGTTGTTTGCTCCTTGACTTGCAGGATATAGCTAACCTGCAGCAGGAGGACGGGAGCATTTGAATGCACATCAGGATATTCTGTCAGTGTGGGTGCTGACATGCTGAGAAACAGGGTTCTCTCTCCACGTCAGGAATCATCCACACTTCTGCCTGGAGTTTTGATTATCCCCAAACAGGTTTTCGGTGCATATGGTTCTGCTGAGACTGCTGGAAAAGAAAAAAACCTCAATAAAAGATGAAAATGTAAGCAGTTCATCCAGGACTGCTTATTTCTCTGTCTCGCTGCTTTACGCCGTCACCAGGCTGATTTTGGAACATCATCACTGAAACCATTCTCAGAAAATATCTGTGCACCTGAACGTAACTGGACTAGAAGCTGTTTCGCTTACCTCCCCGCCGTCATGGTTTTCATCTCCTTGTCTGTCTGACGTACAGGACGATGAGCAGGATGCATTGCTAAGACTGTCACATTCTGTCATACACGCTGCAGTCACACACTCGGTTGACCCACAAACTTTTCCATAGAATAACTTCTGCTGAAGCTTTTACGGATCAGGGCTTTACTTTTATTTCTTTATTAGCAGAAGTATTTCACCTAGTTGGACATACTGTTGAATGTCGGTTTTGAGCACATTTACAGAAATCTTGCAGATATTTTATTTATGTATTTTTCCGTTTTTGATTTCTGCTCATTGAGGAGGGAAAACTGGGATCATTTCATACTCTTGCCTGTTGTCTTACAAAGTGAGAGAAGCAACCGAAAGGAGGAAATGCAGCTTCGTATTCCTCCTCAGATTCTTTGCAGTCCATCTCTCCTGCAAACTGTAACTTCTCCACAACAGGATTTACCCCAAGTCAAAATATGAAAAGCCTAGTAGCTCCATCCATTTTTCTAATGTTTGTTTCCTGAAGAACTTCTCCAGCCGTGTGAAGTAGTTCAGCCACTTCTGGCGACTCAAGACATTCTTCTAATCTTCACTAAGACGGAGCTTCGGTGCAGTTGAACACATGCACAGTGACTTGTTTTGCTTGTTTTGAGGATTTCACACTAAGACATTTTATCATTCAAAACCCACTGATGTGTTATAGCATTTAGAAAAGATGCCTAAAAATCTAATTTAAAGTTTGTGAGTTGTAGTGATAATTACTGTATGTATTGATACTAGTTCTTAATTGACGCAATATAGAATCTAACTTGAGGCTAAATAACAAAACAGAAATTATATTAAGTTTATCGTGTCTCTAAATCACTTGAGGACAAATGGCGTCCAAATCAGCAACGTAACGACCTTTACAGCTGGGGATCAGTCACACTGTGTTTGATTCACTAACTAAAGAAACTCCTGCTCATGAACGGATCTGAAGGAGGCTCTGCAGCACACAACAGACGCCTGTAAGCCTCACAGATTGGCGTGTCTTCATCCTCCTGCTAAATAATGTCACGAGCAATAGAAAGTTGCATTTTAGTTAGGAACCGATAAATGGTGAGGAATCTGATGTAAGTGAGACATTTTTTCCAGCCCTTAAAGCAGGAACACACACTGACCTTTCTCCTTTCTCCTCAGGCAATGGCTTCCTAGATCCAAGATGGCTCCCTTCGGTATCAACCCGACTCTTGACAGAATCAAGCTGATGGAGGCTCGCTCCTCCCATGTCCGTAAAGCTGTGCGGCTTGCCTTTGACCAAGCCACTAACCACATGAACCATGTCGGCGGTGAACTGGAGCCGGTTGCCGACCTCGCCGCCACGAACTGAACCCCCTCCTCTTCCCCACACACACTTTTTAAATTGTCATTTTGCATCGTTCCCGTTTCACAGATTTTTGTTTCGAAGACCACCGCTGCAGAGACGTTCTGTTTCTGCCCCGTACACACAAACACGCACTTGTCGTGTTTACCAATTCCTGCAAACTGGAACTGGGTCATTTTCACACCCCCCTCACACCTCTGTCCACTACCACCCCCCGTCTGCAATAACTGTAGCTTGTGTTGGCCATGTTGTGTCGTCAAAGAGCTATGCAATGAAAACGACTCGGTTAGCGGGTGCAAAAGGTTGAAAGAAAAAAAATCCAACTTTGGCTGTGAGGACTGTAAAATCACGGGTCTAAAGCCGTCGAATGTGTCGGAGCTTGACCTCCGACCTCCTTAAATGTGCTGCAAGACTGCT
Organism: Channa striata; assembly: GCA_033026295.1. Taxonomy (NCBI): domain Eukaryota; kingdom Metazoa; phylum Chordata; class Actinopteri; order Anabantiformes; family Channidae; genus Channa; species Channa striata. The sequence goes on along the minus strand of CM065176.1, from coordinate 24,926,507 downwards.
GCAACAATCTCACTGCCATGAAAATGTCCATCAGCGTGTGTGTGTGTGTGTGTGTGTGTGTGTGTGAGTGTGTGTGTGTGTGTGTGTGTAACAGCAGCAGCTCCTGTAAATATCATGTACAAGGCCTGACACTAATTTATTCACTCCCTCAGTTTGTTTTGGTACACGTTCATGTATTTATACGGTCGGAGGTGATGATTTCTGCTGGTGCTATCTCCACAGAGAGAACAAAACAAACATGCATACTGTACTGAACATTTTTATTTCAGCTCCTTTTTTACAGTTTTTGTAAGTTATTAAGTTCTCAAGCTTTCAAGTTCTCGCGTCTCTGGCATTAAACAGTTTTGTTTTTTTGCGTGAATGTTTTTACTGGACTACATCTTTTTGTTGTTTGTACATATTTATATAAAATCTATATAGAAGCTCTCAAAGTTTAAAATGCCGAAAGTGCATCATTCACACGGAAACCAAAAACAAATCTGCTGCCCACATGCTTCCCACTAATGTGTGTGTGTGTTTTTTTTTTTTTTTTTTTTTTTTACCCCTAAATAATTTAGTTTGTGTTTGCAGGTTTTTGGTATTTTTTTTTATGTTTTGTTTGTGTGCTGTGATGAATTCAAGTTTTTGTTAATACGTCACAAAATCATCTTTTCCACCTGAACTGAGCTTCAGTCAGCTGTAGAAGAGAAGAGAATGTGCCTGTACTAATTTATTGTAAAGCAGAAAATGTATATGCATTACTTTATAGAGAGTATTGTAAGAAAATACTACGGGCACACTAGGAGCCACATGTAGAGGCCCCTCCTCTTCTTTTGTCCTTTTTGTTTTTTTTTCTTTTCATTAATAGCATTAAATTTGAACGGTGAGGTGATAGTGTGATGTTTTGTTCTGGCGGGGTAGTGATGGGTAGACTTCCTGTTTTCTTTGGTTCCTCTGGATGTGGATGTTGTGTGTAAATAGATTTGGTACTCTAGCTGATTCTCTGGGAAAAACCACAATTATAACCAACGGGAGCAGAAACCAGCCGACAGCAGGCCGGTGGGATTTTTATACTAAAACACTGAAAGATTAAAATATGTTACGGAATCACTGATTGAACGTGTCCTGGTTTTCACTCCTTTAATTTCAATATTTGCATCACTTTTTTTTTAAATAGGTAAGTTATGCATGTGATGCATATGCAAATCAGAAATCAGGTGAAAATAAACAGCTGTCTCATCGTTGTCTGGGTTTAAATGAAGGTAAGAACTAAACCGAGTAAAACCTTTTCCAAGACTACAACCATCGACGGCCACCGTCCTGAGCTTCAGCAGCCAACCACAAGGGGGAGCCGTTGTTCTGTGTCTGGAACAGTTCATGTTGCAAACAGAGATAATACAGCAGCAGATATCAATTTTTTATAGAAGATTGTTTTAAAAAAAACGGTTTTACCACTTTGGTTTTTACTGACAAGAAATGCGAGGAACAGAATTCAGGAAAAGGCGTTTTGAACAGGGTCCAGCGTCTTACGGCAGATTCACGTGAGGCGTGTAAACACAGGTTAAAAAAATGTCCAGGTGTCTGTTGAAATATCACTGTGACACTGAAGACGGCTTCATTCAGAGACCATTGTGATGTTGGTCATGTCTTTGTGAAGTGTAATCACACTGAATCAAAATGTGGGTGTCCTGCCTGTGTTCAAGTTGATTACGATTCGAATCAGGACTCAAACTTTCATGCAGCGACGAGGCCCCCAGGGTTCTTTCAGGCAGCTCGTACGTCTCTGATTTGTCCATCACACCCACAGAACCACAGGGCAACCACAAGTCAAAACCTGGACGAGGAGCATGAGACGGACACGCAGCAACGAGGACTGGCTGTGGTGTGGTAACTGTGGCATTGTGTGACAATGAGCTCCAGTAATAAGACACTTCCTGTCTCTGAACCACTTTAAAAAAAACCCTTTTAAAAGCTGCTGCCCACATCCCTCTGTTCCATAGGTCACTCTTCGTTCTGCGCCTTCTGAATATCGGTTGATATTTTGCTCCTCGTCACTGACTAATTAGCAGCAGACATTTTGGCTGTGCCGAGCTCCTCGTCTTGCTCAGTCGCACGCAGACTCTCTCCGGTGTCTCTGGAGGTTCAAATGACTTTGAAGTTGGAGATAATTATCCATGTAGGCTGGTAATTAACAGTGTCCAGCTCATAAATATTAGTTTCCTCTGCACACACACCTTCACTGCAGCAGCTGTCGGCCAGACGAACATAAGTTTGGTTTGTTCGAATTCACTTTCAGCTCTGATTTGGGATGAATTTTGTGGAGCCCCTTTTTCTTTTCTTTTATTTGTATGTTTTGCGCACATTTTTATAAATTTAATATAAATAAGTTAGATTTAGGAGATTCAGCAGTAGCTCTTTGGTTTTTGATGTGTAAAAACCTAAACAAATAACAGATTTCTTTGCTTGCTCCTTTCTGGCTACAAGACCTGATTTCCGGCATGACAATGTTTTCATAAACATGACATTTGATCCAAAATTCTCCAAATTACAAGAAACAAAACAATTTGAACAAATTTAAAAAAGCTCTGGGGGGAGCAGAGCGCCTGGCTGGTGTCCTGCAGGCCCACGGTGGGAATTGACTGTGTGGGACTTAGTGAATATAAATAATGTAGAAAATGAAACATTATTCTTCCATTTAAAAGACTTGTCCTCCATCTGTAACAACACACAGAAAATGGAAATGATGAGGAAAGATTGTGTTTGTGCACATTTGCTAATTCTACCAAGCTCCTGCCGAGGCTTGTGTGCAGCGAAGTGCTGCTTGTTCCGCTCAGAGGTGAGGAACTAGATGGTTTCACACAATCTGACATCCAAACACAAACACCTCTGATTAATGTCAGCATGTTTTTCTGTGGAAAATAACCAGTTTATCTCTGGTCGCTTTGGGGTTTTAGGTGCCACTGACAGAGACAATGAAGGCGGATCATTCTCACCTGAATTGCCTTTAGTTATGTGGACTCAAAGCCACCAGCTTCTTCAGCAGAGGTTTCCATGTGTCTTGTGCACCCCGAGCTTTGTCTCTCAGGCTATGTGCAATTTTTTTCAGAGCCGATTCCACATTTCTCCTGCTTTTGATCTGAATAAAGCTTAAGGCCTCAGCCTTCAAAATTAGTTGCTTGAAGTGGATCTTTTTCCAAACTTTAGTACAAGACTTGGTCTTGGTGAATGCAGTGGAATGAAAGAGCGTATCATTTCCCAGGAGATTCAAAGGAGTCTTTGATTGTCACGTGACGTGATTAACTCAAACTGCCGAACCCTCATTTTATCTGTAGATACACTTACAGAAGACAGAGGATTTATTCCCACGTCACTGCCGTTGCGAAGGCTTTAGGCAAAGATCCATTCATGGCTATAATAACAGGAGGAACAGATTGAGAAGTGATGAGCGAATCTTCCAAGTTATTCATATTTACACAAAACTGCAAGTGCAGCAAGTCAATGAGTCTTGTTAAAAAAAGCCACGTTCTGATAATCAGCCATGATTTGGTAATGAATGAAGGACGTCGAAGGACGTCTCCTGCAGGACATTCACTGCCGTCGCTGCTCTCTGAGCCTGCATCCTGCATCAGTCGTCGCTCATTTTTGTCGAGCTGTAGGAGAATGTTCAGGTTCAGTAGAAACTTTCTCCCCTTTAAGTCCTGCGAGAGCGAGCTGCTGATTGACAACGCACTAATTAACCAATAATGGAGCACGGGCTGAGCAGCGCCCGTGTGGTCACAGGTGCTATTACCTTTTGCCTGCTCCCATGCTTCCTGTTCAGCCGATCTGTCGGCCACGGAGAGCCTAATGACCTGCTAATAAGACAAATGCTCCGGAGTCCATCTTAATGAAAATCAGTCAACCCCTCCCCGTAACTGGCCTCTCAAAGACGCCCCGATGAGGCCGTTGATCATGGAGCCAGTCCTCGACCTTTAGTCACCTCGGCTCGGTGAGAAGCCACGTGGCGTCGGAGAATATTAAGGAGGAGAGACGATTTCCTGAAGAGGCCGTTGGACTTTATTCTCTGCTCTGAAAGAGAAATGAATCGACGCCTCTCAGCACGAAATGAAAAAGCTCCTCTTTGATTTTTTTCCCCAACCTCTTCCCCTCTCATCTCTCGATCCCCCAGGTCATTATTGAACGTGATTGGATGAAGCTGCCAGGTCCACATGTCTGTGCTGCTGCCTGGAGACAGCTGCACACCAGGGGGAACCTCAGAGCTCCAGAAAGTCCAAATGTGGACTGTTAAAAAATAAGAAAAAAGTCAAACCTCATTCAGTCTGGGTTCATTTCTTATCCCATTACCTGGTCAGGAATTTTAATTCTATCTGGAGCCTGCATGGAAAAGATTTCACCTAAATGCCAGTAAAAAATTCAGCCATAATTAAATATTTAATTCATGGGCTTTTGCTGGTCCTTGTGAAATTTAAATCGGCAATATAAGAACGGTATTTTAACTGCAGGAACTGCTGGAGCCTCTGGTTTTTAATCAAATCTGTGATATTTTACCTTTTGTGTGACAATGGTCGACCTCGAAAAGGTTTTTCAGGTAAACGGGCCCGTGCAAACACCAGCTTGTCCTGTGTTTTTGTCTCATCAGCAAATTGGCATTGAGAAATATGCAGACTAACTTTTCTGAGGCACGTTCTTATTAAAGAGCATCTGTCTTCTGAGATTTATGACGCATAGACATATTGCTGGGAAGTGAAATCCAAAGACAAAGGGCATCGATTTTCTGTGTGTGTTTAGATTTAGGGTTATAACTCCGACCGGAGTTACTGTCTTTGACCACGATTTACCTAATTTGGCTTCATCCTGCTAAATGTTCAGAAAGAAACTGAGGTTTCATTCACATAACATTCCTACAATGTCCGTCCTCCAAGTGGTTCAAATCATCTTTTCATTCAAGTGTGAACACGCTAGATCAGATTCTTCCCGTATGGTTGTACTGTCACATCAGACGCCTTTCATTGGACCTTTAACAGTAACTGATGTTCTCTGTGACATCCAGCTGGGCTCAGCGTTAAACTGGAATCTAATAAAAACACAACATTTATGGAAACGGAACAGGTAGAAACAACAGTGGTTTCTCCTGATTGGACAGAACTAAAGTCGCCCAAGTCCTGCCTGTCCAATCAGAAACCAGTCGATGTGTTTCGACCTCGTCTCTTAGTTGAGAATTCAGGTTTCGTGTTCAGCTCAGGATCCAAAAGCCTTTGTAGAAATGTGACACGCACACTTCACAACATCAGCAACAGCTTCATTTGTGTGACAATGAAATTCGGCAGCTTCCTGCGTCGATATTTTAATTCCAGTTAAGCTTGAAATGAATTTTCTCCAAAATATACAACAAAGCCGAACCAACGACTGACTCCAACCACAAACGACGTCGTTGCTGTTTTCATTGTTTTAGTTTAAGACTGTGAACGCTGAACGCTGTGTTCACATTACAGATACACACAACCTCAAACATCAGTGTGAGCCATGATGATTTCTCTTAAAAGATAACAGTTCTGCACCAAAACCCAAGATGTGAGCGACATACACACACACACACACACACACACACACACACACAAACACACCCTCCCTGTATGAGAGTCTGCAGCGTTTTTGGTGACAGTGATCAACGTGCAGTTACGGCTGCACAACCTGCCATTATATCTAATGGGATATTGGACTCGCGTGCGTGTGTGTGTGTGTGTGTGTGTGTGTGTGTGTGTGTTGCGGGGAAAGTGACAGTATATTTTGCAGAGGTATGAATATTTTATGGAGTGAACTCATTAGACGTTCGGCCTCTTGGGAGCTCAGAGGAGAGTTTGTTTTGTTCCACATTATTTGCGTGATGAATTATACATCTCTGTGATTCAACAATATGAAAACAACATGGCTACAATTAGGAGGAGAAGGGCGGAGGACTATATTTACACTCCACACATCAAAAAGCCGCTTGGCCCACTTTACTGTCCACAGCAGACAATTCACTTCCTGTGTGTGAAGGACACGTAAAATCAGCTTTTAAAAACACATTTTTAAATATTATAAATTATAAAATATATTCCAGATACACTGCTATAATTATAGCACCGGATGTATGATAAGACTGTTAAAAAATAAGTCATCAGTGATTTATTGCTGCTATTGAAGAGTAAGAACATTTTGCTGTTTAATGTGCTGCAGCTAATTATCGGTCTGACCAGCAAACGGACGTCAGCGGCGCATTTTCCCGCCTGGCCAGAGTTTGTTTGGTGGCTCTTCACACGAGCTGCTTGGACAGAAGATGACGTGTGTTCGCGTTTAGCCTTTAAGGAAAGTGGGACTCCTGCTAAACAGGCTGCTGTTAGTCAGTGTAACTGCTGCAAAACTGCCGACGGCTCCACCGTGTCCAAAACTATATGCAGACTTTGAAACAAAAAAAGTTTGTGGGGACTTAGTGTAAGATGTAAGAAAAGACGTGTTTCAGCAAATTTAAACGTCACAATTCACATGGAAAATAGTACGAGACACTGTATCAAATGTTTCTTTTATTAATTTATTTATTTCAAGCAACATGCTTCCACAAAGTTGGGACATCAAACAACTGGGACAGTTGTGTGATGCCCGAAACAAACATCTGGTGGAACATCTAACAACTGATGATGTCTGAACTTATGATGACTGGATATGACAAGATCATCTCAGAGAAACTGAAACTGTCGCAGGCTTTCACACGGACAAACTCTGCTGTGCGTTTCAGATGCAACACAAGCGTTTTAAACTAAAAGCAGGAAAAGTTACGTTTTCCATGTGAGGAATAAAGGATGGTCATCGCGTTGTGTACAGGAAATGAACGACTTTCAAAAATAATTAGTCGGCATTGTTTGTGTCGGCATTTAGTCCGAAAACAGCAGCCATGTGATAAACACGCGGTTAAAACGCTGCCAAAGAACCACAGGTCCACCAGAGACCCACTGCAAGCAAATACAAGACACACACAGACTTACAAAGGACTTACGTTTAACAACGAGCATAATGCTGGTGGGAATTTGCTGCTGTTTTATCATCGGGGGTTCATATTATCATAATCTGATCCCGAAAAATGTCTGTACAAAGGGACAGCACCTGTCCCAGTCAGTCCACAAATACACTAAACAGCCGTCCATAAACAAGGTCCAGAATCCGTCCTGCTTTCTCCGGGTCTGAGCTCGTCTAAGATAGAGCGAGGGAAGGTAGAAAACCGTGGCGTGAATACGTGCTGCTCCAAGGAGCCCAAACAGAAGGACTGGACAGGTACGGGTTCTGCAGCTGAGGAGGTTCGACCTCCATGAAATACACACCAGCTCTGATTAGTTAGTGCAAATATGAACTGATTTTCACGCAGGACGCACAATTTAAAAAGGCGTTTGTGCCGTAGCTGAGAAGAAACACGCCTCAGTCAGATGGAAGGGACCCGAGTAACACTACAACACTTCAACTACTGCTGGAAACACGTTTTGCTGGTTTTTCCTTCTTTACTGGTGGACTGAGCCTTTAACAGTGTGATGAAGAGTGGGGGGGGGGTCTGTAACTGGGGGGTCGTCTCCAATCTCACCAGCTCTATTAGAGAGCTGACAGGCCTGTGAATAGGCTGCAGGGCCCGTGGCCTCGGAGCAATCACCACGGCCATTTCACACCCTGCTGATCCCCTCATCCGCCGCAGAGATGAGAGAGGGGCTCCGAGGGCCCCGGAGGCCCCTGATGAAGTCCTGACCTGGCTCTCCACAACCCGTGGGATTAAAGAAAAACCTCCTCCTGCCCAAAGTGAACACGGCTGCTGAAGTTAGTTGACGGCAAATTGGAAAGTTTGATTTCAAGATGAGAAACATTGACAGAGAGCAGTGACACTGAAGCGGGACTAGACAAAATGACCTTAAATATATGACGCCAACACATTTAATTGCTGCTTATTATATGTCCGTTTATTTAAGCATAAAGAAAACCAGCAGTTTGTTCTTCTTTATGGAACATCACGAAAAAACTGCTCATTGAGGAGGATCCTCTCTAAGCTCTGATCTGTCGCTTCACAGCCACGTGGCTCAGAAACACAGAGCAACAACGAGTGAGCGTCCTCAAAGTGACACACACCATTTAAACTTTATTATTTCACTGCAGAATTTTGATATTTTTAATGTTGCTGTGAGGCTTGAATAATTTAATGATACGTTTTTAATCTTTTCTATAATAAGAAAGTAACTATGTATTTATGACCTGAACAACTTATTACACATAAATAAAATCTATTATAAACATTCCCATTGTTGGTAAAATTCATGCAGCCGAGGTCCTGTAAGATACATACATAGTCTCAGCCGCAGATCCTTGTACGTGTAGCTGCATACGGCAGGTCTGAGCAGAGCTGAGGGGGTTTAGTTGTTGGGGGTGTAGCTAACAGGGGACGTGTGGACTCTGACTTTAATGAAAGTGCGAAGTGGGTCCACGATGAGCAGCTCAGAAACAGCAG